>CM062297.1:604035367-604346796 GCA_031216915.1 Pictodentalium vernedei
GTAAAAAGAAGAGTTAACATTCGAAATTTGATGAAAAATTTAAAGAAATTCACTGGAGAAGGGTTAAATCATGGAACAATGATATTGAGGAACATGTATGATGAGAAGGAGCACAGCAGCTGACCTAAACACTAAGTTAAACATGAAATTCTGAGCTAAACAGAAAATTAAACGTAACTAAATAATGTTAAGAGAAACGTTTAAAACACACTGGGTGGGGGTTAAATAGTGATAGAATGATAATAAGCACCATATGGAAGCATTATAAAGGCCATGGGATGAAAAGGGTGTCGGCAGTCGATGTAAACAAAAAATTTAACCCACTGAAAATGTTGTAGTGTGAGCTAAACAGAAAACTAAACGTTAAAAATTGGAAGAAAAATTTAGGAAATTCACTGGACAAGGATTAAACCATGGTAGAATGATAATGAAGAAGATGTATGATGAATATAAGCACCATGGGAAGAGAAGGGACACAGCAGGTGAGCTAAACACTAAGTTAAACATGAAATTCTGAGCTAACCAGAAAACTAAACGCAACTAAAAATGTCAAGGAAAATGTTTAAAATGCAGAGTATGAGGGGTTAAACCATGGTAGAATGATAATGAAGAAGATGTGTGATGAATATAAGCACCATGGGAAGAGAAGGAACACAGCAGGTGAGCTAAACACTAAGTTAAACATGAAATTCTGAGCAAAACAGAATACTAAACGCAACTAAAAATGTCAAGAAAAATGTTTAAAATGCAGAGTATGAGGGGTTATATCATGGTAGAATGACAATAATCATCATATAGCAGCATTATAAAAGCCATGATATGGAAACAGGGCGAGTAAGTGACCTAAACAGAAAGTTTAACATTATTGGACATGTATGCTGACGCCGACACCAATGCTGACGCCGACCGATCGAGCCATGCCATAAGCTCACACAACTAAAGTTGGTGAGCTAAAATGTTAAGAAAAAGGTTTAAAATGCACTGGGTGAGAATGTAATAATGGTAGAATGATAATATAATAAGCACCATATGGAAGCAATATAAAGGCCATGGGATGAAAAGGGTGTCGGCAGCTGACCTGAACAAAAACTTTAACACACTGAAAATGTCTAAGTGTGAGGTAAACAGGAAACTTAACATTAAAAATGGGATGAAAAATTTGAATAAATTCACTGGACAAGGGTTAAATGATGCTAGAATGATAATGAGGAACATGTATGATGGAATATAAGCACCATGGGAAAAGAAGGAAAACAGCAGCTGACCTAAATACAAACTTAAACATGAAATTTTGAGGTAAACAGAAAAGTAAACGAAACTAAAAATGGTAAGAAAAACGTTTAAAACACACTTGGCGAGGGTTAAATAATGGTAGAATGATAATAAGTACGATATAGAAGCAATATAAAGGCCATGGGATGAAAAGGGTGTCGACAGCTGACCTAAACAGAAACTGTAACACACTGAAAATGTGTAAGTGTGAGGTAAAAAGAAGAGTTAACATTCGAAATTTGATGAAACATTTAAAGAAATTCACTGGAGAAGGGTTAAATCATGGAACAAAGATACTGAGGAACATGTATGATGAATATGAGTGCCATGGGAAGAGAAGGAGCACAGCAGCTGACCTAAACACCAAGTTAAACATGAAATTCTGAGCTAAACAGAAAAGTAAACATAACTAAATAATGTTAAGAGAAACATTTAAAACACACTGGGTGAGGGTTAAAATGTGGTAGAATGATAAGTACCATATGGAAGCATTATAAAGGCAATGGGATAAAAAGGGGTGTCAGCAGTCGATGTAAATAAAAAATTTAACCCACTGAAAATGTCGAAGTGTGAGCTAAACAGAAAACTAAACGTTAAAAATTGAAAGAAAAATTTTAAGAAATTCACTGGCAAAGGGTTAAACCATGGTAGAATGATAAAAAGGATGTATGATGAATATAATCACCATGGGAAGAGAAGGGACACAGCAGGTGAGCTAAACACTAAGTTAAACATGAAATTCTGAGCTAAACAGAAAACTAAATGCAATTAAAAATGTCAAGAAAAATGTTTAAAATGCAGAGTATGAGGGGTTAAATCATGGTAGAATGATAATGAAGAAGATGTATGATGAATATAAGCACCATGGGAAGAGAAGGAACACAGCAGGTGAGCTAAACACTAAGTTAAAAATGAAATTCTGAGCTGAATAGAAAACTAAACGCAACAAAAAAAGGTCAAGAAAAATGTTTAAAATGCAGAGTATGAGGGGTTAAATCATGATAGAATGATAATAATCATCATATAGCAGCATTATAAAGGCCATGATATGGAAATAGGGCGAGTAAGTGACCTAAACAGAAACTTTAACATTATTGGACACTGACGCCGACGCTGATGCCAACCGATCGAGCCATGCCATAAGCTCACACAACTAAAGTTGGTAAGCTAAAAAATCAAACATAAAATTCATTATTTATAGCAACGTGTGAGCTTGAAGGCTCTTATATGTCGAAATTTCACTACAATGTAGCACTGATTTTTTAGCTTAACTTGACAAAGTCAAGATAAGTTATTGCCATCATGTGTGCAGAAGTCTGTGAGTCCGTTCATATTTTCCTTCAGCAAGGCTACACCCCGTGGTTCTTGTCATCACAAAATTTCATACGCCGGTTTGGGGTCATGTCTAGATGAGAACGTCCCCATTTGGTCACGATCGGTCAACCATGATGGCTGCGCGAGCCCAAAACCCGAAAACCTTTAGCACAGTCTACAGATTGTATTTATGAAGGGATTTCATTGTAACCTCGTAGAATGCTTCTGTATAATATCTAGATGAGAACGTCCCCTTTTGGTCAAGCTCGGTCAACCGTGATGGCTGCCCGAGCCAAAACCCGAAAACCTTTAGCACAGTCTACAAATTGTATTTATGAAGGGATTTCATTGTAACTTGGTAGGATGCCTCTGTATAATATCTAGATGAGAACGTCCCCTTTTGTTCATGATCTGTCTACCATGACAGCTGCCCAAGCCCGAAACCCAAAAACTTTTAGCACAGTCTGCAGGTCATAATTAGTATGGAGGGATTTCATTGTAACTTGGTAGGATGACTCTGTATGATATCTGGATGAGAGCTTCCCCATTTGGTCGTGATCTGTCAACTGTGATGACTGCCCGAGCCCAAAACCCGAAAAACTTTAGCACAGTCTGCAGGTTGTATTTATGGATGGATTTCTTTGTAACTTGGTAGGTTGACTTCATATAATGTCTAGATGAGAACGTCCTCTTTTGGTTGCGATTGGTCAACTGTGATGGGTACAGGGGCCCGAAGACCGAAAACCTTTAGCACAGTCTACAGGTCATATTTATGAAGGGATTTCATTGTAGCTTGGTAGGATGACTCCAGATAATGTCTAGATGAGAACGTCCCCTTTTTGTTGCAATCATTCAGCCATGACAGCTGCCCAAGACAAAACCCCAAAACATTTAGCACAGTCTATAGGTCATATTTATGGAGGGATTTCATTGTAAATTGGTAGGTTGACTCCATATAATGTCTAGATGAGAACATCCCCTTTTGGTCATGATTGGTCAACTGTGATGGCCACAGGGGCCCGAAGCCCAAAAAACCTTTAGCACAGTCTACAAGTCATATTTATGAAGGGATTTCATTGTAACTTGGTAGGATGACTCCAGATAATGCCCAGATGAGAATGTCACCTTTTGGTCGTGAGCATTCAACCATAACGGCTGCCCGAGCCCAAAGCTCGAAAACCTTTAGCACAGTCTACAGGCCGAATTTATGAAGGGATTTCATTGTAACTTGATAGGATGACTGGTTTTGGAATAATTGCACTGTAACTTGGTAACTTTCATTGACATACATTAACTGTGAGGGCCACATACATTAACTGTGAGGGCCACATTAACCCACCCCTCAATTCTTTAGTACAGTCTACACCTCATATTGTTTTTATTGAAAACATAGCATACAGGGAACAGAAATTAACATATTCCCAATTATCACAATTCTTGTCTTATTTCATAATCCTTTCATAAACATTGAACATTATCCTTTTCATCAAACACAACACAGAGACAAGTTAAGCTACAGTGTCATTGACACTTTCATTGTATTCTGTAGGTAGGTAGTACTGGGTAATTCCTTACAGTAAGTTTGAATAGTATACAAACAAACCGTAATATATTTTTAAAACTTTCAATAGTTACCTGCCATCCATTTAACAGGATATGTTCTATTTTAATTTAACCATTTTATTGTTGACAAAAACTGAACTGCCGATGCACAACATTATCTCTGAGCATGTGACGCGTTCAGAGAACGTGCCAGAAGTCAGCTAATTAACATAATTTTTCCATCATTTTTCCTGTGTGAACTTCAAAGTTTCAAAACTCAATAAACTTTATGCTTGCCTCCAATCTAATTTACCATGCGCCGAACGCAGATGAATTGGGGTTAAAGATAATTTATATTACTTTTACACCATATGTTGTCAGGTAACTTTCAATCCCTATTTTCCGACATGGCAGTCAAAAGTTCCGTTAAACTCAAATAAATAAATAAATCCCTATTTGGTCGATTATGAGTAAGCCTGAGGGCATGCCCTGTTCAATAAATTTACTTACGATTTTTTCACATATGTGGATTGTTACGTAAGACTTTTTATTACACACCCATTTAAAATTAAGGTTTGTTCACGACATTCTAGTATGTGTGATAAAAATAAACTTTTATTGCACATGTGTGGGATACAGATTTTTGCACTTTTTTAATGTAAGAATGGAACCAGTCATATTTCTGGGGAAACAGTACATGGGCCCGTTTCGATGCAATGGGTCATTCATTTTGATGTTGTAAAGTGGATGTTCGCAGACTCTATAGTATCTGAGTTTATATTGTTTCTGAAGAAACTCATGTCCTATACACTGACCAACCATCAAAAGAAACTTTCTAATTTATTTTCTTCACGTGAACAGTACTGAATGACTATTGATTAAATAACTCAATGGGTTAAAGTGTGGCATGGAAATGACTGACATACAGTTCAAACTAAAGAACAATGTAGACAGAATATGAAAGCATCTATGAGTGACGTCATTTCAAATGAATGACGTTGCGCGAGCAAGTTTCTAGGTCACCAAATCAAAATACGTAACAAATTGCCTGTCGATATTCACTTGAATTTGTATGGATGCTGTACCCCTGTTAAAGGCTATAACACGAACTTTAATAAATTTTGAGCAGGCATAGTGAACAACTATCATTTCTCTTGGATAATAAGGATATAAATTTAATTTACGTGGGATGAATTGACAATGGCTACTGTAATCTTGACAAAAATCTTAACCTGTCTGTCAATCAGTCGAGTAACAACAGTTGCATGGAATTTGGAAGTCAGATAAACATGTGAGTTTTTTTTATAATTTTTATAATTTCCCATTGATGGATTTTCCGAATTTACACCTATTGTTTCTTGTGAATGTGTGGTAACTTTTTTGGTGGCGATCACATCAACCGTTCAGAATTTGCGCTGTAAAATTGAGGCATAAAAAGACGGTAAACTGTATTTCAGATGAACAGTGTTTCATCGATCGAAGTGGTGACACATTACAATTTGCAACTGAAACTATGAATGAAAGTTCAATCGGCATACGAAATAGCAATAAGACTGGTCTCCTGCTTGTGAAGAATAATTTGGATTTTTGTCTTATTTTATTTCCTTTGCGTCTCAGAAGGATAGGTTAATTCTCACTTAGTATTACCGTGAAAGGCCTGTTTCAGAAATTTGCAAAGGTGTGTAATAAATACAGAACCGCACAAGTGTTTGAATGGGTTAATGTTTATCGCACTCGTTTGGTTTGGCGCAGAATTATTATTATTGCACCCAACCAAACTCGTGCGATAAACATTAATCCATTCAAACGCTTGTGCGGTTCTGTCTATTTATTTTTTCATATTCCTTCCAGTGGTGGGTTTGTGGATATTGTTCAAGATTGCCAGTAATCCCGAAATTTGCCACCACTATTTTTTTGGCACAAGTTTAGTTACATGTAAAATTGGGGGATTGGTTGTTAATCCTCTCAAAGTCAGCATAAACGGCACCGCATTTACCTTTGCCTGACATTTTAGCCCTTGGTGTGTGCAACGCATGTGATTGAGAGGTCATTAACTTACTAATTGTGGAAAAATTGTTGAAACCAAAAATCTTGTTTCTTTGTTGCGGCTGCGGTTTGGTTTTGGTTTAGAAAAAAAAGGTGAACCAAACCAATAAAACACTAAACCCCCCGCCCTAGCAGACACATTTTTAGATGTTATAATACCAGCTGGAAAGTTTCTTCATCATACATGTTACTGGATTCTATTGAACTTTATTTTGGACTTACTGATAAGTATTTCTGTTTTATATTTCTGTAACCTTACAGTGTAAAAGATATTGTACAATTTTCTTTTCATGTTATTTTTTATGCCCCCCCCCCCCCCCCCCCCCCCCCCCCCGAATTAAGTCGGGTGGCATATAGTGATTGAAGTGTGTGTGTTGCCGTGTGTGTGTCCAAGCCAATAACTCGAAAACGGTTAGGGCCACAGTCATCAAACTTCACCCAATTATAAAGGACCATGGGAGGATGTGTCACACACCATAGCCAGGTTCGTACCTTCAAGGTCAAGGTCACATTTCAAGGTCACACTAAAAATCAGTCAATATTCATGTCTCAGCCATAACTCAGAAACGAATCATAGTACAATTGTTAAACTTTTTACAAATGTTAAGGACAGTCAGAAGGTGTGTCGCGTATAATAATTTCCACTGCATCTCAAGATGAAGGTCACAATTGACCTTCATATGTTCAGGGTCACAAATCATGTCTCAAGTGTAACTCCAAAACTATTAGGGCTACAATCATCTAACTTCGCTCAATTATAAAGGACAATGGGTGGATGTGTTACATACCACAGCCAGGTCTGTAAGGTCAAGGTCAAGGTAACATTTCAAGGTCACACTGAAAATCATCAATATTCGTGTCTCATCCATAACTCAGAAACGAATCATATTACAATTGTTAAACTTTTTACAAATGTTAAGGACAGTCAGAAGGTGTGTCACGTATAATAGTTTCCACCGCATCTGCAAGATGAAGGTCACAAGGGGGAGGGGGCATGTGTTACCTTAGTAACATTTTTCTTGTTTTTATTAAATTTTATAGTATTTAAACTGGAGTTATTGCTACTGTATCTCAAATTCCTTTCTTTTACTATTATTATTATTACACACCTTAACCCTTTACCTAACATGAAAAGCAGACAGTTATTCTTGAATAACTAATGTTTTTCATTTTTTGTCTCAAAAACATAGGTTATGACCCCTCTTTGGAATGAGCTCGTTCCAAAGAGGGGTCATAACCTATGTTTTTGAGACAAAAAATGAAAATATAATGAAAATTAATTGCCGATTTTCGAGAATAGCGTTGGCCGGTTTTGGTCGTTATGTTGGGTAAAGGGTTAGCAGAACTATCAGCTGAAATGTTTACAGACGTTTTGACTTGAGGAATGTTTAAGACACCACTGTGGTTAAACACTTAAGCATGTTACTATATGTTCTAGTTATCCGTTGTAATGCTGGGATTTCACTGAATGCAGTATCCCCATGCAGACTTGTATGGGAACCTAACCCCCGTCAGAACCCCAGGAAATGCCACAGTACTTATTTACTGCAGTGCACAAGTTTTGCTTTACTGCTAAAATAGAACCCAGAACCAATGCCTGTTCTCTCAAGTGGGCGCTATAGGTATAAATAATTGGCTAAACCTGACTTCATACCTATGTTAAATTTATGATATAGCCAAAGATGCTGAAAGCAGCATTGAACATCAATAAATAAACTAGACTTTATGATTCTGGAGAATCATGGCTTTTCCCGATGAGATTCCATGATTTTTCATGACCCCACAGTGTCTGATGAATTGTTTTTGACTGTCTCACTGAAGTTCCTTCATTGATGTTATGAGTAAGGTGAGTATGATAGTCACAAATGACTCGGTTTGATAAAAAAATTGTTTAGGTAAAAACCATCATTAACGGTGGAGTGGGTTAATGTCAATATCGTCGTCCACCAAGTCAATGACCGACAAAAGGAGTTATGTTTGATTGACACATACCCACTGAGCGCTGTGGCTGTTTGAAAATGGTCCATTTTATCTCAAATGTATCCAAAATATTGATGTCTGGCAGCTTGTAGAGGGTTAACAAGTGCTAACAGGAATATTTATTCATGCAACTTGTAATGTCACACCAAGAACTGCGAATGGCCATTTTTTCTTTAAAATCTACAAGATGTTTTCAGAGAAATCCAGGGAGAACATGAATTTTAAGCTTTTGATGAGTATGATTGTTTATCCAGCCCAAAACGGGTTAAGTGTTGTTTTTTGAATACCCTTATTACTTTCAAAAATAATTCTCATTGAATTCTACTTCCACTTATTTTGATCTCTCCTCTCAACTTCGAGTGCTGTGGTTATGCAAACACAGCCCATTTTATCAACATTTTGATGTTTGAGAACCTGCATAGGGTTAACAAATGCTTACTGGAATATTTTGTACATGCAACTTATAATATCACACTAAGATCTGAGAATGGTCAATTTTTCTTGAAAATCTTTGTGATGGTTTTAGAGAAATCCCCGGATAACATGAATGTTTAACCTTTCGAGGGGTATTGCTCTGTAACCAACCCTAAATGGGTTAATGCTTGGTTTTGTGAATACCTTCATTACTTACAAAAATGATCTTCGGTGAATTCAACTTCCAATGAAGGAGGTTATGTTTATCTCGCAGGTACACATTTGGTGTTATGGATGCCCAAGAACAGCCCATTTTCTCCAAATGTCTGGAGAGGTAACAAATGCTTACCGAAATATTTCGTCCATGCAAGTTGTAATGTCACTCAAAGACCTGCAAATGGTCAATTTTTCTTGAAATTTTTTTTTGAGAAATCAACAGAAAACTGGAATTTTAAGCTTTTAAGGGGTATATCTCCTTCACTAGTGAAAAATGGGTTAAGACCTCGATTTTTGAATACACTTACTACTTGCAAAAATGTTTCCCTGTCCGTTTTGTGTCTGGTAAAAGAAGTTATATTTCTCTGTTGCATTCCCATTTGATGTTGTTGGTGTCCAAAAACAGACTATTTTTTCAAAATTTTGACATTTAGCAGCCCATGGAGGGTTAACAAATGCTTACCGGAATAATTTATCCAATCAACTGGTAATGTGACACTAAGACCTATGAATGGCCATTTTCTCTTGAAAACCCTACCAGATGTTTGTAAAGAAATCCAGGGAAAACATAAATTTTTAAACTTTTGATGGGTATCACTATTAACAACCACAAAAGGGGTTAACGCTTGGTTTTTTGAATACCCTTATTACTTACAAAAATCGTCCTTGGTGAATTCCACTTCCAACAAAGAAGATTATGTTTCTTTCTCATGTACATGTTTGGTGCTGTGTGTGTCCGAAAACCACCCATTTCAACAAAATTACACTACTTGGCACTCTGTAGAGGGTTAATAAACGCTCACCGGAATATTTTGTCCATGCAACTTGTAATGTCACACAAAGACCTGTGAGTAGTCAATTTTTCTTGCAAACCTACAGGATGTTTTTAGAGAAAACCCCAGAAAATGGGAATTTTAAGATTTTAAGGGGTCTCTCTCTTTACTTTGTCCAAAATGGGTTAAGACTTCGACTTTTGATTACCCTTACTATTTACAAAAATGTTTCCGTATAGATTGTGCGCTCGATAAAATATGGCACTTTTCTTTATGGCGTACCCATTGGATGCTGTTGGCATCAAAAAACATTTTATCACAATTTTTACTTTTAGCAGCCCGCAGAGGGTTAACAAATGCTCACCGCAGTATTTTGTCCATGCAACTTCTATTGTCACATCAAGGCCGGGGAGTGACAATTTTTTCTTGAAAATCTACAAGACTCGTTTAGAGAAATCCACGGAAAACATGAATTTTTGAGCTTCATGGGGGTATTGATGTTTAACCAGCCCAAAACGGGTTAACGCTTGTTTTTTTTAACACCCTTATTACTTACAAAAATGATCCTTGGTGAATTCCACTTCCAATAAAGGAAGTTATGTGTATCTCTCGTGTATCCTTTGGGTGCTGTTGGGGCCTGAAACCGGCTCATTTCATCAAAATTTTGATGTTTGGCATCTGTGGAGGGTTACCATATGCATCGCCTGATATGTTGTGTGTATCAAAGGTCGTGTCACAGGCAGGTCTAGCAATGATGAATGTTTAAAAAAAATCTACAAGACGTGTTTCGAGAAAGTGCCTATAAGCCCCAATTTTGACAGTTTTTTGCCAATTCTGACGAAATAAGGGTTAAATCGAAAATTCTGCTTTGGTACATTTTTAGATTTTGTGCCCCTCTATGAATAATCCGTAGAATAACAAGAGTCTTTTCCAGAGGGAAAAGCCTAAAAAAACTAGACTTTATGATTCTGGAGAATCATGGCTTTTCCCGACAAGATTCCATGATTTTTTATGACCCTGGAGTGTCTGAAGAATTGTTTTTAATTGTATTTTTATTGATGTCTTTAGAAAAGTGGGTATAATAGTCTCAAATGACCCAGTGTGATAAAAGAACGTTTTGGTTAAATCATCATTGTTTGTGGAGAGGCTTAATATCAATATCACTGTCGGAGAATCAGCGTCTAATGCAAATAGCCCATTGTATCTCAAATTTATCTAAAATTTTGATATTTGACGGTTTGTGGAGGGTTAATGAAGGCTTGCGAGAATAATTCTTCTCCCGGGTTTATTTGTTCTTGAAAATCTGAAAGAACCACTTGAAGATATCCACAGAAAATGTGAACTTTAAATTCTTAAGCATGTCTTGTATGGTCCCTGTATCAATTATCTCCTATTAGACCACAATTGTTACGCGTGATTATGTCATTTTTTCACACCTTGTACAGCTCACCTATCACCTGTCTACTAATAACCGAACTACATTTCTCTCCAATTGGTTTTTCCCAGTAGGATTAGTTTTATTTATTACAATGAAGATATCCATACATACAACGAGAATTCGAGAAACATGAAGTTATTGACAAGAACGAGAAACATGAAGTTATAGACAACAATAATTACATATGTAAATAGGAAGTGTTGTTTGTACATATGTGTAGATAACATATACACTGGGATGGAGGAGGGGCAGTATAGCCGTCTTACAAACTAGTATATATCTAGCCCCACTGCCGGGGAAATGTTGGCGCCATGCACCACTGCATTTGATAACCGCCTTATAGAGTAGTAAATATACCTGCCCCCCTTCCCATGTTGGGGACCCCCACCTTTTATTGTAAGCTTCCTTAGGCACAACATAGCATCGGTAAGATGGCTATATACTGCCACGTTGCCACCCTGGGGTGGAGGAGGGGCAGTGTATAGCCGTTTTACAGACTTGTATATACCTGGACCCGCTGTCGGGGAAATGCTATAGTGTCAACACTATTTGATATTATAAGTAACTGATACCATTGTAGCTAACGTTATTTACTGCTTTCTTATCATGCAGTGGCAGGGCGCGGTGGCATTGTGGTAACCGGTTCTCGTCATTTCACCAAAGTTAAGCAACGTTGAACCTGGTTAATCTTTGGATGGGTGGCTGTCTGAGCGATCAATTCAGACTCCCATGTTGTGTCCTTGGGCAAGGCACTTAACTCCTATTGTCCATATGGGGGCACGATGCCGCCATGTACTAAGGCGTACTGCACATAGATGGTACGCATGTCTTCAACCAATCTAACCCTGCCTGTGCTGCAGTTCGGAGTTATGATGTTGGGAAGCTGGCAGCTGCTCGTCGTTGCTCGGTGGTTCTCTCCAGGTACTGCGGCTTCCTCCACCCGTAGAACAGTCACGGTCATGATTAGCCATTGTGCATAAGTATATGCCCTTAAACACCAATAAATAAATAATAAATAATATCATACAGGGCAGTGTGGAAAACGAGGAGAGGCGTAGCTTTCAATGTGTGTTTGGTTGGAAAAAGAGGCAGGGAGGGGGTGGTAAGCTTGTTAATTTTGTTGGGATAAATCGACCGCTGGCGTGGGACACCGTGGAATTGACCGACGAAGCAGGACACAGTGAGAGTGGAACTTATGGGCGGTTATTCTTGATAATAAATAAATATACACTTACTTTTGAGTTCATGCAAGGTGAGAATAGTAGTCTCAAATGACTCAGTTTGATAAAAAAAATTGTTTAGGTAAAAGCCATCATTAACGGTGGAGAGGGTTAATATCAATATTGTCGTCCGACAAGTTAATGACCGACAAAAGGAGTTATGTTTGTTTGACACATACCCACTGAGTGCTGTGTCCATTTGAAAATGGTCCATTTTATCTCAAATATATCCAAAATATATATGCCTGGGCAGCTTGTAGAGGGTTAACAAGTGCTAACAGGGATATTTTTCCATGCAACTTCTAATGTCACAGCAAGAACTGCGAATGGCCATTTGTTCTTAAAAATCTGTAAGATGTTTTCAGAAAAATCCAGGGAGAACATGAATTTTACGCTTTTGATGGTATCATTGTTTATCCAGTCAAAAACAGGTTAAGGGTTGTTTTTGAATACCCTTATTACTTACAAAAATAATTCTCAGTGAATTCTACTTCTACTTATGTTCATCTGTCCACTTAACTTTGGGTGCTTTGGGCATGCAAACACAGACCATTTTATCAAAATTGTGATGTTTGAGAACCTGCATAAGGCTAACAAATGTTTACTGGAATATCTTGTTCATGCAACTTGTAATGTCACACTAAGATCTGAGAATGGCCAATATTTGTCTTGAAAAACTACGAGGGGCTTTTAGAGAAATCCTCGGAAAATATGAATTTTTAACCTTTTGAGGGGTATCGCTCTGTAACCAACCCTAACCAGGTTAATGCTTGGTTTTGTGAATACCTTCATTACTTACAAAAATGATCCTCAGTGAATTTCACTTCCAATGAGGAAGGTTATGTTTATCACGCAGGTACATGTTGGGTGTTATGGGTGCCCAAAAACAGCCCATTTTCTCAAAATGTCTACACTTGGCTGGCTCTGGAGGGTTCATAAATGCTTACTGGAATATTTTGTCCATCCAACTTGTAATGTCACTCAAAGACCTGCAAATGGTCAATTTTTCTTGAAAACTTGCTAGATTTTTTTGAGAAATTCACAGAAAATGGGAATTTTAAGCTTTTGAGGGGTATATCTCCTTAACCAGTCAACGATGGGTTAAGACCTCGCTTTTTGAATACCCTTACTACTTACAAAAATGTTTCCCTATCAGTTTTGCATCCGGTAAAAGAAGTTACGTTTCTCTGTGGCATTTCCATTTGATGTTGTTGGTGTCCAAAAACAGACTATTTCTTCAAAATTTTTGACATTTAGCAGTCCATGGAGGGTTAAATGCCTACCAGAATAATTTATCCATGCAACTGGTAATGTGACACCAAGACCTATCAACGGCCATTTTCTCTTGAAAACCCCACAAGATGTTTGTAAAGAAATCCAGGGAAAACGATTTTTTAAGCTTTCGATGGTTATCCCTGTTAACCTCCCCAACAGGGGTTAAAGCTTGTTTTTTTGAATACCCTTATTACTTACAAAAATGGTCCTCTGTGAATTCCACTTCCAACAAAGGAGATTATGTTTATTTCTCATGTATACATTGGGTGCTGTGCGTGTCCAAAAACAGCCCATGTCAACAAAATTACGATGCTTGGCAGCTTGTAGATGGTTAATAAACGTTTACCAGAGTATTTTGTCCATGCAACTTGTAATGTCACATCAAGACCTACGAATAGTCAACTTTTCTTGAAACCCTACAAGTTACTGTTAGGGAAATTCACAGAAAATGGGAATTTAAAGCCTTTAAGGGTTATCTCTCTTTAGCCTGCCCAAAATGGGTTAAGACTTCGCCTTTTGAATACCCTTACTACTTACAAAAATGTTTCCGTATAAATTGTGCGCTTGAAAAAAGGAGACAATTTTCTTTGTGGTGTACCCTTTGGGTGCTGTTGGTGTCCAAAAACAAGCTCATTTTAACACAATTTTGACGTTTAGCAGCCTGGGGAGGGTTAACTAATGCTGACCAGAATATTTTGTTCATGCAACTTGTAATGTCACACCAAGACCTGCGAATAGCCGATTTTTTCTTGAAAACCTACAAGATGTTTTTAGAGAAATCCACAGGAAACGGGTTTTTTAAGATTTTAATGGGTATCTCTCTTTAACCAGCCCAAAATGGGTTAAGACGTCGGATTTTGAATACCCTTACCGCTTTCAAAAATATTTTCCGATCAATTTTGGGTCCGATAAATGAAGGCCCCTTTCTGTGTGGTATACCGTTTGGGGGCTGTTGGTGTCTAAAACAGCCCATTTTTTCACAATTTTTACGTTTAGCAGCTCGGGGAGGGTTAACTAATGCTGACCGGAATATTTTGTCCATTCAACTTGTAATGTCACACCAAGACCTGAGAGTGACCAATTTTTCTTGAAAATCTTCAAGACTCGTTTAGAGAAATCCATGGAAAACATGAATTTTTGAGCTTTATGGGGGTATTGCTGCTTAACCAGCCCAAAATGGGTTAACGCTTGGTTTTTTGAACACCCTTATTACTTACAAAAATGATCCTCGGTGAATTCCACTTCCAATAAAGGAAGTTATGTTTATCTCTTGTGTATCGTTTGGGTGCTGTGGGGGCCCGAAAACAGCCCATTTCATCACAATTTTGATGTTTGGCAGCCTGTGGAGGGTTACCATATGCATCGCCTAATATGTCATGTGTATCAATGGTCGTGTCACAGGCAGTTCTAGCAATGATGAATGTTTAAAAAAAATCTACAAGACGTGTTTCGAGAAAGGGCCGATAAACCCAAATTTTGGCAGTTTTTTGCCAATTCTGTCGAAATAGGGTTAAATCGAAAATTCCACCTTAGAACATTTTTAGATTTTGTGCCTCTCTATGAGTGTGCAAAATTTTGTGAAAATCAGATCGAAAATGGCTTCTGAATCGTACGGACAAAATGTGTGGAAAAAAAAAAAAAAAAAAAATGTAAAGTAAACTTTATGATTCTGGAGAATCATGGCTTTTCCCGATGAGATTCCATGATTTTTCATGACCCCACAGTGTCTGACGAATTGTTTTTAACTGTCTCACTGAAGTTCCTTCATTGATGTTATGAGAAAGGTGAGTATAGTAGTCTCAAATGACTCAGTTTGATAAAAAAATTGTTCAGGTAAAAACCATCATTAACGGTGGAGTGGGTTAATATCAACATTGTCGTCCGAGTTAATAACCGACAAAAGGAATTATGTTTATTTGACACATACCCACTGAGTGCTGTGGCTATTTGAAAATGGGGGAGCGCGGTGGCTCAGTTGATAGAGGTGCAGGCTGCAAGCCGAGAGGTCCTCGGTTCGAATCCCACCTGCGGCAACCGCATTGTGTCCTTGGGCAAGACACTTCATCTCCATTGCCCGCGTGGGGGCACGATGACGCCGTGTACTAAGGCGTACTGCACGTTGATGGTATGCATGTCTTCAACCAGTCTAACCCTGCCTGTGCTGCAGTGCGGAGTTACGATGTTGGGGAGCTGGCAGCTGCTCGTCGTTGCTCGGTGGTTCTCTCCGGGTACTCCGGCTTCCTCCACCTGTAAAAATGTCACGGTCATGATTAGCCATTGTGGATAAATATGTGACCTTAAACATCAATAAATAAATAACAATAAATAATAATTTGAAAATGGTCCATTTTATCTCAAATGTATCCAAAATATTGATGCCTGGCAATTTGCAGAGGGTTAACAAGTGCTAACAGGACTAGAGAAACAGAATTTACTGCACCCAGTAAATTCAATTCTGTGTGAAAAGGGTTAAAGTATCAGGAATAAACTCTACAGAAAGAGAATTTATGGAGGCTTATCTTCTGGTGTAAAATATTTTTTAACAAATCAGAAATGGGTTTTCGTTAACAGTATTTACAGATATTCATACAGGAATCAGAAGAATTTTTATAAGAAACCAGAAAAGGAAAATATGTGACCAGCATTCAAAGGGTTCGATACATGAATCAGAAATGGACAATTTTGGCTTTGCTCACTAATCTGAGTGATGAAATACATTCATAAACTTTAGAAATACATTAAGGTGTAAATGCATTTCCCAGTCTTTCTGAATAATATGCACTTGATGACCTCATTCAGGTGGACCATATATTGCATCTCCAGCACTTTTTAACTCAGTCTACATCTACATTGAAGAATGAGCGCAACCCACTTTGAAATAATGGCTCCACCAACTTCAGATCTGTCATCTGTCATTCAGATGGGACAGGTGAAAAAAACATAGATGAGTGCAAACTGGTTATTGTTCACCAGCATGCCAAAATGCATAGAGATAGGACAATCCGTATTTGAGTTGTCGCGCTGACAAAGGGTGCATAGACTCTATGTCGGAGATATTGTCATAAAAACCTTAAATTCCCCCAAGAGCTCATTTGAAGGCCTGCTCATAAAAGAGCATCTAGTGACCTAAACAAGGCATACATAAAACTAGAACTTCTCTAATAAATTAATTTTAAATAGTCATAGCACTAACACAGTTAATAGAACAGTCAACTATGTCAGTATTGCATCTTTTACCGGCATCCTGACAGTATTGTGATAGGTTTCAATAACAAATCTTCAGTGTAGTTTTACAATTACATGTACACCGGAATTCTTCATGATCAAGTTGTTTGTTTTTATATTAACTTGGTTTGGGAATTAATTCTGTACAATGAGATTAAATAAATAGATCATGTTATTGTATGTGACAGTCACAGCTTTCTCCCTACTGCTTTTTGTGAAATTCTTTCATGGAGAAAATATTCATACAGGAATCAGAACAATTTTTCTAAGAAACCTGAAAAGCATATATGTGCACACCACTTATAGGGTTCGATCAAGGAATCAGAAATGGACATCACTGCCGCTACCATTTACTAGAATGATGAGATACATGTATAATCTTCAGAACTGCATTAATTGGTATAAAATGAAATTCCTAATAGGTCGAAAAAATATGCATTTAATGACCTCTCTTGACCGCATAGAGGTGGACCACATTTTGAACCTCCAGCAAGTTTCAACTCATTTGGCATAGGTACCATTACTATAGGTCATATCAAACCAGAAGTATGAGCATAAACTACTTTATAAATATTGGCTCCACCAACTTTGGATCTGCCATATTTGTAGATGATGGCAAATGTTCATATTAGCAAGACAATGATGAAGTGCATGCATGGTACCTCTGGAAAATATATTGCAAGTAAAAAGGTTCAGTAATGTTGGAATATAGACGTTGAAAGGCCTTGAAGACCCCCAAAGAGCCTATCTGAAGACTTATTGGCATTGTCAAAATACCGAGGTCCCATCTATGTCCATGTGTGTTTAGAACAACATTGTGAGAATGGAAATGGTTTTCATTATTCTCAATGATTTTTTTTTGAAGAGAGGTGCACCATCGAAGTGCAGTACGCTTTAGTACACAGCGCCACCGTGCCCTCATATTAAGATCTTCAGAGGGTTAAAATACTCTCTTTAAATATTCCATTTTAATCCTTTAACCCTTTACCCAACGAATCGGCCGCATCCGCCCGCGTAATATGCAAATTGAGAAGTTGAAAAAATATTAGTTCCAACGAGGGGTCCCATGATATGGTTTTGTTGAAATTGTTTGGAAAATTTGAAAAAATGATATTTGAAATAATAAATTTTGCTATTGTCTGCGTTGGGTAAAGGGTTAAATGGGGGTGCAGTGGCTGAGTTGGCAGAGGTGCAGGCTGCAAGTCGAGCGGTCCTCACTCTGTCCTTGGGCAAGACACTTCACCCCATTGCCCACGTGGGTGCATGGTGGTGATGTGTACTAAAGCGTACTGCACATCGATGGTGCATCTATCTTCAACCAATGCTAACCCTGCTTGTGTGGAGTTAGTATGTGGGGAATCTGATAGTTGCTCGCTGTTGCCCGGAGGTTCTCCCCAGGTACTCCGACTTTCTCCGCCCGTAAAACTGTCCCGGTCATGGTAAACCACTGTGCAGAAATATGTGACATTAAACACCAATAAATAAATAATCCTTTAAAAAATGAGCTCATTCCAATGAAGGGTCATAAGCTATGTTTTTCAAGCAAAAATGAAAAAGTAATTAAAACTGAATAGACATTTCTGTGTATAAAGCTGACCAGTTTTTGCCGTTATGTTGGCTAAAGGGTTAAGAATCCCTTAGTTTGGAAAGCACACTGAAAAGGTGTCCCATTCCACATAGAATTAAATGCTGCAGAAAAGAAAGCAAAAAACATTCTGTAGCCATGAGTTATATTAAAGGTGTTTTTTTTACTCACATCGAAGTATTAAGAGGGTTAAAATCTGACCATTCAAATATTCCATTTTATTACTTTGTAACTGTGATAGGTGTTTCGAGAAAGCCACACACCACTCCATCCCAAAACCTCTCAATCCTGAGTTATGATTGAGAATAAATAGATTGTTAAAAAAATGCTTTGAAAACTGAAGGTTTCGCTCTCTCTTCAATGATTGAGACTGAAGTTTTGTAACATGATACAACATAAATATACAGTGCTGTTCAATGTAACAAAGAATTCTATCTCAGCTTTCTCTCTGGAGATTATATTCTGTTTTAGATAATGGTTACTGCTTCAGCTAACTCATTTCCCAGTAAATGTTGTAAACATATTTTTAATCTCTAGAGCCGAAGGCCCCACATGCCTCCAAATCATTGATGACCGAGTACCAATGGCAGGCAGTCTATCAGTATACCAAAAACATTGAGATAGGATTGTTTGTATTTGGGTTATCATGTTGACAAACAGTGCATAGAAGACATTCTATGAAAGTTATTAATTTATTGGGGTTTAACGACACTTTTGAACAGCTAGGCCCGCCTAGTGTCGGACAGTTTTTGCAGATGGAGGAAGCCTGAGAACACAGAGAACCACCAAGTAACAACAACAAGCAACTGTCTGGCTCCCCAACATGCTAACTCCACACAAGCAGGGTTAGTGCAAGTGCATCATCGACATGCAGTATGTCTTAGTTCACAACATCACCAATCCATTATGTGGGCAATGGGGGTGAAGTGTTTTTGCCCAAAGACACAAGGCAGTTGCCGCAGATAGGATTCGAACTGAGAACCTCTCGGCTTGCAGCCTGCCCCTTCAACTGCTTAACCACCGTGCCCCTCAATGAATGTAATGGGAATACTTTAGAGGCTTATTTTGGGGATAAAATAGTTTTAAAGAAATAAGAAATAGGTTTTCAATGACAGTATTTATAGATATTCATTCAAAAATCAGATAATTTTTTCCAAGAAACGAGATAAGGTATATATCTTCACAGCATTCAAAGGGGCCAATCAAGGGAATGCACAAGGAGGTTCAAAAATGTGATTTCCAGCAATTCTGGTAATAGCCCTTGTGACTCCTGTTTGACCTTGGCCCAAATTTTGAACCTCCATCGAGTGTCGACTCATTTGGTATTGGTCCCAGGTCCATACATCATACCATGCTTGAAATATGAGCATGACCCACTTTCACAAATTTTGGCCACACCAACTTTTTACGTAAAAATGGATGTATGGACTTCAGGAATGCTTTAGAGAGTCAAAAAATGTGATTTCCAGCAATTCTGAAAAAATGCACTCAATGAACCCAGGTGACCTCTGTGACCTTGACCCATATTTTTGAACCTCCATCAAGTGTCAACTTATTTAGTGTTGGCTCCAGGTCCATGCATCACACCATGCTTGAGATATGAGCGTGACCCACTTTCAAAAATTTTGGCCACGCCCACTTTTTTCATGAAAAAATGCACATCTGAATTTTGGGGAAGCATTTGGAGGTCAAAAAATGTGATTTCCAGCAATTATGAAAAATGCACTCACTGACCCCTGGGTGACCTCAGTGACCTTGACCCATATTTTGAATCTCCATCGTGTGTCGACTCATTTGGTGTTGGTCCCAGGTCCATACGTCATACCATGCTTGAGATATGAGCGTGACCCACTTTCAAAAATTTTGGCCACGTCCACTTTTTTTCTGTCAAAATGCATGCGTGTATGTCAGGAATGCTTTAGGGGGACAGAAAATGTGATTTCTAGCCATTAGGAAAAATGCACTTAATGACCCCTAGGTGACCTCCGTGACCTTGACCCATATTTTGAATCTCCATCGAGTGTCGACTCATTTGATGTTGGTCCCAGGCCCATACATCATACCATGCTTGAGATATGAGCGTGACCCACATTCAAAAATTTTGGCCACGCCCACTTTTTTTTTCGTCAAAATGCATGTGTGTATGTCAGGAATGCAATAGGGGGGTCAAAAAATGTGATTTCTAGCAATTATGAAAAATGCACTCAATGATCCCTAGGTGACCTTGACCCATATTTTGAATCTCCATCGAGTGTCGACTCATTTGGGGTTGGTCCCAGGTCCATATGTCATACCATGCTTGAGATATGAGCGTGACCCACTTTCAAAAATTTTGGCCACGCCCACTTTTTTTCTTCAAAATGCATGTGTGTATGTCAGGAATGCTTTAGGGGGTCAAAAAATGTGATTTCTAGCAATTATGAAAAATGCACTTAATGACCCCTGGGTGACCTCAGTGACCATGACCCATATTTTGAATCTCCATCGAGTGTCGACTCATTTGGTGTTGGTCCCAGGTCCATACATCATACCATGCTTGAGATATGAGCATGACCCACTTTCAAAAATTTTGGCCACGTCCACTTTTTTACGTCAAAATGCATGGGTGTATGTCAGGAATGCTATAGGGGGGTCAAAAAATGTGATTTCTAGCAATTATGAAAAATGCACTTAATGACCCCTAGGTGACCTCCGTGACCTTGACCCATATTTTGAATCTCCATCGAGTGTCGACTCATTTGGTTTTGGTCCCAGGCCCATACATCATACCATGCTTGAGATATGAGCGTGACCCACATTCAAAAATTTTGGCCACGCCCACTTTTTTTTTCGTCAAAATGCATGTGTGTATGTCAGGAATGCTATAGGGGGGTCAAAAAATGTGATTTCTAGCAATTATGAAAAATGCACTCAATGATCCCTAGGTGACCTTGACCCATATTTTGAATCTCCATCGAGTGTCGACTTATTTGGTGTTGGTCCCAGGTCCATACGTCATACCATGCTTGAGATATGAGCGTGACCCACTTTCAAAAATTTTGGCCATGCCCACTTTTTTTTACTTCAATATGCATGTGTGTACGACAGGGGTTTGACTCTACGACAGAAATGCTTTAGGGGGTCAAAAAATGTGATTTCTAGCAATTATGAAAAATGCACTCAATGACCCCTAGGTGACCTCCGTGACCTTGACTCATATTTTGAATCTCCATCGAGTGTCGACTCATTTGGTGTTGGTCCCAGGTCCATATGTCATACCATGCTTGAGATATGAGCGTGACCCACTTTCAAAAATTTTGGCCACGCCCACTTTTTTTTACGTCAAAATGCATGTGTGTATGTCAGGAATGCTTTAGGGGGTCAAAAAATGTGATTTCTAGCAATTATGAAAAATGCACTTAATGACCCCTAGGTGACCTCCGTGACCTTGGGCCATATTTTGAATCTCCATCGAGTGTCGACTCATTTGGTGTTGGTCCCAGGTCCATACGTCATACCATGCTTGAGATATGAGCGTGACCCACTTTCAAAAATTTTGGGCATGCCCACTTTTTTTACTTCAAAATGCATGTGTGTACGTCAGGAATGCTTTAGGGGGTCAAAAAATGTGATTTCTAGCAATTATGAAAAATGCACTTAATGACCCCCAGGTGACCTCCGTGACCTTGACCCATATTTTGAATCTCCATCGAGTGTCGACTCATTTGGTGTTGGTCCCAGGTCCATACGTCATACCACGCCTGAGATATGGGCGTGACCCACTTTCAAAACACCCCTACAGACACCACTAATACCCCAGTAATCTGAAAAACATAGGTGGACGAGAACTTGTGACTGTCTATCAGCATGCCAAAAATTAACGAGATAGGGCAATTCGTTTTCGAGTTATCTTGCGGATAAAATAGTGATGAGAAGACAGAAGACCAGGAGAAGAAGAAGAAGAAGAAGAAGAAGAAGAAGAAGAAGAAGAAAAAAAAAAAAGAAAAAAAAAGAAAAAGAAACCGTGCAAAAACAATAGTCTGTGTGTTTCACACAGACTAAATATTTATTCATGCAACTTGTAATGTCACACCAAGAACTGTGAATGGCCATTTTTTCATTAAAATCTACAAGATGTTTTCAGAGAAATCCAGGGAGAACATGAATTTTAAGCTTTTCATGGGTATCATTGTTTACCAAGCCCAAAATGGGTTAAGTCCTTTTTTTTTTTATACTCTTATTACTTCCAAATATAATTCTCAGTGAATTCTACTTCCTCTTATTTTGATCTTTCCTCTCAACTTCGGGTGCTGTGGGTACGCAAACACAGCCCATTTTATCAACATTTTGATGTTTGAGAACCTGCATAGGGTTAACAAATGCTTACAGGAATATTTTGTACATGCAAATTGTAATGTCACACTAAGATCTGAGAATGGCCATTTTTTCTTGAAAATCTACGAGATGTTTTCAGAGAAATCCTCGGAAAACATGATTTTTTAACCTTTTGAGAGGTATCGCCCTGCAACCAGTCCTAAACGGTTTAATGCTTGGTTTTGTGAATACCTTCATTACTTACAAAAATTATCGTCGGTTAATTCCACTTCAAATGAAGGAGGTTATGTTTATCTCGCAGGTACACATCTGGTGTTATGGTTGCCCAAGAACAGACCATTTTCTCCAAATATCTATTCTTGGCAGCCTCTGGAGGGTTAACAAATGCTTACCGAAATATTTTGTCCATGCAACTTGTAATGTCACTCCAAGACCTGCGAATGGTCAATTTTTGTTGAAGATTTTTTTTGGAGAACTCAACAGAAAAACAGGAATTTTAAGCTTTTAAGGGGTATATCTCCTTAACTAGTCAAAAATGGGTTAAGACATCAGCTTTTGAATACACTTACTACTTACAAAAATGTTTCCCTGTCAGTTTTGCATCCGGTAAAAGAAGTTATGTTTCTCTGTTGCATTCCCATTTGATGTTGGTGGTGTCCAAAAACAGACTATTTTTTCAAATTTTTTACATTTAGCAGCCCATGGAAGGTTAACAAATGCTTACCGGAATAATTTTTCCAATCAACTGGTAATGTGACACCAAGACCTATCAATGGCCATTTTCTATTGAAAACCCTAACAGATGTTTGTAAAGAAATCCAGAGAAAACATAAATTTTTAAACTTTTGATGGGTATCACTATTAACAACCACAAAAGGGGTTAACGCTTGGTTTTTTGAATACCCTTATTACTTACAAAAATCGTCCTTGGTGAATTCCACTTCCAACAAAGAACAGCCCATTTCAACAAAATTACGATGCTTGGCAGCCTGTAGAGGGTTAATAAACGCTCACCGGAATATTTTGTCCATGCAACTTGTAATGTCACACAAAGACCTGCGAGTAGTCAATTTTTCTTGAAAACCTACACGATGTTTTTAGAGAAATCCTCAGAAAATGGGAATTTTAAGTTTTTAAGGGGTCTCTTTATTTGTCCAAAATGGGTTAAGACTTCGACTTTTGATTACCCTTAATACTTACAAAAATGTTCTCATATAGATTGTGCGCTCGATAAAAGAAGGCACTTTTCTTTGTGGCGTACCCATTGGGTGCTGTTGCCGTCCAAAAACAGCCCATTTTATCACAGTTTTTATTTTAGCAGCTCGTGGAGGGTTAGCAAATGCTCACTGCAGTATTTTGTCCATGCAACTTCTATTGTCAAACCAAGGCCTGGGAGTGACAAATTTTTCTTGAAAATCTACAAGATTCGTTTTGGGAGAATCCACGGAAAACATTAATTTTTTAGCTTTATGGGGATGTTTCTGTTTAACCAGCCCAAAATGGGTTAACTTTTGGTTTTTTTAGCTCAACTTGACAAAGTCAAGCTGAGCTATTGCCATCACTTCCCGTCCGTCTGCGTACGTACGTAATGTACGTACGTATGTACGTAACGTACGTGCATTAGTACGTACGTCCACAATTTCCTTTGGCACACCTCACAGGTCGCATTTATGATCAGATCACTTTGAAACTTGGTATGCTTGTTTGGGGTGACCTCTAGATGGGAGCTATCGATTTTCTTCAATTTCTGTCAAAAAATGTTGCCGCGGCCAATGTTCTTAGAACTTAGTTTAGTCAAACCACAATATTTCCCTTTGGCACACCCTACAGAGCACATTTATGATCAGATTGCTTTGAAACCTGGTATGCTTGTTTGGGGAGACCTCTAGATGGGAGCTATCAATTTTCTTCAATTTACATCAAAAAATGTTGCCGCGGTCAACGTTCATAGAACTTAGATTACTCAGAAGACCTCGATATTTCTCTTTGGCACACCCTACAGGGAACATTTATGGTCGGATTGCTTTGAAACTTGGCATGCTTGTTTGGGGTGACCTCAAGATGGGAGCTATCGATTTTCTTCAATTTCCGTAAGAAAATGTTGCCGCGGCCAACTTTCTTAGACCTTAGTTTAGTCAGACCTCAATATTTCCCTTTGGCACACCCTACAGGGCACATTTATGATTGGATTGCTTTGAAACTTGGTATGCTTGTTTGAGGTGATCTCTAGATGGGAGCTATCAATTTTTTTCCATTTCCGTCGAAAAATGTTGCCGCGGCCAACATTCTTAGAACTTAGTTCAGTCAGAAGATCTCGATATGTCTCTTTGGCACACCCTACAGGGCACATTTATGATCGGATTGTTTTGAAACCTGGCATTCTTGTTTGGGATGACCTCTAGATGGGAGCTGTCAATTTTCTTCCATTTCCGTCAAAAAATGTTGCCAAGGCCAAAGTTCTTAGAACTTAGTTTAGTCAGACCTCCATATTTCCCTTTGCACACCCTACAGGGCACATTTATGATCGGATTGCTTTGAAACCTGGTATGCTTGTTTGGGGAGACCTCTAGATGGGAGCTATCGATTTTCTTCCATTTCCATCGAAAAATGTTGCCGCTGCCAACGTTCTTAGAACTTAGTTTAGTCGGACCTCAATATTTCCCTTTGCCACACCCTACAGGGCACATTTATGATCGGATTGCTTTGAAACCTGGCATGCTTATTTGGGGTGACCTCGAGATGGGAGCTATTGATTTTCTTCAATTTTCCTCAAAAAATGTTGCCACGGCCAACGTTCTTAGAACTTAGTTTAGTCAGACCTCAATATTTCCCTTTGGCACACCCTACAAGGCACATTTATGATTGGATTGCTTTGGAACCGGGCATGCTTGTTTGAGGTGACCTCTAGATGGGAGCTATCGATTTTCTTCCATTTCCATCCATCAAAAAATGTTGCCGCTGGCAACAATCTTTGAACTTAGTTTAGTCAGGCATCAATATATTCCTTTGGCATGCCCTACGGGGCACATTTATGATCGTTTTAAAACTTTGTATGCTTGTTTGGAGTTACCTCTAGATGGAAGCTATTGATTTTCGTCGATTTCCATCCAAAAAATGTTGCCACTGGCAATGACCTTCGATGAACTTAGTAAAAACTTAGTGCAGTTATGCATCAATATTTCCCTTTGGCACTCCCTGCAGGGCACATTTATGATTGGATCGCTTGCAAACTTGGTGTGCTTGTTTGGGGTGACCTCTAGATGGGAGCTGTCGATTTTCTTCCATTTCTGTCAAAAAATGTTGCCTTAGTCAGACCTCAATATTTCCCTTTAACACACCCTTCAGGGCACATTTATGATCGGATCACTTTGAAATTTGGTATGTGTGTTCGGGGTGACTTCTAGATGTGAGCTATTGCTTTTTTTCATTTCCATAAAAAATTATTGTCGTTATCACCAGCCTTTGAACTTACTGCATTTGTGCATCAACTTATCCCCTTTGCACTCTCTGAAGGGTATATTTATGAATTTCCATACCCCCTCCCCCCCCCCCCCCCCCCAAAAAAAAACAAAAAAAATTGCCACAAGCAATGACCTTCTACTTGGTGCATTTGTGCATTAACATCTTCCTTTGGCATGCCTCAGAGGGCACATTCATTATCAGGTTGTTTTGAAACTTTGTATGCTTATGCAAGGTGACAAAGATAAGAGCTATTGATTTTCTTTTCATTTCCATCAAAGACTGTTGCTGTTAGCAACAATCTTTGAATTTATTGCATTTGGGTATCAACATTCTTTGACATGGCCTTCAGGCCACATTTATCATAGATTTGTTTTGGAACTTGGTGTGCTCATTAGGCAAGACCTTTAGATAAGAGCTATTGATTAGCATTCCTTTCTGTGCAAAAAGTTGCTGTTTACAATAACCTCTGAACTTACTGCATTTGTGTATCAACATTCTTCCTTTAGCTATGGCGACTTACAGTTTACATTTAAAAAGGAATGGATTACTCTAACGTTGTGCACACAGGCCTGGTCTTTTGAAAAATCTAGGCGAGCCACTATGGCCCTCCTAAATCTGTTTCAGGGGAGCTATTCTACACTAATATCAATTATACAAGGTTATTAATATGAAAATTGAGGAGAGCCATTACAGTTTAAGGAGAGCAATTATGGCTCTCCTCGTTTTGCCGTTAGGAGAGCCGGAGCAATAGCTCCCCTCAAACGGCCAGGCCTGTGCACACACAATGCTGTTATTTTTAAATTTCACCACATTGGTCCCAATGATCTTCAATTTTGCCATTTCACTTATAACTTACCAAGTTCAAGTTTGTCAAGTTGAGCTACAGTGTCATTGACACTTTCATTAGGTATATGTGGGTGAGAAATTTTCTATACGGCCAAAATACAGACTAAATAAAATATTTGCCATTATTTTCTGCAGACGTATTTTTGTCTTTGCTTCTTGGGGAAATCCATGCTGCTAAATACAACGAACGCGTATTATCTAATGAGGTCAGAACCGTCAGGTTGTCGGGTCCGACACCACATCTCGCAGTAGATTTAGTGGAGGTGTTGATTTTACAAGTAATGTAGGCGCATTTGTTTATTGGTGTTTAAGGTCACATACTTATGCACAATGGCTAATCGTGACCTTGACAGTTTTACAGGTGGAGGAAGCCAGTGTACCTGGAGAGAACCACCAAGCATCGACAAACAACTGCCAGCTCCTCAACATTCTAACTCTGTTCAAGCTCCGTTCAAGAAGGGTTACAGAGGTTGAAGACATGCGTACCATTGACGTGCAGTATTCCTTAGTACACGGCGTCATTGTGCCCCCATGTTGGCAACCGGGCTAAAGAGCCTTGCCCAAGGACACAACGTGAGTCGTCCCGGACGGGGATCGAACTCGGGACCTCTAGCATATAAGTACAACAGTCTACCACTGAGCCACCGTGCTCCATTGAATACCCTTAATACTATCATACATTATCCCTCATGAATTCTGAGTCTGATAAAAGATGTTATGTTTATCTATTACATACCCATTTGCTGCCCGAGAACAGCCGATTTTATCAAAATTTTGACGTTTAGCAGCCTGTAGAGGGATTAACAAATGACTAGCGGAATATTCTATCTATGCAATTTGTAAGACCTGCCAATGTCTAGTTGTTCTTGAAAATCACCAACAAGCAGTTAGCGAAATCCACGGAAAATGTAAATTTTAAGCTTTTAAGGGGCATCTCTCCTTATCCAGTCCAAAACGGGTTAAGTTTCATTTTTTTAAATACCCTTACTACTTACAAAACTGATCCTCTGTGAATTCTACGCGCAGTAAAACAAGTTATGTTTCTCTGTTACATATCCATTGGGTGCTCTTGGTGTCCATTTTATCAACATTTTGATGTTTTGTAGCTCGTGGAGAGTTAGCAAATGCTCACCAGAATATTTTGTCCATGTAACTTGTAATGTCACACTAAGACTTGTGAATAGCCATTTTTTCTTGAAATCTACAAGATGTTTTTAAAGAAATCCAGGGAAAATATGAAATTTAAAGCCTTTGATGGGTACCGCTGTTTAACCAGCCCAAAACGGGTTAAGGCTTGGTTTTTTAAATACCCTTATTACTTACAAAAATGACCATCGGTGAATTCCACTTCCAATAAAAGAAGTTATGTTTATTTCCCAGCTTCAGGTTGGGTGCTGTGAGGGGCTGAAAACAGCATATTTTATCAAAGTGTTGATATTTGAGAGCCTGTGGAGGGTTAACAAACACTTATCAGAATATTTTGTCCTTGCAGTTTATAATGTTACACCAAGATCTGCGACCGACCAGTTTTTTCTTGAAAATCTACTTGACATTTTTAGAGAAATCCACGTAAAACATGATTATTTAAGCATTTGAGGGAATCACTCTTAAACCACCCCAAAACGGGTTAACACTTGGTTTTTTTAATACCCTTATTACTTACAAAAATGGTCCGCGGTGAATTCCCCTTCCAGCAAAGGAGATTATGTTTATTTCTCAGGTACACATTGGGTGCTGTGCGGTTCCGAAAACAGCCCATTTCAACAAAATTACAACGCTTGGCAGCTTGTGGAGGGTTAATAAACGCTCACCAGAATATTTTGTCCATGCAGCTTGTAATGTCACACAAAGACCTGCGAGTAGTCAATTTTTCTTGAAAACCTACAGGATGTTTTTAGAGAAATCTACAGAAAATGGTAATTTTAAGATTTTAAGGGGTCTCTCTCTTTAGCCTGCCCAAAATGGGTTAAGACTTCGACTTTTGAATACCCGTACTACTTACAAAAATGTTTCCGTATAGATTGTGTGCTCGATAAAAGACGGCACTTTTCTTTGTGGTGTACCCATTGGGTGCTGTTGGCGTCCAAAAACAGCCCATTTTATCACAATTTTGACATTTAGCAGCCTGTAGAGGGTTAACAAATGCTCACCGCAGTATTTTGTCTATGCAACTTCTATTGCCACACCAAGGCCTGGGAGTGACCAATTTTCCTTGAAAATCTACAAGACTCGTTTAGAGAAATCCACGGAAAACATGAATTTTTGAGCTTTATGGGGGTATTGCTGCTTAACCAGCCCAAAATGGGTTAACGCTTGGTTTTTTGAACACCCTTATTACTTACAAAAATGATCCTCGATGAATTCCTCTTCCAATAAAGGAAGTTATGTTTATCTCTCGAGTATCGTTTGGGTTCTGTGGGGGCCTGAAACCAGCCTATTTCATCAAAATTTCGATGTTTGGCAGCCAGTGGACGGTTACCATATATATGTCATGTGTATCAAAGGTCGTGTCACAGGCAGGTCTAGCAATGATGAATGTTTAAAACAAATCTACAAGACGTGGTTCGAGAAAGTGCCGATAAACCCCAGTTTTGGCAGTTTTTTGCCAGTTCTGAAGAAATAAGGGTTAAATCAAAAATTCCATTTTGGTACATTTTTAGATTTTGTGCCCCTCTATGCATGTGCAAAATTTTGTGAAAATCGGTTTGAAAATGGCTTCTAAATCGTACAGACAAAATGTGTGGACCCCCCCCCAAGAAAAAAAAATATAATAATCCGTAAAATAACAAGAGTCTTTTCCAGAGGGAAAAGCCTAATAAATGAGAACCCAGGGAGTTCAGCCGAGTGAAAGAAAGATCCTAGTTAGTATACAGAAAGCACTCAAACCACAATGCAACTGCACTTGCACACATCTTTAAATTTTCTTGGAATTTGTTCTTGTAAGAACATTTTACTCTAGCCTGCTTATCAGTCCCAATCTTCTCTTATGTTTAAATTGAGCTATATCTTCCAGTTATTTGTTGTGATGCTGAGAATTTCACTTAGAGTTACAGAATTACCAGATATACTATTTTCTAATACTTTTTTCCATCGGTCTTGACTAGCCATTGTTCAGAAATATGCAACCTTAACCACCAATAAATAATTAAATAATACATTTTCCCTTGCAGCAAGAGACAACTACCAGAATCCTCAGTGTTGAGAATCCTACAAGATTTATAACTATCAGTAAAGTTAGTATTTTAACATCTACATGTACTTTATTTTTGATATACTCTTTGTGGTCACTTAGCTATCTCAATGATTTTCAGCTAACTTTGAAAGTTTCTCTCAAAAAATGAAAATATTTCATTCAACATTCAATGATTGTAGTTTAAGAACAATAAAAAACAAATAGATCGTATAGAAGATCCCATCAGTCTGTTAGTAAGTAAGCAGAATTAATTGTTATGGATTCTTTACAGTGTTTATGGTTCAATTTGGTTGCAAAGCAACACATTCATATTAAAACAGACTTAAGGGATGAGCAAGTGAAATATGTTATGTTGTCTTTTTGGGGTCAGCTAAAGACAAAGGGTTCCAGAGCATAATTAAGACTGGGTTCTGAACTGGAAGGAGAGCAACAAATCATTTTTAGCTCACCTGGCCTAAAAGGCCATGTGAGCTTTTCTCATCACTTGCCGTCCGTCGCCGTCCATTGGTCGTCATCCATCGTCCGTAAACTTTTCACATTTTCATCTTCTTCTCTGTAACCACTGAGCCAGTGTGAACCAAACTTGGCAGGAATGGTCTATGGGAGGTCCTCTACAAACGATCCTCATTTTGTCCCATCGGATGAAAAACATGGCTTCCAGAAGCATTCTTTGATTCTAGTTGGTGGATTTTCAAAAATCTTCTCCTCTGAAACTGCCACTTCAAGTGTTTCGAAACTTCATATAAATGATGACTGGGACCCCCTCTACCAACGTTCCTCATTTAATGTTGATCCCGGTTGTAAACATGGCCACAATTGCGGCTTTTATTTACTATAGAAACCCTATGGGAAATCACATTTTCCTCTTATTCTCTGGAAAAACCAATGCGACGTGAAAACAAACCTGGCAGGGATAGTCTATGGGAGGTCCTCTACAAACGATCCTCATTTTGTTCCCGTGGGTTGAAAAACATGGCCGCCAGAGGCATTCTTTGATTCTGATTGGTAGATTTTCAAAAATCTTCTCCTCTGAAACTGCCAGGTGCAATGTTTTGATACTTCACATAAATGATGACTGGGACCGCCTCTACCAACAATCCTCATTTAATGTTGATGCGGTTGCAAACATGGCCACAATTGCGGCTTATAGTTACTATAGAAACCCTATGGGAAATCACATTTTCATCTTCTTCTCCTGAACTACTGAGCCGATGTGAACCAAACCTGGCAGGGATGGTCTATGGGAGGTCCTCTACAAACAATCCTCATTTTGTTCCTGTGGGTTGAAAAACATGGCCGCCACAGGCATTCTTTGATTCTGATAGGTGGATTTTCAAAAATCTTCTTCTCTGAAACTGCCAGGCCAGATGGTTTGATACTTCACATAAGTGATGACTGGGACCCTCTCTACCAATGATCCTCATTTAATGTTGATCGGGTTGTAAACATGGCCACAATTGCGGCTTATAGTTACTATAGAAACCCTATAGGAAATCACATTTTCATCTTCTTTTCTGAAACTCCTGAGCCGACATGAGCCAAACTTCACAGGAATGGTCTATGAGAGGATGGAAATATGTGGCCACCAGAGGCTATATTCTAATGCTTAACCCAATGCCTCTCCTGTCTGCATGAAGATCAGTACTGTCAGCAAAAATACTTGTTTTTTGAGAATCTGGTAAGGGTTGGTTCCAGTTTTCTCCACTGAAAACTGAGAAAAAAAAACCCCAAAATATTGTGTATACAGTACAAGTCAAAATAAGCTATAGCATAACTGCAATAAACTAAGTAAACTGCTGCTCCTGCCCTGACAGGATCAAAATCTGACATTTTCTGGAAAGCTATCAGTGAGAGCTTTCCAGAAAATGATGTCAGCTTCTGGTCTTATCAGTGTAGGAAGAGAAAAAGATACACAATTTATAGGATTATCCTACAACTTATTTTGACATAACTGTAAACTATTGGAACTGTACATGGATGCTGATATATGCTCATTACTCATGTTACTTATCAGATAATCTTGGTTGTTGACAGGTGTTTGGAGAAAACAGGAGAAGATTTTGCTAACATTCTTGCAATCATGTCAGCTTAGATGATTGTAATCATTGTATATCTTTTTAAGATTTGACAAAAATTGGAATAATGTGTTTCCTGTAACCCTTTTACCCATCCAAAGCTATTTTGAAAAGAGAATACTGTCTAAAAAAAAAAATATTTAACCTTCTTTTACTGATTTTTTTGTTGAAAACAGAATTCATAAATGTGTGCATTTTCAAGAAAATCTTCTTTGAAACTACAAGGCCAAATGGTTTGAAAACTTAGTATGACTGATGACTGTAACCCCCTCTACCAATGATCCTCATTTTAATCTTCATCGGGTTGCAATTATGGCTGCAATTGTGGCTTATAGTTACTATAGAAACCCTATAGGATATCACATTTTCATCATCTTCACTGAAAGTACTGAGCCAATGTGAACCAGACTTGGCAGGCAGTGTCTATGAGAGGTTCTCTACAACTGTTACTCATTTTATTCCAGTTGGGTGAAAAAACGTGGCCGCCAGAAGCATTCTTTGATTCTGATTGGTCAATTTTGAAAACTCTTCCCCTCTGAAACCACAGGGCCAAATGTTTTGAAACTTTGCATGGTTGATAACTGGGACACCCTCCACCAACGTTCCTCATTTTAATGTTGATTGTATTGCAAACATGGCCACAATTGCAGTTTGTAGTTACTATAGAAAAAAACTATAGGAAATCACATTTTCATCATCTCTCTGGAACTATTGAGCTGACATGAACCAAAAACTTGGCAAGAATAGTCTATAGGAGGCCCTCTACAAACGATCCTCTTTTTGTTCTCGTTGGCTGGAAAATATGGCCACCAGAGACATTCTATGATTCTGTTTGATGGATTCAAATGTTTTAAAACTTCACGTGATTGAAGACTGGGACACCTTCTACCAATGATCCTCATGTAATGTTGATGTAATCTTGCAAAACATGGCCACAATTGCAGCTCATAGTTACCATGGAAAGCCTATGGGAAATCACATTTTTATATGTATTTCCAGGTGAGCAATTACAGGCTCTGTAGAGCCTCTAGTTTAGCTCTCCTGAGAGAATCTCAGTATGATCTTATCTTGTTGGTTTTTTTTTTCAATTCTTCATACCCTATAGCTTAATGTTGTATAATGTCTGTTATCTGGCTTCAGAATCTTTTTACAGCTTCTCTAGATGCTCTAGAATGGGGTAAAAATTTAAAGAAAGAGAATCAACTTTTAAAAAATAGTTTTTTCATGAATCACTGGGTAGAATCTTTCGGTATTTGACTTATATCACATTAAAAAAGTTTGTTGGTGGCATTTTGCTTTGATGTTTTCCAAGAGTCTTAAATTGAAGTCTAAGTTTAACAGAGAATGCACTTTTTTGATGTTCTGGCATTTGTGATCAAACTCTGGTGGCTTTTGTTGTTCTAAAATGTTGATTAAATAGAACTGAATATCCTCATCTATCCATTCAGATTCATGTGAGCCTCAGAGTATTCAACTTTGAGAAATCTTTTCACTCCTGTACTCATGTAGTACCCAACAAAATCTTTTGATATTGGTAATTATGCCATAATAAGGATCCGTAGAAGAACAGTTGGTTATGACTTTTGTTTGGGTAATTTTGGGGGTCAAAAACTATAGCTGATATAGAAGGTACGGAGATTCTGACAAAATTTTCTCATCAGCAAACCTTTGTTGTTTTTGTTGTCACAAAAACAATTTTTCTTTTTGTTGAAAAAAGGAAAGTGTACACTTTTGAAATTTGATAAAAATAATATTACAAGGACTTAGAAAAGAACTGTTTTTGGTGTTTTGCTCCATTGATCTTATGAAAACCTAAAAAGGTGATAATCTTACTTTACTGATAAAATATTGTGACTTTAATATTTTAGTCTTGGTTTGTAACCCTTTATGGTTTATGTTGTTTCAGAACTATTTGTCTAAAATGTTGGTGATTTAGGAAAGTCACTTCAACAAAACTGGATATGTTATAATGCATGAGTAGACTTTGTGTGATGCCAGAATGATTCATTGTTTCATATTACCATTCCAGTGTCCAAGCTTTAGAAACGGTTGACTAGTTTAAACGAGATTTGCATTTGTAGAAGAATTAAACTTGTAGGCTTTTCAGAAGAATTTTTTCAGTGAAAATTTCATTGTTCAAAAGTAAAATAAGGAGGCATAAGTGTAAAGAAGGCAATTTACACTCAAATAGCTTATCACTCGGGTGAGTAGCCCCACACCCTGGCACTCTCTTGTTTACATTATCATAAATCAGATAAAAATGCTACACATAATGGTCCTGAGCATTTAACAGCATACAGCTCAGTAAGGAGGCAAGCAATATGTAAAAAACTGGAAGTTCTTGGGTTCAGAGGCATGTTTAGGGAAGTGAGGAGATTTGAAAACACTGTTCAGTGATGAAACTTCCAGGTGAACATAATCTTATCACCACTTTTTTTTTCCTTCCTTACCAAAGTAATACAATTGCTTTATCCTCCCAATTCTCTCCTGGTTGGAAAAGTAGGCAGATTTAGAAGAATCCTAAGAAAAATCTTAGGAGATTATAAAAATGACTAAAATCAAAAAAGAAACCTAACCGGGTTTACCAGATGCTGATTTGTGTATGGCACACAAAACCTGTTATCCCTCATCCAGAATAGTAGAGCATCCCATTGTCCAATTCCCACCTCCAGAATTCAATTTCCTTTTTTCCAACACAACAAGAATTCTTGTGTTGGATTATCTCTGCTGTTTTTTTTAAATAACTGGTGAATTTGGAAGATACTGGAGTGGAAATGGGTTTTTCTGTGCTTTTAGGACGTTATCTACACAACCTGAGATGTTTTCCAGAAAATTTCATTCAGGGAAGTGTTTTAAAATTTCTTAGTCTATTTTCGTTGATGAAACAAAATTTCATCACCTATTTTCGTGCAACATATTTAGACCTATAATGTGCTTTTGAGGCTTAATATTGGTTATTTTACCCTCTTTTATGCACAGATATTGTTGTTTTCCACATTCCAGAAATTTATTCCACTCCTTGTTTTTATCTTGATATGTTTTTTCCTAAAATATCTAATGTTTTGGCCTGTTTGTTTTTGTTCAGTACTGTCATGCATTTGCTTATAACATTGGGCACTTTCTGCAGATTATGACATTTGTATTATATGTATTTTCTCCTGTTATTTGGTAGGAAAATCTTTGTTTGGACGTAATTTCAAATCCCCATCCCCCCCCCACACCCCCTCATAGTACGGCTGTAGGTAAGCTTTGGTTATTATTACTGTTCTTGCCTAGATAATTCATTATGTGATAATTATATGTTATCTTTCTTGTTTAGGTATGTTACCTATAATTTGTGTCTTTTTTGTTATTTTTTGTCCACTTCCGGTCCTTTGATTTTCAGTTATCGGACCACACCAGAAGGTATGTTTGATACTGTTGTGGTAAGTGTTTATGTCCAATATTTTAGTGTCATAATATATTATGTTTTTATGCCATTATATGATTGTTTATATTATATGTTCTTTTCATTTGACAGATTTTTCTGGTCAAATATTGTCACGGTTAACCTATATTTTGATTGTTTTTTTCAGGTGATGTGTACAGAAGGACTTCTATTGTTTATTGGTGTTGGTGTAGAAGCTATGTTGATGTCACTTTATTCATATTGCATGACCTTCTAAGGATTCCATCTGGGAATTCTGTGTGTATGTTCTGCCGGAGGTGGCGCTTCACTCGGCTCTACAAGTTCGTCCCACTCACGGCAGTCTAAACAGGAATAACATTCATTATATCAAAGGCGTGTTGTTTTAAGAAATAGGGTCGTCTGCTCTTATTTCTATGGCTATGGTTCGGATACCTTTTTTCCAGCGCTTATGGCACCTTCACCTTTCATGATTCGGATTCCTGTTGTTATCGAGTATTAGCTGTTTCATCATAATCAGATATTTTTTCTACTCCTTAGTTATTCTGTGTTTCATCTCTCGAATATTTTCAAGTGTACAGGTATTCTTGGTATTCAGGTGTTAGGGAGACCCTTGACATGTGGTGTGGGACATACAAGACCCGGGAGCCATTAGGTACTCCCTTTAGCTTCCTGTCTCGAGTCAGTCTGTCAGCATCACAGCATCACTGTAGCTGGGTCCTTATCTGGCACTGTGGTGTCAGGGACACCAGTTACTTTTATATGTCCTATGTCTTGGGTCTGAGTCTCAGGACTCAAGTGTGAGCATTGTGTCAGTAAAGTCACAAAAATAAAGGGATGTCAGCTACAACAATGCCACTCAAACTAGTCGTTCATCCTCTACTAACTCATACACTGAGGTTCAGTCGCTAATAGTGAAAGCGTTTCACGTAAGTCATGTTTTCTTAGCTTTCATGAACCTCACTTATCAACAAACTCGAATATTAGGAATCAGTGGCATCCAATGGTGTCAAGGACACCAGCGTCTGCGTTGTTGGGGCAGTCCTTACCTGGCATTGTGGTGTCAGGGACATCCAGCTACTATTGTAGGTCCTATGGGTGAGGTTTAAGTCTCAGGACTCCAAGTGTGAGCATTGTGTCGGATAAGAGTGCAACAAATAGGTGGATGATGGCTACAAACAATGCTCTCTCTCTAGTCAATTATCCCCCTACTAGCTCACACACTGAGGTTCATTCACAAATAGTGAAAGCATTTCAGGTAAGTCAGGTTTTCTTAGCTTTCATGAACCTCAGTTATCTGCAAGCTTGCACTCTAGGTCTGATACATCATTTCCGCTCTTCTCTACTTGTATCAACATGTCGAGCTTGCATTCAGTACAGGTTAGCATTCAGGTTTCTCCTTTCCTTTATCATGACTCTTTCCAGTGTACTAATATGCTGTTGATACAATGACTAGTCATCTTCTGATCCATGTTTCCTTTTCCATTTGTGGATCTGATAGATTCAACAATATTGCTCATAGGTGTGCTTCATAGCCTACTTTGAGATGCTAATATTAGCTCACACACCGTGGCTCTCATTAGTTCTAATTCATTAGTAAACCTGCATTCAGGTAGGTCAGTTCATGTAGCTGGTTTCTTTGAGCCTCAGTTCTTCCGAGAATGATTATACTCTCATTCTATGAGAGATAAACTTTTAGAAATTGGCCAAGACTATCTTGCCCATATGGAGATGCCAATAATAGCTCACACACTGAGGCTTTTGCTAATTCTAATTCATTAGTAAACCAGACTTCAGGTAGGTCAGTTTATGTAGCTGGTTTCTTTGAGCCTCAACACTCTGAGAATGAGAATTCTCACATTCTGTGAGCATTTAGGTCAGTTTTTGTGTAACTGATATTAGCTCTCACCCACTGCGTATAAGGTATAGCTGATACTAGCTCAAAAGGATACCTAATCAAAAGCATAGAAAAGTAGACCATTTAGGAGCTGACTCAAGAAAGCGCTCAGCAGAACTCAGCAAAAGAACCCAGGAAGAGAATGCCTTAGCCAAGTGCCAGTATTGCAAAGTTGGGCCAAGAGCAACAAAGCTCCACTACAGGAGACCTGAGCTATATGGAACGAAGAGATGCGGAAAGACACGATCCTGATAGAGGATTCTGCTTTTGCTATTCTCTCTATATTCCCCTTATACTTGTAAGCCATTTCTTCTTCTAAGTCTTGCTCTCACTACATGCAAGGCACAAGAAAGAGGGATACACATGGAGGAGGGATGTCCTTTTCTATTGAGGTTCTCATTCCGAGGTTTTGCTTATTTGTTCTAGGCAATACTTTTCGGCATTCTTGAGTTTCTTTAGTTTTCACACTCTCATGGATTATTCTCATTCCTGAGATTTTCTTGTGTTCAGTTGTTAAGAGCATGCTTTCCAAGGCTATGTTGACGAATCACCTGAAAAACACATATGTGGTGCTGTATTGATGGCGGAAACAGTTAAACAAATTTCTAAGATGTGCTTGTGTATGTCGTTAATGGAATTCCAAGGATACGAATATAAGTATAGTCCTGTTCAGATTGAACAAAGTTTTCTCGGGAGAAATGGGACAAACAGTAGATTCTGAATGCGTAAGTCTAGGGAATCAGCATGCCCAGAGGATATATATAGGTAAGGAAATATATCTGATGCTGTTGCAGCAAAGAACTATCAGCAGGAGCAATTCCCTGAGTGAAATTTGTTTTGGAAAAAAAGTTACAAGAGCAGTGAAATGGCTTTTTGCTTCTGCCATTACCTAGGTATTTTTTAACTACCTCTTCTGGGCAGACTGTATCTTACACCTAATCTTCTTCTGGCTTCCTATGGGCAGTTATTTAAGTTATAGGACGAATGCCATTATTATATTCTTATAGATTTGATATAATCTTTATTGAACCAGGTTTTTTGTTGGTATGTCCGGTCCTCCATACTCAGTTTTTATTATCTTCTATTTTTGACCTGCATTGGAAGATTAACTGATCGAATTTTGTTTGTGCAGGTTTATTGCCTACTGTCTTTGGATTTAGTTTGGCTCCCTTTTAAGCTGTGCTGGATGCTTTTCAGGTAACTGTGAACTTATTCTTACACTTACCTGTCTTTCAGACAAATCTCACTTTCATTCGAGAGTTTTCATCATGGAATTGTGACTGCCATTCTTCCAGTTTCTCGCACCTGCTGAATCTCCCATTACAGCTGATGTCCTACTTCTTTTGTGACTGACATCACTTTTTAATTCCAACTGTATTATTTGGCCCCTCTTGGTACTTTATATTCATTTTTATTATATTTCTTGCACTCAAAATATAATAAGCTATAAAAAGTAATGTACATGTTATGGAGACTGTTTAATATTTTATATCTATCTTTCTTATGTTAATTGTTGTTTAATTGTTGTTTCGGAAGAAGGAGGCTAGTGTATTATTATTTGAATGACTTATTGCTCATGCACATTACTTTTCCGTTAGGTTAAAGAGTTCTTGGCATATGTTCCCCTGCAACTCTTTTTCCCTATGTTAAGCTCACTCTTGTGGACAGGATTTCTGATAATATTAATGCTCCAGATATTAGAACCCTGTTTTTCTTTAGCAGTAGCTAAAATGTCTGTTTTTAGAGTTAATCTTTCCCTATCAGTATGGTAGGAATATTTTCGAGTTATGCAAATGAGGTTAATTGTAAATATTGTGAGAGTTCTATTTTATGTATGTCTTGCAGATAAGGTATGGAGTCAGATTCTGTTGTCCGTAAGTACTGATACTATTGAGCCTTTCAGGCTTTATTGTTGTTTGTGGGTATTGAATAACTCTTTCACATATACTGTATTGTGTTCTGGTCATATGATCATGTCACTTGTTCATCATTTTCCAATGTAATATTTTCTTGGGAAATGCTAAATTGTTATTTATTATTGTCAGTAGAGCATCAATTCCCTCTCATGCTAATATGACCTCCATTATTTATTACTCAAACACAATACTTTTATACACCCTCCTCCTATTACCGATTCGAAGCAATTGTATTACTTTAGTCAGGATGGAAAAAATTAAAATTTTATACCATATGTTATTTTTTATGCCCCCCGACTTAATTAGGGTGGCATATAGTGATTGAAGTGTGCGTGTGTCCATCTGTGTGTCCGTCTGTGTGTCTGTGTGTGTGTGTGGCCGAGCCAATAACTCAAAAATTGTTAGGGCCACAGTCATCAAACTTCACACAATTATAAAGGACCATGGGAGGATGTGTCACACACCATAGCCGGGATCGTACCTTCAAGGTCAAGGTCACACTAAAAATCGGTCAATATTCGTGTTTCAGCTATAACTCAGAAACGAATCATAGTACAATTGTTAAACTTTTTACAAATGTTAAGGACAGTCAGAAGGTGTGACGCGTATAATAGTTTCCACCGCATCTGCAAGGTGAAGGTCACAATTGACCTTCATTTGTTCAGGGTCACAAATCGTGTCTCAAGCATAACTCCAAAACTATTAGGGCTACAATCATCTAACTTCGCTCAATTATAAAGGACAATGGGTGGATGTGTCACACACCACAGCCAGGTCCGTAAGGTCAAGGTCACATTTCAAGGTCACACTGAAAATCATCATTATTCGTGTCTCAGCCATAACTCAGAAACGAAGCAAAGTACAAATATTAAACTTGTTACAAATTTTTTTGTTTGTTGGAGGTCAAGGTCACAGATCAAGGTCACTACCATGTAGGGGGCATTCTCACTTCCGAGGGAATCTCTTGTTTATTATATTTTCCAGAGTAATACAAAACCAGTGCCCTCCCGGCATAATATTATTATTTATGCTGGCCTCTCCACTATAGTATACTTACATTATTGTCTTCTGGAAATTCAGAAATTGACTTCTGGAGGTTTTGGCGGGAATTGGACAATGGGATGCTCTACTATTCTGGATGAGGTATACCAGGTTTTGTGTGCCATACACAAATTGGTACCTGGTAAACCTGGTTAGGTTTCTTTTTTGATTTTAGTAATTTTTATAATCTCCTAACATTTTTCTTAGATTCTTCTAAATCTGCCTACTTTTCCAACCAGGAGAGAATTGGGAGGATAAAGCTCTAGTATTATTTTGGTAAGTATAACAAAAATAAAATTTGGTATAAAATTTTAATTTTCATACATCCCACTTGAAAGAAATGGGGGTACATGTATATGTCTTCACTCAATATGTCCATATGGCCATACATCTATATAATTTGGCCACAATCCGAGAAAAGAGACCTTAAAGACATCAAAGAAAAACATGAAAAAGGAACAAACCTGAAAATTATGAGCATGATCAAATAAATTTAACAAATACTCAGGTTTTTTCCATTTTTAGCTCAACTTTCGCGAAGCCAAATTTGAGGTATTGTCATGGCCCGTCGTCCGTCCGTCTGTCATACCGTCAACACGGCTCGGGCTAGAGGCCGCATTTATGAACTGATCTTTACGAAACTTCTTGAGTACCTTTGCTATCACTGTGGGATGAGAACGAGTGTTTTTGGGTGCAGTCCGAAATTCAAGATGGCCACCAGCAGCCATTTTGTACTTTAGTTAGTGCAATCAGTTTTTTTTTTTTTGTACAGAACTTCTGTATGAAAGTTCTGATTTGAATAAATTTTTGTATGAATGTTTAGTAACATGGAATACATCACATATAATACAGGTTTTTTTCTCGTGCAGAAATTATGCAAATTAGATGAACTTGGATTTATTCAGTGGTACTTATACACAGTAAGTGCACATGTCAATATGGCTCGGGCTAGAGGCTGTATTTATCAACCGATCTTCACAAAACTTCTTGGGTACCTTTGTTATCACCTTGGGACGAGAAAGAGTGTTTCTGGGTGCGATCCAAAATTCAAGATGGCTGCCAGTGGCCATTTGTACCGAAATTAGGTCCAATCAGTTTTTTGTACACAACTTTTATACAGCTCAGGCTAGAGGCCATATTTATGAAGCGATCTTCACGAAACTTCTTGGGTACCTTTGCTATCACTGTGGGATGAGAACGAGTGTTTTTGGGTACAGTCCGAAATTCAAGATGGCCACCAGCAGCCATTTTGTACTTTAGTTAGTGCAATCAGTTTTTTTTTTTTGTACAGAACTTCTATATGAAGGTTCTGATTTGAATACATTTTTGAATGAATGTTTAGTAACATGGAATACATCACATATTATACAGGGTTTTTTCTCGTGCAGAAATTATGCAAATTAGATGAACTTTGATTTATTCAGTGCTACTTATACACAGTAAGTGCACATGTCAATGCGGCTCGGGCTAGAGGCTGTATTTATGAACCGATCTTCACGAAACTTCTTGGGTACCTTTGTTGTCACCTTGGGACGAGAACGAGTGTTTCTGGGTGTGGTCCAAAATTTAAGATGGCTGCCATTGGCCATTTTGTACCGAAATTAGGTCCAATCAGTTTTTTGTACACAACTTCTATACGGCTTGTATTTATGAACCGATCTTCACGAAACTTCTTGGGTACCTGTTTTATCACCTTGGGACAGGAATGAGTGTATTTTGGGTGCCTTTGTTATCACTGTGCTATGAGAACAAATAATTTTTGGGTTCAGTCAGACTCACTCTGGAACTCAAATATTTCTTTTCTAGTTTAGCATCTAACTGTCACCCACCTTTACAATAGTTTACCTATACATTTGTTACAGGCTACGGTCAGCATGTATGTACAGACCGTTACAATACTTTATATGTACCTTTGTTATCAGGTCATTACCTAGATGTGTGTCATTGCTGTGTCACATACTATACATATACATGTCTTACACAAGTTGAGGTACAGTGTCATTGACACTTTCATTTAAAGTGCTGTCAATAGATGAGAAATGAATGATTTTTCCACTCTACTGCCTCGCCCCTGTTTAGTATGTTTTACACACTGAATTGTGTACATGAATGAGTATGTGTTTTTATTTATAAGTCATTGCATGACATCAAAATGAAAGTTGTTATGAATGTATGTTTTGAAAACCTCTTTGTTCCTTTTTATATGTGCACTTATGAATTCAATAAATTATGTAAGGGTTTCTGAGAACCAGGAATGCATATTCAGTAGTTTTGTATATCCATCAAGTTCCTATTTGAATGATTAAGATCTACATTACACTATCATCTAGATTCTGCCAAGTTGTAATACATTTTCTTATACTTACATGCAAAATTGCAACTTTCTGCCTATGCAGCAAAAATCCATTACAGGGCTTCCAATTCAGTCTGAAAACACTTTAGCTCTGTAACTTCTGAAGCCATGATATGCCATTTAATGGAATTCAGGCACAGTGAAAAACCTGCCTTGAGAGACCACTGTGACCTTGTACCATTTGATTGTTTTACTCTGTAATGGACCTGTCATGAGAGACCACCTATTTTGAGAGACCACTTTTGCCTAGCAAAAAGGGTGGTCTCTCAAGACAGGTTCTCCTGTAAGCGAAAAATCAGTGACCTGAAATTTCTTTTGAGATGAACAAATTGATTTTCACCCAATTTGTAAAATCATTGTACTCACGGGGATTCACTCATTAAGCAAACAGAGGTTGGGCAATAGAACTTTGAGATCTAGTCAAACATGCATTGGCAGATCTCCCCCAATTTTTTTAAACTGAAATTTCATTCTCAAACATCGAGTCGAGACTTATTGGGATACGGTTTTATCTCTCATAATACATGGACATCCACTACAAAAGGTATTGGATCTCCATGTGTTACTGAAAATAAGATTGTTCCACATGCAAACAGCTATCACCCTTTCGATGGCCCCCTATGAGCCATTATAAATTGGTTTCCCTTTTATGCCCCCTGACTAAAAGTTGGGGGAGGGGGACATATTCTATTACCCGTCTGTTCATTCATTCATCCATTCGTTTGTCCATTCATCTGTTTGTCGATTTCCCTGTTTGTCCATCAGCATATAGTGTACAGAATTTGTCCAGCTAACTTCTCCCTCAGTTCTCAAGCTAGATAACCTTTTTTATTTTACAGGGTATTTATACATGTATCAAAGATGTGCATATTGCCAGAAATATTTCCCAGTTTTTGAACTGTGACAATTCTATCTCAGTTATTTCCTCCTAATCTTAGATTTAATATTGGTTTCTACATGAAATTCTTGTGTGCACAACTCTTCCTATATTGATGAAACCAATTTTAATGAAACTTCTTATACATTTTAAATCACTAACAGATGGGCTTGTGAATATTCCCAAATTTTCAAGTTGCAATAGTTCTTTTCTCTTGATATCGATTTCTGTATAATTTAATTTTCTTTAATGATATCTGATGTTCTTATATATGATTGATCAATGTGAGTTTTTATGCACCCGATAGGGAGGCATCTTATAGACAGGTCTGTCCATCCATCCATCCATCCATCCATCCATCCATCCATCCATCCATCCATCCATCCATCCATCTGTCCATCCATCCTTCTATCTTAGCAAAGGTACGTTGTGAGGTCAGTTGCAAGTGCAGGCGATACATTAAGTGCTTTTTTCCATATTATGGGGTTAACCCCACAATACATTGATTCCTATCAGTTTTATTCACTTCTAGGGGGTAAACCTCTCTTTTTAGACTTAACCCCACAGTGTTATTTCTAAAATGTTATTTGTAATTGGACTATAAACCCCCAAGATGAAGATTTGTACGTACCAGTAAATAACCCCACAAGGGGGTGCTATGCTGAAGAAACAATAACCACACAATGATTTGGATAAAAAACTTGCACAATATATCTCTTGTCAGTTTGTCGATCGATCGATCCATCCATCCATCCATCCATCCATCCATCCATCCATCCATCCATCCATCCATCCATCCATCCATCCATCCATCCATCCATCCATCCATCCATCCATCCATCTGTCCATCTTTCTATCCATCGTCAATCCATCTGTCACTCCATCCATCCATCCATCCATCCATCCATCCATCCATCCATCCATCCAACCATCCATCTGTTCAACTTTATTTGTCCATCCGCAGCCATAACTCTATAATGCTGTGGTGAATTTCCATGAAACTTTACACAAGGGTAAACACCAATGGAATGTCTTTTGCACAGCAACACCATGCTCCAGTGGAAAAGGTCAAGGTCACAAGAATGAGTAAACTTAATTCTCTTATGAATGTATTTTTTTGTCCGGAGTCATAATTCTATAATGCTTGGCTGAAAAAGTTTTTGTCTGCTTACACACTTTCATCATTTACAATCCCTCTGTGCAGGGTTTCATTGTTTAAAAGGTTAATCTATATCCATTAACCCTTTTTGGGGGAAAAACTTTTATCTCTAATTTCCAATAAAACCATTCAGATATTGTTGTCAAAAGAACTTGCACATTACAGTACAAGTTGAAATAAGTTGTAACACAACTGCAATAAACTAAGTATACAGCTACTTGTGCACTGATAACACCAAAAAATGATGTTTCATTTGTAATTTAGTATTCATTTGGCTTGTTCACACCAGCTTTGTTCTTTGAGTATTCAAGACTGCATGTATTAACCTGTATTGAAAATAGAATCACTATCTGCATAACAGTTGACATGACTGCTGTGATATAAATGGCAGAGATTCCTACACTGGCAGGATATATTATAGCACAAGCAACCACTCTAAATTGAATTATAAGAATTGAAATGAATTATCTCTTGCTTATCAGAGTATGAATATGGGATGGGCATGTTAATTCCATAGTTATATTTTGATAAAGCGAAAGATAATTCATTTCAATTCTTAAATAAAATGCTTGTATGTGCAATTACTCATACATTTATGACCCACCTTTGATGAAACGTCTGGAATATACACATTTTCATGCAGCAGTATTTTTTCGAAATTATTTCCTTATTGGAACAAGATTTAATATTTGAATTTTTGTGAGAATGTCTTCTCTTAGGTTTATGAAACAATACTGATGTCACTTCTCTTATTCATGATCACCGCCAAGTAGGTATGTACATACTCTAACATTCTTTTATTGTAATACCCTTGCAACAATACCTGACCTTAGAATTTGAATAGGTGAACAGTTTCTCATCAGTTTTACCTCCACATTCAGAGGTGCATTTAGAAATATTAAAAGGGAATTATTAATCGCCTATGAGCGGGAGGGGGTTGTTCTACCTTGTACAGTACATACCAAGGAGTTGGCTTTTAAAGTAAGTGAAAGGAGGAGGTCCAATGGGTTAATTGATATTGACAGAGTTGTTCAGATGATAAGATCTTTCTTTTACAATATGAAAGTTTTCAAAATTGGTGGAAATGTTCAGAAAATATGGAGAGAATTTGGAGAATATGTGGAGTCAGTTGACCTGTATCAGAACAAGCAAGATAGTATATGTAAATATGACAGTATTGTGTGAGAGGATGTGAATGGGAAAATCAAAAGATGCAGATGCCGGCGCTGGAAAACACTTGCAAAAGAATTTCTTATCAACCTACTCACAATTGTTTAAAACAGGCTTGCACCACAGTGGAAGTCCCTAACTCAGAAGTTTACTCTCTATTTTTGTTCTTTCCCAAGCAAATTGGTAGAGAAAAAATGCTGCAAAAGCACTATGAAAAAATAAGCCAAAACTGGGCTGTGTGCGAGCAGTGCACACGCAATGGGGGACGCTCTTCTCTGTTCCAATACCACGGCCAGTGCAGAGACGTATAACAAACGTGTCATTCTTTTTTCTTCTGCCCTCTTGTCATGATGTGTTTTGTGATTGCTCTCATGAGGGATGCATTTGACTCGTTATTGAAGATGCATGTGTTTTGTACTGTGGACTCCTAATGCTGCTGCTTCACATCCAGACATACAGAGCTAGGCTCCTGCGACTTTGATTTTTTTTCGACTCGAATGTCGACTCGAATATTCGACGATCATGTTCGACTCGACCGAATATCGACTTTGAATCTGGTTGTCTATCGTGCACATAACGAACTCAATAAATATTGCCGTTTTTCGGGCATCCCCTCATAATAAGTCATTTATTTTTTGATGGGAGGGTCGGAGATGTCCCTATCACGGACTACGGTGGAGAATCATGTGTAGAAATATGAGCGATAACATAGTTTTCCCAGGAGATCAGCGCCGCTGATCTCCTGGGAAAACTATGTTATCACTCATATTTCATTCAGCGCGTAAACCAGGTAAAGCCGAAGTTTTATAGAAAGGATCGCAATTTCAAATCAAGACCACGGCACCAAGCCTGCATTGAAAGTTCAGCAAATAAACCGTACTCAAAAATATATATTGCTAATTATTTATTCTTGTTGTTATTCTCATATAATTCTACAGAATAAGCAAATGTTTCTTAGTGGGAAATGTGGGGGGTTGGGGGGGGTGGTAGGAGTTTACGGCCGTTTCAATTTGAAAGTTTTGAAACGGCCGCAAACTCCTCAAACCCCCCGACATTGCCCACTAAGAAACATTTGCTTATTTTGTAGAATAACAACAATAATTAGCAATATATATTTTTGAGTACGGTTTGTTTGTCCGTTCGAGAATCTGATGCCAAAGCCGACGACGGGAGCAATCCGGAACATGGCTAAAAAGGATAAAGAGTTACTTCCCCGGATACATGGTCACAAACGTATAGAGTTACTCCCCCGGTTATGCCTGTTCAATAAATCATTTGTCTGTACAAATGAGTAGAGCGGGTTCGAATTCCCGAAAGTATGGGGTTGAGATATAACAATTGACAACACTAACAACTCAGGTGACATATTATTTAGAGAAACGTTCATCTATAAATCAAATTATAAGCCATACAAACAGAACAAATGACAGAATCATGAACTAAACGACGCACTGAACTTGACTGAAGTTGACTGAACGGGTGTGTTCCAACTTCTTCGTTAACTTTACCAAACTTTGCAATGTTTGGTTAAGTTAACGTAGAAGTTGGAACTTGGAACACAACTTGGTACGAATACAACTCCTCATCAAAACTCTAACTGGCTGTCAATTAAGTCGCTGTTTTTTCTCGCCCAGATCAAAGTAGATGCATTGTGGTGGGACAGTCTTTGTCTTTGATCGGTGATTATACCCGAACCAACAGAGTTTACCCGCTCAGAAGAACAGTTGGTCGCCTGAATCGACAACATGTTTCGTGCTGCTGTCGATAACAGTTTACAGTTGGATGCATGGGTCTTCCAAAAGAGTAACGGGGATTCCTTCCTGGTTACATTCGATAATGCCAAGTATGAATCAAATTCTTTCTGTAGGCGATCATCCCGACTTAACGCGACCTCGCGTTCGCTAGTAGATTCCGGAATCTCCTCGAATATGGCATCAATTAGGCTTTTATTCTCAGTTGGTGCTGCAACAGATAGGAGAGTTCCATAAGTCGCAGTGGGCAACTCGGACTGCTCAGCGTCAGCCTCTGTGGCACCGGCAGTTGCAATATGATCTCTTATATATTGTTTTACGGTACTTAATTCAGAATCCGGAACCAAACTCTTAACACGGGGATCCAGAAAAGTGGCAACGATCAAGTAGTTGTCGTACAGGTTGAAACGTTCATTTAGCTGTAATAGCAGGTCGTCCCGGAAGCCTTTAGCACCACGAGCCGTCTGGTTTGATAACTGTCGCTTGAGTGTTTGAATGCATGGTAGTATCATTGAGATACTCACAGTAGTGTCGGCGCTGAGTAAGGTTGTTGCTTCCGATAGAGGTCTCAAAAGTGGCAGAACTGATTCTCTTGTTTCAGTTAATTGTGTCGAGAGTGGGGAGAGGGGACTACTAGCACATTTCTTGTTCTGTTGACATTCAACCAGAGCGAGGGCTATAGCTTTTGCATTACGTTCTGTCCATTCCAACAATGCACAGGTGCTATTAAAACGTGTGGCAACGTCGAGGGGATGATCTGTTTCAGTTAGATTTGCAGCAAGTTGTTGTTTGTGTAATGTGTGTTGCCCGACAGTTGAGGAATTGAAAAAGTTCGCGATTCTGTGGATAGTATCAATCAACTTCTTCACCATTGGGTGCGATTTCAGTGTGGAATGTATGCACAATTGCAGCTTGTGTGCCGCGCAACCATGCCACTTTACTTCCAGAATGCGTGCTGTCGCGGGCATGACATTGGTGGTATCTGTTGACGCATACATGATTTTCGCCAGTGGTATTTCAAACTTCACGAGCTGTGCCTTTACGATAGTAGCGGTTGCACTTGCTGTGTGGTCAGCATCCAAATCTTCAAGGTTGGTAACTGCAAGGCACCTCGATATCAAGTTCCAATGGTCATCAATGAAATGTATAGTGGTTACTAGAAAATTATCGTTGTTATCGGCTTTCCAGTGGTCAAACGTCAGTGACACCTTGTTGTTACGAGCTTCGTTCTTCAAACGATCGATGAGGGATTCTTCCATTGAAATTCTGAGATCATCAAGCTTCCTAGAAATTGTTGTGGGATGCGGCAGTATGTATGTACCATTGGTTAGAGTGGAGCATAAATTCTGGAAGCCTTTCCCGTGAACCGACTCAAATGGCCTACCATCCGTGACAACGAAATTAAGGACAGCATTGTCATACTTTTTCTTCAACGAGCTGTCTAACTTACGCCGTGTAAAGTCCACTAAACTCGTCTGCTTCTTCGCCGGCTCTGGTGGTTGAAGATGGACTGACGAACCACGCTTCTGCCCTTTCAACTGCTTGTCTTTGGAATCCCGCTCCTTAGCTTCGTCGTGAAGGGCTGGGTGTTTTTTTAGCGAGATGACCCCACAGGTGTGATGTTGTCCCTGTGGCTTGCATTTTGTACGTCGTCCCACATGTTTCACATATGTACGTTTTACTTAACTTATCTAGTTTAAAAAAGGTATGAATGACAGACATATTTCGGAGAATAAAAACACGAGTATGTTTATTTCGTAAGATGAAATTTGCGTTTCCGGAAATTTTCAATGACGCCACGATTGTGAAAATACAGCTTCTCCAAATCGCGAATTCGGCGACGAAACACAGAACATGACAATACCAGCCGGTTTGACTTCGCGCAATAAGCATGTGGTCTGAACACCGGAATGTGACGTAGTGAATATCTGCAGATTTTTGTCATGCATAATTACCGACCGAGCTTAGTTTTTCTGAGGGCACATTATTACGAGAATGCTTATGTGAACTCGAAATTACGTGACTGAGTAATTAAATTCATATGTACTTTTCTTCCCGATAGAGAAATTTGGGCACCAATGGATGCGATCTGCGGCGATCAGGTCGCGATGTGCTGATGGCTATGACAATATACATGTAGCACGATCACAGAAATCGCGAATTCAGAGTTTGCTCTTTTTAATGGACGATTGGCACCGCGTCGGCTATCCTTTAATCATAGTGCCTCACGGTAAATGAAATATGCGAAGAATTGAAAATATCAGATTCGAAATTGTTATATTCGAAGTTAGAAAATCGACTCGATTTCGACTCGACTTTGTATTCGAATATTCGCAGGAGCCTATACAGAGCTGTGTTTTTTATATTCTCTCTCAAATTATTCACCATTTGTTTGTATATATAATTCTCTGTACTGATTTTTGCATGCATTTTTCGCATACCATACTTTTCCATCTCTCATTGATGTTAACCCTTTGGGTTCTTTTGTTGAAGTTAGGTGGGGGGGGGGGGGCTGTTGTGGCAGCATTTCACCCCTGTGATGAGGGTCGAATATCTGTCCGTTTTACCCCTTTTGGCTATTGGGGTGCTCTTGTGTTCCCGACGGTGACATTTTCCTGCCATCTTCCTCTGCTAGCTAGGGGTGTCCTTTTGTATACTTTTATCTTTGGGCTGACCTTCCCACCTACATTGTTCTCACCAGATATGCTTCTGACTGTGCCTTGTGGGCAATGTTTGTTGCTGAAGCATGTGGCCTCCCAAACTGACCCTGTCTGGAGAGAGTTCTACCCCCTCCATGGGGGATTCACAGTCTTTTCAGGTGGGGGATATCACGCTAGTTGGTGACATTCTTGGCAAAGAGATGCCTGGTGCCCCCCCCCCCCCCCCCTTCACTCCTGCTGCATCTCAGTCAGTGACTTCTTCTATGCTGTCCGTTTCAGCCGGTGTTGCTTATCCCTACAGGTGTCTGCAGGAAATTCTTCTCCTTTGGACATGGGATATCAGCCTCCACCTTCCCTGACTTCAACTCAGTGAAGTCGGAAGGGATTGCTGCTTCTGTCTCTCGGCTGTCGGACCAAGCAGACCTTGCTATGGATGCAGATGTTCATGATAGGGCTACCATGGATTCGGGAGGCCCTCTATTTACTCATGTAGGATCTTGCCAAGAGTCTTCCTGTTGCCTCTACTGAGGCTACTAGTGGTTTCCAGGTGTCCTTGGCAGTGCCGCCTCCCGGGATTGGTAGCAGGTCACTTTCCAATCCTGCTGATGTTCCTACACCATGTCCTTACACCATGTCCTACACCATGGGAGGCTTCAGCTGGTATCCCGAGATAGGCTGTGTCTTCCGACTCAGGATCTGGGTCCGACACACCTGATGTCAAGAGCCATCAGTCTTCTGACTTGGTGCAGCTCTCAACTTTGTCTTTGAGTTTCTTCCAAAGCTTAAACCTTCAGACTAGGCAGAGGGTTCAGCCAGGCCATGATCATCGGTTGTGCACCTATAGCCTGTGGAGCAAACTGCTTCTGTGCTCCTTCAAAAGTACCAGTCAGAGCAAATGCTTGAGGCTTTTGGAGCCTTGGACTCTAAGTTGAGTTCCAAGGCTATGAAGATGTTATTCTTCTTTGTGCTGATACCGTTTTGCCCCCTGTGCATAATAATTCTTATGATTCTGCTAGTCCGTCAATCTGCCAGACTTTGACGGCTTGGGATCAGGACTCCTCCTCCCCAAGGCTTTCCAAGCTCAAGTCTGCCGTTGTTCCTATGGCAAATTTGCCTATTGGGCTTATCCAGAGAGATGCTGGGCAGGCTATCTCTCTCGGATCATGTCGTCTCTGCCTTAGCAGCTTATCTGCCTCCAGATAAGTTTGACGATGTAAGGTTCCCTTACAGGTACTTTCCAAGGCACCTAAGTACCTTACTCCCACGCCTACCTGTAACGCGGCCAATCTGGAACTAGTTTGCCGGGATGCTGTGCTCAACACTAGCAGATCCCTTCCTGAGGTGCAGCATGCTGCTCTCGGTCCACTTCTTTGGTGGATCCGCATCTGTTCCATGATTCCGTGAGCCTCAGGATGGTCTGGAATGACCACTAAGGATCTGCAGTTGCTACGCCAGCTTGATCCACCTTCTGTTGGACGTCATGGCCACTCCAAGCCTAACGAATGCCCTTCTGCTTTGCCTGCTGTGAAGCCAAGGACTGATCCTCCTGCCTCTGCTACTTCCTCTTACCAGTGTGGAAAGAGTAAGCATCGGCAGAATAGAGGGAGATCTCAGGACCCTTCTACTAGCAGAGGAGGTGGTTTCTCCTCTCACGGGCCAAGAGCACATCTGAATGATTGGTGTTAGACGTTTTTTGGACTGGTCTGGGGATATCTTTTCGGAGGTGCCCTTCCCTGTCATGGGTGCCATTTCCAACACCTGTTCTTTCAGGCATGTCACGTTGGGAACTTTTGATCACAGAGATTGACAATCTCCTATCAAAGGGGGTGATCAAGGTCATCAAGAACATTCATTCCGCAGGTTTTTATTCCCACCTGTTCTTGGTGCCAAAGTAGGACACGGAGTGTCAAGAACATGTCTATCATGGCGCCTAAGTTCAGCATGGAGACTTTCTGATCTATTCGCCACTCTAATCACCAGGGAGACTTTGCTTCCAGCATCGATTTGAGGGATGCTAACTTTCACGAGTCGATTTGTTGGCATCGCAAAAGGATCTCCAGATCACTTTTCTGGGATAAGTTTACCGGTTCAAGGCCATCCCCTTTGGCTTAAATCTGGCTCCTTGGGCCTTCACTCGGCTGATGTCGCATGTACTGGCTTTCCAGCGCACACAGTCTGTGGTGTCTGCTTCGGCTTATTTGGATGACATCCTCCAGAGACTCTGCTGCTCTTCTGGAGTCTGATGGCAACAAACTGTGAGCCTGCTCTCATCGCTAGGGTTTAGAGTCAACAAGGAGGGGCCAGACCTGGTTCCTTCTCAGTCATTTTGTCATCTGGGGATGGACTTCCGTACTCATCTGAAAAAGGTGGCAGTTCCTTGGGTGAGGGCATTGAATCTCTCTGCTTTCACCCTGACTCTGATCCATTCCACATCAGTGACAGCTCGGAGTATTCTTCGGCTGCTCAGTCTCTGTTGTTTGGTGATGGATCTCATTCCTTTAGGTCGGCTGCATATCTGACCTCTGCAACACAGTTCCTGCTAAATTGTTGGAGTCTGAATGTAGATCCTTTGGATCTGGTTCTTCCATTTCCAGCATCTCTCAGTTGTCACCTTCTCCCCTGGATGGACATTCAGTGGATTATGCAGGGAGTTTGCTTGGATTTACCCACTTCCTATCGTGTTTTGATGGCAGATGCCTACAATCTCGGATGGAGCACGATGTTGGATCCTCTTGGTCTTTACATTCCCAGTGTTTTGGGACCAGCATCTGACAGCTCTTCACATCAACCAGAAGGAACTTCTTGCTCTTCTTCTGAGTTTTCAGGAGTGGATCCTCCACCTCTCAAATTGTCAGGTCCTCCTCTTATCTGACAATTCAACAGTGGTAGCTTACATTCAGAACCAGGGTGGCACACACTCAGTTGCAGTGTACGGTCTGGCTCAGGATCTTTTACTGATTGCTCGGGACGTCACTTCCAGTGTGGTGGTTTGTCACATTCCCAGTCATCTGAATGTCCATGCTCCCTGTCCTAACGGGGCAAGGTCATTCCCACCTAGTGAATGCTTCACAGAGCAGTGTTCCTGTCACTTTGCAATCACTGGGGTCATCCCCCACATCGATCTGTTCACAACCTGTTTGAACCATTGGGTGGGCACTTTCATGTTCCCCTGTCACGATCCTCTGGCTTTCGCCATGGACACTCTGTCACTCAATTGGAATGTGGTTCCAATTCTTCCTCAGGTTCTAGCCAAGATATGAATCATTATGATCGCTCCCGTCACCTCATCGGGTGTGGATCAATCAGCTCCGCTCTCTGTTGGTGGTGGTTCCGGTACATCTCCCCCTACATCGCGACCTACTCTGTCAAGGTTGTCCAAGGAGATTTCACGTCAATCCGACTTTATTGTGCCATCATGCATATCTTTTGCCGTGTTTTGTCTCTTCTGTGGAGGTTTTTTTTACATGAGCAGTGGAGTGCTTTTCTTCTTCAAGATGGCACTCCACTGGTTTAGCCTATGCGGTTAAGTGGAAGGTCTTCTCTCATTGGTGTGCTGATCACTTGGTTGATAATGCCAATCCTTCGATAGCACAGATTGTGGAGTTTCTGGTTCTTGGGGAATCTCCAGCCTTTTACCTTCAGGGGGTACAGGCCTGTGCTTTTGGAAAAACTTTTTGTATGTGGAAAAACTTCATGTCAGCACTAATCCATACCTCCCCAAGCCCGATCGGCACTTTTCTGTGGAAAGGCCTACCATTTTACAGCTGACTCAAAGTTGGAATGTTTCTTGGGGTGTTGCTTTGCTTCGGTGGGGGGAGATGGGGGGGGGGGGGGGGGTGCATTTGAACCTTTATCACAGGTGGATATGCATTTTTCTCACATACAAGACAACCTTTCTGATGACTTTTGCCTCAGCCGTGAGAGTTAGCAAGCTTCACACCCTCTCAGTTGATCCGGCTTTTTTTCAGGAGTTCTGCCAACAGTGTTACTTTTACCACTGATTGCTCCTTTTTAGCCAGGAATCAAATACAAGAAACATCTCTGCCTCCTATCTGTATCCTTCTTCGTTTGATGGTAGTTGCCCTTTGATTTGTCCGGTCTGTGCCTTTCGCATTTATCTTAACCGGACACCATTTCTTCGAAAAGGCAGGAAGTGATTCTTTCTGTCCCTTATGCCTGGTTCTCCATCCATCTCTAGATGGATTTGTTGTACTATTAGAGCATCCTAAGCTCATTTGTATTACCAATTGCATTTCTGCCCTTGAAGATCGTGCGTTGTCTACCTCCTGGGCTTATGCTAACACTTTTACTTTCTCCACCTTTTATCTACGTCAGCTGCAAGAGCAGTCTGAGGACCTTGTTTCTCTGGACCTCTTTCCTCTGCTCAGGCTGTCATCCATCCTCGCTTTTAACCTTTTCTGTCAACTCTGCCGTAGATGCAGTTTTTAATTCTTTCAGGACCAGTTTTATACTTGTGTATTGTTACTGTCCTTTCTGTCTGTGTGTCACAAATGGCCATATGCCATATCTCACATTGTTCTATATCAATGTTTGTGTAGCAATGGCTCTACAAGCCTTGGGATCTCTTCTTCTGTTCCACGGTTCCAGCACAGTCTAGTTAGGTGGGGGGTTGGTTATGTGATTCCTGCATCCTATTGTCTATTCAGCCTGTTGTAAACAATTGTGAGTAGGTTGATAAGAAATATATATTTTATAGTAAATTTCCTTTTTTATTATACAGTAAAACCTGTCTTGAGAGACCACTGTCATGAGAGACCATCTGCCTTGAGAGACCGCTGTGACTTGGTACCATTTGGTTGTTTTACTCTTTAATGGACCTGTCTTGAGAGACCACCTGTTTTGAGAGACCACTTTTGTCTCTCAAAAAAGGGTGGTCTCTAAAGATAGGTTCTACTGTACCTACCACAATTGTTTTCCCGGAGACCCTCCCATCTTCTTATTTAGGTAAGAATCCCTCCTCCCTTCTTGTCACATAACTCCAATATTGGCGGATTCAAATAGAATGACACCTTGGTTATACGTCTGTGCACTGGCCGTGGTATTGGAACAGAGAAGAGCATCCCCTACTGGGTGTGCACTCATAGTGCTTTTGCACCATTTTTTCTTTCCCAATTTGCTTGGGAAAGAACAAAAATAGAGAGTATACTTCCGAGTTAGGGACTTCCACTGTCATGCAATGCCTATTCTAAAAAATTGTGGTAGGTATAATAAGAAAGGAAATTTACTATAAAATTTGTATTTCTTGAATAACTAAAAACTTTCATTTTTTGCCACAAAAGCATCTTATGACTACTACGTGGGTTCAGCGGAATAGATAAAAAAAAAATTTTAAGGAAGATAGAAACCAAAAACTTTCCAACAGAAATCAACATTGTAAACCATTGCTATCAGCCACAAGTGGAATGTGGTAACTGCTTGCATTGCTAATTTCTACCAGAGGTTTTCAACTCTTTCCTCACCCATTTTAAGAAAAGGTCTTCATCTTGACATGGTAAATTTTGTGGAAATGAATGTGCAATACCTCAGATTAAATTGTGAAAAAAATCAAGCGAAACCTCAAAATTCCCAACAAAAATATTGGAGTAACCCACCCACACTATCCTCACTACTCCCCCACCTTATATTTTGTATAGATTGAGAAATTGGCCCTAGTTTAATCATTGGAGTTATGGATTTAAACTTTTGCATTATTTTTTCTTTTCATATTCTTGTTTTAGGCTAAAGTTGACGGAAAAATTTTTTGAATACACAACTAGAGTGGAACGTGGAGTATGTGGAACACGAATCAGTGGCCCGGGTTGGAGTTTTTCAGGTGTTTCATGAGCAATGTATGAATGAGTGAAATATAGGAAAAACTTGGAACAAGGATCTTTGGTTCCTGCTCCATGTGCTCTACCTGAATGGTGTTATGTACTTATACCATGATTAAACATAAATTAAGTGAATGAAGCTTACATTTTAAAAGAAAAATATCACCTTCTACAGTCTGTTTACTTTCTTGCCTGACACTCTTGTTCTGTGTCAAAGCATTTCATTGGCTCATGTGAATCCCTGCCTCATCAACTGGAATACATGATGACCAATCAGAAGCTTAGGTAAGATGACACATGTGGTATACTCTGTATTTGCAATATCTTCAAGAAGTTTGAAAATCAACCCTGTCTGCAATATTTTATGACATTTTGGCTTAGTGATAAAATACTTGCTAAGTCATCGAATTAAGCTGAAGTGACTTATAGCGATCGTCAGCCTTTTTTAGCTTACCTGATTGAAGTTCAACGGAAGCTTTAGTGATCACTTTCCTCCATCATCTATCAGTCCAGCGTTAACTTTAAACAGTATACTTCTCATAAACAACTGGGCCATATTGAACCAAATTTGATATGAATGTTCCTTATATGTCAATTCAAATTGTTCAAATAAAGTTGCCATGCCAACAGGGGACACCACAAGGGGCATAATTCTGTTAACACCCACAATTTTTTTTTACAAAATTGAAAAAATCTGTTCCTTTAGAACTTCCAATCAATTTAGGTTGTTTGAAACAAGTCCCTGTGTTCATATTTGGACTCCCTATGGAAAACTGGATTTTAACTTCGTGCAATATGAGGAAATTTATTTAAAAATCTTTTTCATATCTAACAGTCAAAATCTCTTGATATTTAATACACTACATCTTTAGGGGAGTCAGCTGGAAGATTGTTCAAATCGAATCTCTAAAGTCATATTTGGGCTCACTGTGGGATCCCAGATTTTAACTTGGTGTAATATGAGGAATATTTTTTAAAAATATTCTTCTTCCAATCCATTAGTCAGAATCTTTTGATATCTGGTATGTAGCATCCTTTGAGGGGTAGGATTCAAGTTTGTTCAAGTCCCTGGATTCATGTTTGGGCTCCCCATTGGAAGTCAAATTTTAACTTGGGGCAATATGAGGAAAAATGTATTAAAATCTTCTTATTCAAATCTACTATTCAGAATATTTTGCTGACTGGTATAAAACATCCTTGGAGCGTGAGGAATAGATTCAAGTTTGTTAAAATCAAGTTCCTGCGGTCTAATATAGGCTCTCTATGGAACGCAAACATTAATTTAGCGCATATTTCTTCTTCTTTTTCTTCTTCTTCTTCTTCTTGTACTTCTTCAAATCAAATCAAATCAAATCAAGTTCCTGGGTTCATATTTGGGCTCCCGATGGCAACCTAAATTTTAACTTAGTGCAATATGGGGGAAATTTTTTTTAAATCTTTAGATCCACCAGTCAGAATCTTTTGATATTTGATATGCAAGGTTCAGATTCCAGTTTGTTCAAATTAAATCCCCTGGGTCATATTTGAGCTCTGTGTGGGATCCCAGATTTTAACTTAATGCAATAAAAGGGCTATACTGTTAAAAAAATCTTAGTAGCAATCACGAGTGAGATTCTTTTGTTACATAGTATTGACATCTTTAGCATGGGGAGATTCAAGTTAGTTCAAATCAAATCCTTGGGCTCATATTTGTGTTCCCTGTTAGAGCCCTAATTTCAAGTTAATGCAGGATGAGGAATATTCTTCAAAGATCTTCTTCTTCAGGCCTGCCAGGCTGAATCTTTTAATATGTGTTATATACCATTACTATGATTCTTAGATTAACATTTGTTCAATGTGTTACACTTGACTGATTTTGATGGGCACCTGAGCTCTTTGAAATTTAACACAGAACCCAATAGAGAATTGACTATTTGTTTAAAAAGATTGTAACAGGGTGCTAATCTAATTCTGTGGTGGACTTACTTGCACAACGATGACTTGCCAGACACCGGTATGCAGGGCAGAAGAGATAAACCACTGTCACAGTGGAAAGAAATTAACTCCCTGATCTTCAGATTTGTGGGATTTGGATGTTATCAAGAAGGAAGTATTCTAATTTTTTACGTCGTTTAATAACAAAAGAAAACGTAGATGTCAACAAAAATCAACTAAATAATAAACTTAATGAAAACTTAATCCAACCACGGCCCCGTTATTCCATTTTTTAAGCTATCGTCAAAGAACACTTGTGAAACAAAGGAAATAGAATGGAAAATTGTTTATAATGATGGGATCTGCACCAGAATAATATCTTAACAGGCCTTATTCAGGAGCAGATCATATCAACTTACATACCCGAAGCATTTTCCCCCTCATATGGCAAGAGGTGTTCTACTGACCTAAAATAACTAAAGGCCTGCAGAGCGAGTAAGCACAGCTTGTTAAAGCTTTCGTGCTAATTGCGGTGGTGGGAGCTGAGAATAATTAACATCTGGATTTTATAGAAAGATAGTTTCTACTCTCAAAAAGTGTGTAACTAGACGTGGCTTAATAATGTAATACCTGGCCAAATCACAAACAATGGGGGGGGGGTAATTTTAAGACCCGATAATAATATTACCATTACTGGAATGTATTACCCTGTTAACCCTTTAAAGACCAAATCTACTTCCATTACAAGGATTGTACTCACGCATGACAGAGCTGATTGTGGTAAACTAACTTAGTAAGATGTAAGTGTGAGTACATAAGAGTAACGGTTGCTGAAATGGGGATCACCAGACCACTTGTGGCCTGTGTGGGGGTGGGGGTGGGTCCTTTATTTTTACCTGAAAAGAAGATTTGAAGAATTTTCAGTGATTTTATGCCAAAAAATGAACTTTCTCCCTGTTGGGAGGTTGGGAGTTGGAGGGGGTCAGCTGGGTGGGTTTTTCTTCTCTTTGATTCAAAATGTGTAAAGCCCTGGTTCAGACCCAGAGGATCATAATGTCTGATCCCAGTAATCCATCCAAAGTGACTGTCCCATGTATAAACCAGTTACTTGAGACCAGATTTACAATTTAATATGTATACCCAAAGTTGCTAAGAAGAACATAATGTACAAAACTTGAGAAACAGAATTTACTGTGACCAGTAAATTTGAGTCTCTGTGAAAAGAATTTAAAGAGAATTTATGGGGACTTATTTTCTGGAGTAAAATATCTAAAGCCATTCAGAAATAGGCTTTCATGAACAGCGTTTAAAGATTTCCATACAGGATTCAGATAACATTTTTCAAGAAACCAGAAATAACGTGTTCTATAAAGGAATCATCAATGCATATTTATGACTCTGCCCACTTTTTAACAGAATAAATACATGTATGAACTTCAGAAATGCAGTGGGGTTATAAAATGCAATTCAAGCAATTCTGAAAATGGCACTTAATGGGACTTGTGTGACCCCCAGTGAACTGGCCACAAATTATTAACTTCCAAAGTGTTTTGACTCATTTGGAGTTGGTACCAGGTCCATATGTCATATCATGCTTGAGATATGAGAGTGACCAACTTTCAAAATTGTTGGCCCCGCCCAATTTTCAGCTCACCTGACTGAAAGTCCGGGGGAGCTCAAGTTATCACTTTCTGTCGGTCGTCCGTCCATCCAGCATGAACTTTACATTATTGACTTCTCCTCCTAAACCCCTGGGCCAAAATTAATCAAATTTGTTATGCATGGTCCTTATCATATGTCCATTCAAATTTGTTCAAATAAAGTTGCCACGCTCAATAGGTAGGGGGTGGGGGAAAATGCTCCAAAATTCTAGAAAAATCTTCTTCTCATGAACCAGTGGGTACAATGACTTGATATATGGTATGGAGCTTCCTTCTGAGGTGTAGTATCAAGTTTGTTCAAACGAAGTTCATAGAGCAATATTTGCCTTCGTAATGGGCAAGTTTTTTGGCCCCCACCTATAATTTTTATTTTCTGAACCATTGTACCCTGTTCCCCGTGGGAACCCCAGGTGCTAAAAATAGAAAATATTTTCAAATGCCCATATTTCCAAAACCACACAGAACAGAGAACTGTTATTTGGTATGAAGCATCCTTAGGACCAACAGAATCAATTGATAAAAAAATTGTCATTGGTTGTGTTAGGGTGCTCTGTAGAGGGCATTGAAAAAATGCTGAGTCAGCATATTTACAAATATTTAAAAAAAATTCTCCAGAATCACTGATCAGAAACTTCTTATATTTGGCATGCAGCATTCATAGGGGGGGACAGATACAAGTGTGTTCAATTTAAGTCCCTTGGTTCATATTTGGGCTCAATACAGGAGCCCAAATCTTAACTTAGGACAATATGGGAAATAAGCTTTAAAAATCTTCTTCTTCAGAACCACTGGTCAGAATGTTTTAATATTGGGTAAACATCATTGTTACGAGGGTCAGATTCAAGTTTGTTCGAATCAAGTCAGTTAATATTTGGGCTTCCTATGGAGGCCTGAATTTTAACTTAGTGCAATATGAGGAAATTTCTTTAAAAATCTTCTTCTTCAGATCCACCAGTCAGAATCCTTTCATATTTGGTATACAACATCTCTAGGGGGGTCCAATTCATGTTTGTTCAAATTGAGGCCCAGGGTTTATATTTGGTCTCCCTATATGAGCCCGAATTTTACCTTAGTGCAATATGAGGAGATTTCTTTAAAAATCTTCTTCAGGTCCACCAGTGAAAATCCTTTCATATTTGGTATACAGTGTCTCTAGGCGTCTCTAGGTGGGTCAGATTCATGTTTGTTCAAATTGAGTTTATATTTGGGTTCAAATTTTACCTTAGTGCAATATGAGGAAATTTCTTTAAAAGTCTTCTTCAGATCCACCAGTCAGAATCTAAACTCTATGTAAGCTGTTCATTCTTCACTTAGGTATAAGTGAATCTTGTAAAGGAACAGAGACAACAGACCTTCTGGTTTGTATATGTCAGGTTATCAATACCTCATTGTCACAGCTCTGACCAAGTTGCTTCTGATGCCATCAAACTCACAGGATAATTAAAACAACTGGCCATCACCAGCACAGATAATCCAAACCAGATTATGTCTGACAAATTATTTTCGTACTCAGTAGATGTTAGCATTGCTTGTTTCATTTCAAGAAAAAATAAACAAAAATCACCGAATTCAGTTAATATAGGTGAAAGAATAATACAATCAACATTAAATGCTTGCTTTCCACATCTGGTCTGCATCAAGTGGCCAAGTGGGTTTATTCCCACTCAGTCAACCTTCCTAAAATACCAGTTAATAGGTGTGAATTACAGAAAGGTGTTAGGTTGGCTGAACGCAACTTTTGCAGTAGAGGATTAGGCTATAGTCTGTATCGTCTTACCTACATAATCAAACAACATCATATCAAAATACATCTCAACTTTATAATAAAATCTATAAGTACCTTCACATTATTTCAATTTTAGTAATTTACTTGCTTCATCACCAAATTCAAAAACGTCCAGATTGCCACTCTTGAGTCTGTTCTTCAGTGTTTTCAAATGATTGTCTATCGTTCTGTAACGCTTTCGTCTTTTTGGTGCGAGACCTCCGGATTCAAGTTGAATCATTTTTGCTTCGTTGGTTGCCTGCAATTTCTTTAGCAACACAAGGAAAGAGTGTATGTTTGGGTGAGCAGCTCTGCACATTTTTTTTATTTTGCTGTGCCAACCTTCCGCATTGTTGGTTGTTCTTGCGCCGTCGTTGTTGTGATGGTTCCATTTGCTGATGGGAACACCCTCTACCCATTGTTCGGTAACATAGTCAGTAAATGCAGTGACATCCACGGAAATGTCCTCGGCTGATTCTAAAGCATTTAGCCAGAAATCTTCAACATGTTGGACGGGAATGAGTGCAAGAACAGCAGCCCTCCGGACAAGAAGTTTGACGTCATCATCTTGATTGTAATGTCTCACCAAACCAACGGATTGAGTCTTCCTCCAGATACACTGTGTAAAGTGGAAAAAACAACCTTTAACCACCACGGAAGTAAACACGCACTCCAAAACGTTCATCACCGCCATCTCGAAGTCTATCATGAATGTATCTGATGCAAACGTTAAGTTTCGTTGAAGAATCTCATCCTTCAGAATGTTGAAAAATATTGAGTAAGTTGATTGAGTTTTATTTGGCAGAAGCGCGAACACCAAGGGGAAAACTTTACGGTCAACCATTCCATGAATACAATACAGCTGATAAAACAACTCGGGACACGAATAGAATGTTCCATCTGCAAAAATAATGTCAGAATTGCACAATCGTCGCAAATTGTCATCAGTGCTAAAAACTAAGATTTGTCGGTTCTGTTCATCTACTATGTCACGCAATAGAAACCATTCTCCAGCAAAAGTTTTTGTCCATTCATCACCAAGTTCAATTTGGTTTTGCTCTCGTGGCAACTTTGGAAGAACTTTTAATCGATTCCTGTATAAAGACGACTTACAGCTCTCAAATGTGGGAATTTTTTTGATAACTTCATGAACTTCATGTGAATCTGTATTTCGCAAGCTTCCGAGTTCTTCATCATAAATGCTCGGGATTGGTCTGACTTCTTCGTGACATCGCTTCTTAACTTTCGACAAGAATGCACTTGAAGCAATACTCTCAATATCAGAAGCATGATTATGTCCATTACCGAACTTAACAAGAATACTTTCTTTTGTCACCACTGTAGCCGGACAATTCCGATCAACGCACCTCCAATAGCAACGTCCATGATTTCGTGTTCTGATAGAGAATTTAAATCCACCATGAATCAAGAAAAAACCACCTCTACCATTATCAAGAAAATCAATGTCAACTTGTGCCGAAGCCATGATTACTGACAATTCATGCTGAGAAGATCCATATATATATAATATGGGACTGTTAATATCAAACACCGTGTAAACAAGACAGCGGCAGAATATTTTATTTTTGCAAAACAAGACATCAAAAACAATGATAACATGATTACTGACAATTCATGCTGAGAAGATCCTTATATATATAATATGGGACTGTGTTTTGAAAACATAAAATAATAGATGAGACAAACACCGTGATTGTTGTTCACTTCAAAGGCACAATTAGTGAATCTAAGAAATATCAAACAGCGTGTAAACAAGACAGCGGCAGAATATTTTATTTTTGCAAAACAAGACATCAAAAACAATGATAACATATAACAAATTAGAAAAAACAACATAACTGCAGAATATTTTAAAAATTAAGACATCAAAGATGATGATAATATATAGTAACAAACTAATTAATTGTTTTCTCAATTCAACCGACGGACAAAAAACAACAATATTTTAATTTGCAAAAATGATTTTTATTTTGCAAAAAAAAAAATGACAATTTATATGCTACAGACTATAACAAGGATTAAGCAAGTGTGAAAAAAAAGGTTGGCTAGACGCTACTCCTGATCATTAAAAGGTTGGCCAGACGCTACTAATGAAATTAAAAAGGTTGGCTAGGTGGGACGACACCGCCAAGTGTCAGATGACAGGTTATTTCTTCTCACCATCAAGGAGCCATGTTTTAGATTAGCTGATTATAGATAATTATCAAGTCCCATATATGTGCGTGGAATTTTTCAGAACAGAAAATTAACTTATTCTCAATTAACACAATTCTTGTCTTATTTCATAATCTTTTCATAAACATTGAACATTATCCTTTTCATCAAACACTACACACATTCAAGTTAAGGTACAGTGTCATTGACACTTTCATTTAGGTTTCTATGGGGGCCCAAATTTTAACTTAGAGCAATGTGAGGACATTTCTTTAAAAAACTTTCTTCTTCAGATCCACCAGCCAGAATTCTTTCATATTTGGTACATAACATCTCAAGGGGGGATCAGATTCAAGTTTGTTCAATTTGAGTCCCTGGCTTAATATTTGGGCTCTCATTTGGGGGGTGGGGTGGGAGGGGGAACAGGTTAGGTTCAGGTTGGTCAAATCCATTCCTTAATGTTTTTCCATAAAATTTGCCTTTCATCACTTCATTCCTTTGTAGTGTTGATGAACCATATCTAACTGAATGTGACCCCAAATACTTCTTTGAACCACTTTGTCAGGTGAGCGATTAAGGCCCCTTGGGGCCTTTTGTTTGAGAATAAAAATACACGTATAAACTTCAGCAATGCATTGGGGGGGGGAGCATAAAATGTGATTTCCAGTAATTCTGAACAATGCACTTAATGACCCCTGGATGACATCAGTGACCGTAACCCAAATTTTGAACCTTGATGTTTTTTCAGTACGAAGGATCTTCTGAGGTATTAGTTGACTACCACAATCTGGACAAAACCATGTATTCAGACATTATCCCAACTCCACAGTTACGACAAGGTTTAGGTTCAGGAACTTTTTCATCTGGGCACAATGTTGCCTGAAGTGGTCATAAACACTACGTTTATTGCAGGTAGTTCACCGACCATACTTTAGCCACTTGCACATGTCCTCTGCTGTCATTTTGCAATGAGTATAATCTCTGTCATGGATGAATCTTAATAGGTGAACTTCAGATCCAAGTTGGGTGGGTCCGGGTGGGCCTCTATGGCTTGATCTGCCTGCAAGATATGCTGAGAGCAGTTATTCTGGTGGGAAAGGCTCCTATCAAAAAGTGCGTTCACCCTCCCTACTGCTATAGTTGTTAACTGGTAGAGTGCTAAATTATTTTTTTTCATCAAAATTTGTTTACATGTCTTTACCTTGTTACAATTTATGGGAGAGTGCCAAAAGGCATTCTCTCATAAACTGGAAGAAGGCAAATTCATACACACGAAACAATTTCACTTCAAAGTTAATACGAAACTTATCCACTGAATATGAAGCTTTTAACTGGTAGAGTACTGGAAGCCCATATTTGGGTTTTATTCTGAAGTGCAGATCCACAACTTCAAGGTTCCATATTCTGTACATTTGTTTCAAATTATCTTTGAAATAAAATTATTTAGTCAGTCTGGATTTGTCATGTTAAAATTTTTGGGAGAGTGCCTCTTCACTCTCCCATAAATTGTAACAAGGCAAAGACATGTGATCAAATCTGATGACCAAAAATAAGTTAGCACTCTACCAGTTAAGTTGTGGTATTTGCACTTCAGAACAAAGCCCAAAAATGTACTTTGAGCACTCTACCAGTTAAGGATACAGCTTTGAAACTTTGCATATTGACTTCTGGTTATCTGAAGTTGTTTTAGTTTTTGACTGTTACCTCCTAGAGTGGAAGGAGCTGGATGTAAGGATTTCTTTAAAATTATTAATTTCCAATTAATTTTTAAACCTATCTTTCTGATATTTTGGAAATACAGTCTAAAAAAAAAACATATCTAAAAATGTGGTGCCCTTCTAGGAAATTCCCAACCATTATGGCTGAACTCAGAGGTTACATCTATGGAATCATAGGTCAAAATTGAAATGCATCAGTTTTTTTTAGCTCATCAAATTTAGTTGTGTGAGCTTATGGCATGGCTCGATCGGTCAGCGTCGGCATCGGTGTTGGCATCAGCGTACGTGTCCAATAATGTTAAAGTTTCTGTTTAGGTCACTTACTCGCCCTATTTCCATATCATGGCCTTTATAATGCTGCTATATGATAATTATTATCATTCTACCATGATTTAACCCCTCATACTCTGCATTTTAAACATTTATCTTGACATTTTTAGTTGCGTTTAGTTTTCTGTTCAGCTCAGAATTTCATGCTGTGTTCCTTCTCTTCCTACGGCACTTATATTCCTCATACATGTTCCTCATTATCATTCTAGCATCATTTAACCCTGGTCCACTGAAGTTCTTCAAATTGTTCATCAAATTTTTAACGCTCACACTTACACATTTTCAGTGTGTTAAAGTTTCTGTTTAGGTCGGTTGCTGACACCATTTTAATCCCATGGCCTTTATATTGCTTCTCTGTGGTGCTTATTGTCATTCTACCATTATTTCATCCTCACCCAGTGTTTTAAACCTTTTTCGTAACATTTTCTAGTTGTGTTTACTTTTCTGTTTAGCTCAGAATTTCATGTTTAACTTAGTGTTTAGCTCACCTGCTGTGTTTGGTGGTGAAGCCCTCCACGTTGCGTTTGATTTTTGGCCCTGATCAGTCTAGATCATCTAAACTCCAACATACTTCACTTTCTACTGTAACTGGATTAAAACTGGAAAATTGTCCAAGTTCCTTGGAGTCTGAATTCTGTGGTGCATGGGTAAAACAATCAACACAAGACTGTCCATACAGTGAGATGCATAAGCTAACCTTACACTCTTTTATTACCTTAACTTTCAATATAAATACAGTGTCCTACACTCGAGTCCCTCTGACAGATGACATCAACTTCAGAATCAACAGAATAAATTCTATGAAAGAAAAACATTTTTGATAGTCCATACTGGAAATAATAACCCGCTGTAGGTTTCTAGATGTGAACAGTTTGAGATTTCAGAGGAGACTGCTGACAAAATGGCCAGCTGGGGATTATATACTATTAATCACGTGATTTATTTTCCTGTTAAAATCAGGAAAACTTTCCTTGGGAGTTCCGACGCCATCTTTGTTGACGTTCTTCTTCAGTTTCAGAGAGTTAAACTTTCATGTACTTTCATACCAAGTATTGGGTGTACAATATCACTTGGCAGAAAAGTATCAAATATTGCACTCTTCTGACCAGAGATTGAGTTCCTCATTAAGTGCCTGACTCCAATATATTCTGTCTTTAATGAGAGTGCCATTCATTATAATTGGTTTTAGATAGGTTTTATATCCTTATTACCTTTAACATCACATACCTATACTTCTGGTAATTGGAAAGCCATTTATTGTTATTGGTTTTAGATATGTTTTATACCTTTAATTTCATTAACGTCACAAGCCTCTATAAAACAGTCAGATTAGAATTGTTTTATGACATTAATCTCCAATACTTCTCTAGAGTAATGAGATAATTAGTTATACCTATTCTTAAACAATGGCTTTTGGAAATGTTTTTACCTTTCTAATCTTTCAACTTCATGGGGAACCACTATTACTTGCACACCTGGCCCTTGAGATAATGATAGTATTATTTCACCAACCTAAGTGTGGTAATAACTTTCCACTGATCTCTTAAAGGGATTCTGGTGTAATGCAAGTGCTTATGGCTGATAACACTCTGTGACTCTATCCACAGTGTGAGCGTTTTCTAAGAGCTACAATCTCATTAAGCAAAGGGGGTTCTCACACGGCTAGGGGTGCATTTTGTCTCATTCCTCCCTTATCCAAAAGGAAGGCCCGTAAAACGGGGCTTCATCATAGAGGCAAGAAGCGTGGCTCAGAAATGCACTTGAAGTGATACAAGAGAGGTGCCATTATTCCAGGTACAGTGAATAAAACAAAACAAATATACAAGATATAGTAAAATGCATTCAACCACTGTAATATTTTATTAACTATACATAACGATCAATTAATATTCATGTAGCATCTGGCATCAGTGTTGGAGTTGGGTATAATCAAAACTATGTTTATCTAGGGTGGTACCCCAGACCAAAGGTTGACGACAATGGGGACAATTATGTGTCTGCATCATCCATTTCAACCCACAACGTATATGCACATTCTGCGCACAACAGGGACATTGATATGCCTTGTGCCATGGGCACATTCTCAAAACATATTATACAATCTTGACTATTTCCATCGACCAGTTTAGTTAGCATTTGTTGGTGTCATCGATGTTGATGATATAATAGAGCTTGTTGTAACTGTGTAAATTGAGGCTGCATTTTCTCCCATTCATACATTGCCTTTGGGTCCACAAAGAGTCCTTCTCTCCCAATGATGATAAAACGTGATGCATCCTCAGTGGCAGGTTCAGATAAAACAAACTCACTCTCCCGGAATGGTCGAACCAACCCATCATTAGGTTTGAGATTCTCGAAATAAAACATCAGGGATACGATGATCATAATATCGTCCATCTCACCGTCTATCATTCCAGTATCGGATGACATCATGAAAACCTGCAAAATAATATTCATCCCCTTGGGGTTTTCAAGGAGGATTTTTAATGGTAATTAGATGGGGAAGAGCAATTTGCATCCCCTTTTCACTGTCTAAGGCAATATTGATAATACACCTCGTAAAACACGAGTTCCATATCACCAGTTTCTGCATTAACATCTGCTGTTTCCCAATAGCTAATCCCTCGTCAGAATGTAGTCAAATCATCGGGCTGGGGAAGAAGGAAAGTCATCATAGCCATCCCCCTGGCCATCCAGTCTCCTGCTTGGTCTTCAGGAAACTCCATATAATCATTGGTAGATACTGATACCAACATATTGGCTATCCAGTAGTCAGCTCGTTGTTCATCAAACTCGGCGAATTCATGGATCGACACTGATGCCATTATTTCCCTTAATATGAAAAAATAACAAATCTCCTTCCTCGTTCAACAATAAACAACTTACATGAATTATGGCTCAGCAATAAGAAGAATAATTTTTGATTATTAAATATAATAAATTATTTTACAGTTGCCACCATGTAAACACTTCTAGTTTGTTTCTTAAAGGGTTTTCTCGCTAGCTTAGAAGTTGTCACCTGCACACCTTCAGGGATACTTATCTAAATCCGTCTAAAGGGGCAGTATTAGTCTAAAATTTGCTTATTTTAAAAGGCAATAGATCACTAATATAGACAACCATGAGTGATGGCGGAGGTTGTTATCAAGGTTTGGAAAACAAATTGGGATTAGTTTTATGCTTCTCTTGTCCCCACTCAACATTTGTCCAACAATGGGGGCACGTTCAAGAAGTATTCATCCACGTTTGACCACATGCAGCATGTACACATTGGTCACAAACATGGCACCAGTAAGCAGTTTCAAGCTGTTGTTCTACTGTACTATAACAAATACAACATGATCCACTGGTTCCGTGTGTCATTCCACAGTAAAGATATCTTTGTCTTCGAGCCTCATGGCGATGGAGAGTGTCTTAAAAGAATATACATGGGCTGCTCTCTCTCCCATGCATACGTCTTTTGGACATCATTATGTTGTGGAACAAGGGTGAAAGAGGGAGCCTTCGAAATATGCCATAACTCTAAACTAGGGTGATAGGGTGGAATGACGAAAGAAGGCTCTATCGGGGCATGCCATAACTCGATACTGTGGAATGGTCGAATCAATCCTGGATTGGGGCTAATCGCATACTGTGAAGTGGGCGAATCAGCCCTATGGTCGAAGAAGCGCCCATTCCATTGCTCGCTATTCCACCAACTAAGAATTACGTCAGGTTGCCCGGCATCTAAATTATTCCAAGGAGGGGCTTCTCTGGATTGTCCAACCAGTACCAGTAATTTTGGAAATAATAATTTTGTCTTTTGTACATCAGCATGATACACATAAAATACTTTATGCAGAATTAATTCAGTCTTATTCATTTCGGGGTTAAAATGTTGTACTACCCAATGTCGAATACTTCTGGTCACGCTCTCCCAACCCAAATCTTGAGCTTCCCTAGAGTAACACTGGGGAGAAACACTCCTCATACTCTTTAAGTTTTCGTGGTATTTTAATTGTTCGTCAGTAAATTCAGTAAATTTTGGAATTATTGCTGAGGCCATGATTCACTTTCTCACTATATTTTTCACTTAATTATTTATGATTAAATAATACAATATACTTTGTAAATAACCAATGCCTAATAGGTTACCAATACACAATACTTAATATGTAATATATATATGACGATTATTTATTCACACTTTGTATAAATCCTGTACAACTGTACTCACTCCCCTCTGTTTGTATGTACCTGGTGTGCCTGGGTAGTATCCTTTTTCCACCAGCTTTCCTCTTTGGATGTCTTGTCAGTTGGAGCGTTGTGTGCAACTTATCTAATACACTTCAGACACTCCAACCTTTTCGCTTTTTAAATTTGACTTGATCCGTTCGGTTTTAATTAGCACAATCACAGTTTTGGACAAGACAAACACATACGACCTAAAATTTAAATGGAAACTCTCCTGCCGTCTCATTTATCAACAACGGACGAGGGGTCAGTATCCATCCAAAATTCTTCATCATGGCTTTTATTGGTTTTATCATTAGTTTCATGATTCTCTTTCTCTATTACGACCTGGTAGGTTATACCGTCGATACACAGTATTGGGACTGGTCCTGTAATCAAAGGTGTAACCATGATAATCAGGGTGTGACTGTCTGTGTAAGACATATGCTTGATAACTCCTGGGACGTCCGTCTCGGTGGAACAAGGCACATAACCTAGTGCAATCACGGAAGCGAGAGAAAGGTCTTACGCTCTCTACATGTCTTCTCAACTGAAACCTTGACCGTGTTGACCTATAGACTGCTATGTTATGATTATAAAAATGATAATATTTCTGTAATAATGTAGGGGGTCTGGTCAGATCTGGACAGTCGTATATAGCCAGGTATCTCGTCCTTTCTTCAAATGTTAAATGTGTTTGAAAGGCAATAATAGACAAGTTCTCTTTCCAATTCAACATAAACATTATAATTGATAAAATCATAATAAACACATCCAAATGTCTGCTGTAATTCCTCCTTGATACATTCGAAAGAATCCTTATTCATATTCATTCTAGTTCAGGGTTATGGAACAGGTCACCTGGTTGGATTGGGGTCGATTAAGTTTCCATCAGTTCTCCCAGTTCATTCAGAAATGTATCAACTTCAGGAGTTTCAGATGTATCGGAATGTTATGGAGTAGTATCACTATCACTAGGTGTACCAAGTGCTGCTGCCATAGTTACTGAAACAAAAATTACACAATCACTGAGCAAAAGGTTCACTATTGGGCTTTGCTTCGTCGATACCCCTATCCACATGAGTAATGTTAACAGTTTCAGCACCAGGGTCATGATGAATACAAGGATATTCTTGCCGTTGACTCAGTTTTGGTGAGTTTGCGACATTTTGAATAGTTTATTTCATCAAATCTACAATACTCGTCGGAGGTTGGGGTGCAGAGGGTCGTTTCTGGGGTCTCATGTCATCAGCAAATGCAAAATTAGACATTCCACACTCATCACCAGCATAACAGGTCGGTTTACCCTTAAATCTAAGATTTCTGATCCAATGGTATACTTTAATGTGCCCGTCTTTTCTACAGCAGCGCACAAGAAGATATACCCCAAATATAATTACTAGGCTCGCGACAAAGTAAGCCCATTGCGGCACGTCAAAGACTTCAGTCTTTGATAAATTCAGTGAATCCAATTCATGGAAGAGATCATCCATGGGCAACTTATCTAAGTGTTGCAATTCTTTTGGTACCTTGAATTTGTTAATATTCACACGGGTCCATACTGGTTTCCATATCTGTCGTTGCATAAACGAGAAATTTGGCAACACTGTTTTTGTTACTAATTCATATGTCGCATTGTCCCTCTGATGAAAATAACTTGTTAATGTCAACTGGCCACTAGTGGCCATACACAGGGGTCGTAATTCCACAAACCCTATAGGAGGTTGAATCCGTCGAGGTTTCGGATTCCTTCCTTTTGGACATGTGATCGAGAAACGTTACGGCACCTCTGTCGTTACATACCATATGCCCTCCTCAATGCGTGCAGTGAAAGGTAAATCAATATTTAATCTTATCTCCGTCGTACAGAGCTTCTTTATATCTTGATTCATGTTAAGGAATATGGCTAACAAACAACATGTGGTGGTTTGTATGGTCCGCACCGCTCTGACTAATGGACAAAATAATTTATTGTTGTCCACACATTTATCATGACCAATCTCCGATACATATTTAGTTCTCTGTTTATCCACTATTAGCATATCAGCTTCTAAGCGATAGATTGCAACTAGTTTATTCGCCTCTTTTGACGCATTTTTACTAATGTTCACTAACGGCACAGGTAACGCTTGTACCTTAAAGACTTCAAATTGAAAATTTGAATTGCTTAAGGGGATCTTCATCAAGATCACTAACTTATCAGCAAATACCGTTGTCATGGTCAATAAGTGATAATACTTCCATAGTTCCTTATGCAAGTCCAGTGGCAGTAATAGGCAATCGTCAAGCCTATCTCTTACTCCTTCGAGTACCGAAGTGAGCAGAGAGGGTCTTACAATTTTTGGTGATAATTTCTCATCGGCCAAAATATCCATTTGATCATGCAGATCCCTCATGTAGGCCTCTGTAGCGAGCAACATTAATTCTAATTGGTTCAGTACCATTTCGACTTGATGATACGCATAATTAAAATGTTCAAGTATGACTATTCGCTTCTCATGGTTCTGTATGGTGCGTGTAACTTCTTCAGCAAAGATAGCTACGGATTGTGACAAATTTGTCATATACTCGCGATTCTCTTGAATTGCTTCATGATTCAATTTTATCATTGTTAGACTAACTTTAACACTATGTTGTATTATTCCTTGATTTGCCCTTAATCGATCAATATTTTCTTTCATTCCCTTAAGATCGGATTCAGTTACAGTGCCGAAGAGGAAACTCAAACCTTCGCCTATAAAATTGAACACTCCTCGTCTCTCTAGTGACGAGGGAGTATGCCCATTCAGGGTGGGGTAATCGGTTAGATCATCTTTGACTTGTTTACAGCAGTTTCGTACAAATCTGATTGCTTGGTTCACATCCGTTAACATTGATTTAAATGCAGTTTGAAGGGTGAGGTTCGCATTACCAATGGCCTCAATAACTTCACTAAAATTATGTTCTATGTCACGATAAAATTTAGTCGCAAATTTTACGCCTTGTTCAACTCTTTCAATGTATTGGATAAATGGTTTTAAGTCAAACACATACATTGTTGTCCAGTCACTCGTGACCATATTAACTTCTTTAACCTTCTTGAAAATCACATTGTTTCTTATCATAGTATTTCCTTCCACTATTGTCACTAAACTTATTAGAAGAACAACCAATATTGCCTTGTATAACATCATGCTCCTACAACGAGAAAGGAGACATGGGTTAGTGTCTGCAGGTGATTCTCGGGTCAAAATTTACATTCTCTACCATTTTACTTCCGGTTTGTGAGACGGCAGAAAGAACAATCAAATAAGGAGTAACCACTATGTAGGTTTGTGAGACCTACCATGGTCACTTCACTATTTCTCTCTCTTGACAAACTATAAATCAATATAATTTTGTCACCCACAGTCACCTTCCCTATCCCCATCCCGAAGTATAACATTGCATCTGCATATTCTGATGTCTAGTCTATATTACTCCAGGTAGTTGGTTGAACTATTGTTTCTCTATTATTCTTTTTAACTTCTTCATGTTTACTTAAAACTTTTTGAATATTATTAATCATCTCACTTATTTTTACCTCTGACGGTTTATTTCTTACTAAATTAACCACTTCTGGATTATCAATTTTTACATGGTTTACATCCATGGGTTGATCATATGCTACCGCATCCTGTGGCTGTTGTGTATGACAAGTACTAGCCACCGTCGGCTCTTTGTCCGACAGCAACTTCTTTATTTGTTCTTGGGCTTCCCGAGAACGTTTCAGACATTTTCTTAGCTCTTCCATGGGAACCATCTCTTGTTCAGAAGACGAATGTTCCCTTATTTGTCTCTTTGGTTGATCAATTGTGCCAATGGGTTATCATTCTCACTTCCATCACTACTGTCACCAGTATCAGTAGAAGATTCAGCTGGTGGGGCTACGTAACGTTGTGTACGTTTTGCTCTGTTCATTTCCGGTACCTCCCACTCCTGAGATGCTAAACAAAGTCGTTCCCCATGGCATTTAATTATTCTACGAGTTAATTGATCTTCAGTTTTGTAACTCACCAGTCCTGTTTTCTCGATAACCCTAAATGGATACTCCCATTTAGCTTCTAATTTACCTTTAGGCTTCCCATCAGTGTACATGGCCGAATTACCAACCTTAAAGTCAATATCTTTTGCTTTTTCGTTATATAATCTTTGCTGTTTGATTACACGTTTCTTTTGTGTGGCTTGTTGCCTTGAAAATGCTTTATGTTGTTCCAGTATGGCTATTTCGTGGGGTTCTTCACCCATATATTTTTCTCTGGGCTTGGGTATATTATCTAATGGTAAAACTACATCAGGGCCATACACTAAGTAGAATGGAGAGAAACCTGATGATTCACTCCCATTGAACCTAATGGCCGCCAAAGCCTGATTGAGAAATAGGTCCCAAGTTTCAAGTTCTCTTTGAGCCAACTTAGCAATTGTATCATTCAAGGTTCGGTGAAACCTTTCAACTTTCCCATTTGATTGTGTGTGATAGTAGGAAGTTGTCACATGATGTACCCTTAAGTATTCTGTCAGATGTTTCATTACTTCATTACAATTTTCAGATCCATTGTCTGTCAGTAATTCCAAAGGACAGCCAAATCTTGGGAATATCTGATCAGTTAGCAAATTAGCAATGGTCTCTGAACGTTTGTCTGAGACAGGAAATGTTTCAGGCCAGCCAGAATATACATCTATGAATGTAACTATATATTTATTTCCTGATAGTGTTGTTGGGAATGGACCACTCTATCCAAAGCAATTTTAGTGAATGGATATGGAGGTCAGTCAGCTTCTTGCAAGGGCAGTTTATGTTTCCATGTATTTCTTGCTCTACATGTAAGACATTTTTCAGTGTAATGATAAATTTGTTTATATAAGTTCCACCAATAATATTTCCTACTGATGTTATAGTATACTCTATCAGTCCCTAGATGTCCTAGGTCGTCATGGTATTGTCTTAATACGTCTTCAGTCAAGTGTTCAGGAATACACAATCTTACGCGCGGTTCATTATCCACTGCACTGATATAATATAACACTCCTTCAATCATCAAATATTTACTACTAATATTCGCCGGGGTGTTATTACTTAAGTATTTCTTCACAATTTCCACAATCTTTTGGTCGTTTTCTTGTTCTATTTTCATGTTTAGGTTTTTGTAACTAATACTCTGGGGTTCCACAGGGGAGTCTTGTTTATCTATTTTTACATGGGAATATTTTCTAGGATCAATTTTATTGCTATTAATAACTCCTACTTGTAATGCCTTTTCTGTTTCCACATTGTCCATTTCATAATCTGGGTCAGCATTCGCAATCCCATCAGGTAATCTAGAAAGTAGGTCAGCACAGGTATTTTGTCGACCGGGTAAATATTCGATCTTACAATTATAACTGGCTATTTTTAATGCCCATCGTTGGACTTTAGCATTGTTCTGTTGGCTTTTGAACAAATATTGCAAAGGGGCATGATCTGTCTTAATGACAAACTGCACTCCCTGCAGATAATTTTTGAATTTAATGCATACGATTTCACGAGTGCCTCTTTTTGAAAGGTAGACCACTTTTGCTGAGTCTCACCCACTTTATGTGAAAGGAATATGATGGGTTTTTCATCTGAAACTCCTGGCAATTGACCTTGTTCATTCTCACATGGTTGGGCCAAAACTGCATCTACACAGGTGCCAGAGGCATCAGTGTAAAGTACATATGGTTTTTTGAGGATTTGGGTATGACAAATGCACTACCTGGGTTAATCTCTCCTTTAGCTCTTCAAATGACTTTTGTTGAGCCTCCTTCAGTGGAACCTCGAATGTTTCTTATTCAAGGCTATTAATGGTTGGGCTATGTCACTAAAGCATGGAATAAACCTTCGATAATAACTGACCATCCCCATGAAACTTCTCACTTCAGTTACAGTTTTTGGTGGGGTCAATTTTCTTATAATTTCAACTTTAGATAATTCTGGCTTGATTCCTTCTTGGCTTATGAATCCAAGATAAGACGAAAAAATTAGCTTTTTTAAATTTAGCTTTTAATTTTAATTTATGCTGTTGTAACCATTGGAATACTTGTTTAATATGCTCAATGTGCGACTTAACATCACGACTAAAAATTAAAATATTGTTAAGGTAAGCCAAAGAAAATTCTTCTAGGCCTTCCAGGACTATAGTCATGAGCTCCTGATAGGCACTAGGGGCATTAACAAGCCCAAATGCCATTACATTGAATTCATAAAGGCCTTTGTGACACGTAAAAGCTGTTTTGGGTCTATCTTCTTCATCCATCTTGACTTGCCAATAACCTGACTTCATGTTAAGAGTTGTAAAATACTGACACCCATTCAGTAAGGTGAATATGTCATCAATCAATGGTAATGGACAACTTGTAACCTTGGTGACCCGATTTAATTCGCTAAAGTCGACATAAAATCTCTTCGACCCATCTTTCTTGTCCACTAGCAAACAAGGAAAACTCCAAGCGCTGTTAGAGCGTCGAATTATACCAGCATCTAACATTTCCTTCAATGCCTCATCCATAATCTTTCTTTTCAATAAGGGTACCCTGCAAGCCCTTTTTCTAATATCAATTTTCATTTTTATTGTATCTGTTTGAGTTAATTCTTTGTCTGTTCTCACAAGTAAATCTTGATTTTCATTAATTACTTTCATTAACAGGTCCCATTTATTTGGTGGCACTTGGATTTCTGATTCAGTTGTTTTATTTTCCCCCTTATCTGGTCCTACTCTTTGTTCTGTCAATAACTGTTTAACTTTCAACAATTTTTCCCCTTCATTTACTGGTTCAAGTTTCCCTATTATACAACCCCGTTTCAATGTGTAATGTTTATTAGTACTGTTACCTATCATCACCGGTATATTTCTATTCTCATTTGCTACCATGCTGTTACTAACAAGTAAACTGGGTTGCTCGGCTACATAGCCTGTCTTTAATCCATAATGTTCTAAAAATTTTGAAGGAAAATTTGACCTCACACCAATTGCTTTAGCTGTACAAAGACAGGTGGTTTGTGGTGCTAGTTAATTGATTAACCAGACGTGTAAGACAACTAACATGTAAATCTTTAAATAGAGGTATATATTGGTCTTGCAATCTCAATTTTCTCGTTCCCCAATAAGTGGTAATTTCATTTGCAAGAATCCAATCCAATCCCAGTAGCATACTTTGATTCAATTCATCCAATACTTTGATAAATACCCTGTACATGAAACTCTAATTCAATAATTCCCCCAAGTGCAAATGTCATTTCCTGTAACCTCAGAAATTTGCAGTAGTTGGTTCTTATCTCCCCTCAACTTTGGCCTATTGTGCAAATTTTTCCAGAATTTTGTACTAATACAAGATGTTTGTGCCCCTGAATCAAGGAGGGCTCGAATCTTTTGCTTACCAATGTGTATTTGAATGCTATCTAAAGAAGCAGTTCCAATATTTTTATTAATTGTCTGTATCTTGGCAGACTTTTGTTGTTGTACTTTTCTTGGGTAATTAACATTGTCTATTAAATTATCTGTTCTTGGGTTTTTCAAATTATCTCCCTTCTTCCTATTTTGTTTACATGGAATTTTCTTATTTGTTCTACCTTGACTTTCTGATTTCTTATTTCTTGGTTCAATTTTTGGTTCTTCGGAATGTTCTGACACATATACCTTAGTATTTGTCTGAATTTTGTGAGTTTCATTTCCCTTTACGTGAACATAAGCATTTTTTACAAGTGCTACCATTTCAGGATTTAAATCCAATATGTGTATTTCCATAGATTGTTATTATTATTAGCAGCGGAATGGTCTTGAATGGCCTCGACATAAATTTCTGCACACTTATTCTTGGGTAACCCGTATATGCCACTACTAATAGTAGGCAGGCTACTATCTGGAATTTTCTTTCCTCACTCACCTGTAAAATTTTCCTTATGGTTTTATACAACTCATAAAAACACTTATTTTTATCAGTGTAATCACGCCATCGAGGACCTACGACGTGGATAACCTTGAGGCATGGTAGATAACCACATGTGGTTACTACATTATCACCTACATGCAGATTTCCATGATGTTGTATGTGTTGTTGGCATTCTTTCATAAGAGCAGGCCTAGCACTACAAGTGATTGCCTTGGCAATGCCTCTGCCATGCGATAGTGCGACAGCTGATTATTGGCAGCATTCACCATGGCGTCGGCATTTAATTGAGTGATATCGGCTGGGTATACCTCCACCTTCAATCCATTATTGGTCTGGAAGACAAAAGTATCTCGTTTTTTTATTAAGCTTTTACAGTTCTTAATAAAATGTCCGCCAATTGTGGAATGATCATATTGTTTGGCTCCTTTACAAAATTTTGTATTATGCCCTATACTACCACAATTTTTGCATATTTCCCCAGTTGTATAGGGGTTAATTTCTTTGGGTTCAGTTATCTTTTGTTTTGTTCTGGTCCTCCTCATAGTCACTTGTCTGTCTGTTAAAGGGTTGGGTTTTTGTTTTAGCATACATTCTTTCCAATAATGTCCCAATTTTTCACACTTTTTGCATTGGTTGGCATTGCCTATTACTGGGGATCTATTTTTAATTTCCCCACATTTATTCACACTTATTTTTTGATTTACCATTACTGAGCACACTATTCTTGTCCCTGTAAGGTTTATTGGCAGTGTGAGGGTTCATTTTTATAGGAGAACCATCCTTGGTTCTCTTTAACTCATGTTTAACTGTCACCTTGGGAGAATTATTTTTGATTCTTGTAAAATATTTATTTTGCTTCTGGTGATCCTGAGTCCCATATTTCGTAATTGGGTTATACACAAATTTATTCCTATTCTCATTAACCCTTAAATTCCTTACTTCTCCCATCCGTTTAATACTATTTTAACTATTTTCTGTTTCTTGGTTTTTGGGAGCTTGTGATTGTTGTGACTTAACCCTGTCTACTGCCCTGTGTAGACAGAGTTCTGCTGGTTTAAATTAACCCTGCAGTTCTGGGCGTAATGTCCTAATTTTCCACACCGAAAACAGGTGAAACCAGGTTCCCCATGTCCCTCATTGGGTTGCTGTATGTCTAACACCCGTACCCGCTTTATTATATTTACCCTACAGTCTTTCTTCAAATGACCTGGCCGGCCACAATGGTGGCAGATAGGCCGATTAACCCTCATTGTTTCCTGGAACCTATTTGTATTAATTGTCGGATACCGATTATTATTCATATTTCTGATGGGCATAACCCTAGTATTTTGACGTGGAACATTTTGACATAAATTACCTGTATGCGGCCGGTTATATGTACTTTTGGTCAACATATTTACGCTGTGGCATCGCCTATCTGTGTCCACTTCCATTGATTCAATGTTCCTATCATCCCCATCTTCTCTGCCAATACGATCACATATATTTGGTTCCCGCATTTCCCTTGATATATTTTTACACCATGTGGGCATTCGTACTCCCTGACCTTGACAGTCCAAACGGGCTCGGAATTTAGTTGGTACTGTGGACTCAAACATAGCCTTACTTAAAGCCTGGTCAAAATTCACAGGGTCTTCCCTAATAAGCTTGTATTTCATATCTCCGTCATACAATCCATCGCAGAAGTAGTCAGTGATTAATTGTTGTATTATTGGTTCATCAATTTGTTCACCATAGGCCTCTTTTGCAAGGTCTAATAATCGTTCCCTGTAGCTTACTACAGTTTCGTTTTTCTACTGTTTCATATAGGGGAGAAACTTTCCAGCGATTGCAGTATCCATCACTTCGGAATAACACAAGTGTAATTCCTTGTATAAGTCAGCCCATTTCAACTTAGGATCTTTTCGCATAGATCACAGCACAAAATCAGACACCTCATGGTGGCTGGTTTGTGCAGCGATCATTTTGCGATCATCTATCGGTATTCTGTTTGTATCACAATAAAGCTCTATTGATTTTATTCACTCGCGGAAGTTGCAAGGATTGCCATCAAAGCGTTTAATTTGGGAGGCAAGATTTTGAGATCGAGTTGCGGCAGCTGTTGTCGCATTATGTTCATTGCCTTCCTTTAGAGATTCATGCAAATCTATGATGGCTTGAGCCGCAGCATCATTTCCCCCAGCAGTTGCTGTAGGAGTTTGGAGTCCAACATTGCCCATTTTGAACTCATCCCTCAACCTACTGGTCACTGTTTCAATGTCCAGTTGGTGTTGGGTGTCCAAAATAATTTTTTGTCTATTTAATTCTACTATATGGTCTCCCCTTTCCTTCGCTATTATCGCCTGTAATGCTTGATTGGTTTGTTGGTGGGCACTCTTTTCATTAACAAGTGCAGACTCCGCTAAGTCACTGCACTCTGTAGCCTTTTCTAATTGTTGTTCCCCAGCAATCAATCGCATTTGGAACTCCATTTCGGCTTGTTCTAATCGCTGTTGGGCCAATCTTTCTGTGCATTGCTGTATTTCATGTTCCATTTCTGCACTTGGCACTGACATTTTTATAGGGTTAATTTAATTAATTTAACAAGCAATTTATTCAGAGCTTCAAAATTTAAAATGACATGATTTGTGTGGATCAAAACGCTATTATTACACTTAACAATACAATTCTGCTGGCAACAAATGAAAATGTACTAATCTGCACATACCTTGTTTATGAAAACACTTGACGAGTTCTTTCCAGTAGGTGTTCAAAGTCAATATCGTTCTGTTTCTGTCCTTGAGTCATGGTTCTCTGTTGATGTGACCAGAGATTGAGTTCCTTGTCAAGTGCCTGACTCCAATATATTCTGTCTTTAATGAGAGTGCCATTCATTATAATTGGTTTTAGATAGGTTTTATATGCTTATTACCTTTAACATCACATACCTATACTTCTGGTAATTGGAAAGCCATTTATTGTTATTGGTTTTAGATATGTTTTATACCTTTAATTTCATTAATGTCACAAGCCTCTATAAAACAGTCAGATTAGAATTGTTTTATGACATTAATCTCCAATTCGTCTCTAGAGTAATGAGATAATTAGTTATACCTATTCTTAAACAATGGCTTTTGGAAATGTTTTTACCTTTCTAATCTTTCAACTTCATGAGGAACCACTATTACTTGCATACCTGGCCCTTGAGATAATGATAGTATTATTGCACCAACCTAATTGTGGGAATAACTTTCCACTGATCTCTTAAAGGGATTCTGGTGTAATGCAAGTGCTTATGGCTGCTAACACTCTGTGACTCTATCCACAGTGTGAGCGTTTTCTAAGAGCTACAATCTCATTAAGCAAAGGGGATTCTCAAGGGGCTAGGGGTGCATTTTGTCACATGTTTCTTCTCTTCCCATGGTGCTTATATTCCTCATACATCTTCTTCATTATCATTCTACAATGGTTTTTCTTTTTTTTTGAATTTCTTAAAAATTTTCTTCTAATTTTGAACTTTTAGTTTTCTGTTTAGCTAACACTTCGACATCTTCAGTGGGTTAAATTTTTTACTTACATCGACTGCTGACACCCTTTTCATCCCATGGCCTTTATAATGCTTCCATATGTTGCGTATTATCATTCTACCACTATTTAACCCTCACCCAGTGTGTTTTAAACGTTTCTCTTAACATTATTTAGTTACGTTTACTTTCTGTTTAGCTCAGAATTTCATGTTTAACTTAGTGTTTAGGTCAGCTGCTGTGCTCCTTCTCTTCCCATGGCACTTATATTCATCATACATGTTCCTCAATATCATTGTTCCATGATTTAACCCTTCTGAATTTCTTTAAATTTTTCATCAAATTTCGAACGTTAACTCTTCTTTTTACCTCTTACACATTTTCAGTGTTTTACAGTTTCTGTTTATGTCAGCTGCCGGCACCCTTTTCATCCCATGGCCTTTATATTGCTTCTATATTGTGCTTATTATCATTCTACCATTCTTTAACCCTCGTCCCGTGTGTTTTAAACCTTTTTCCTACCATTTTTAGTTACGTTTACTTTTCTGTTTACCTCAGAATTTCATGTTTAAGTTTGTGTTTAGGTCAGCTGCTGTTTTCCTTCTCTTCCAATGGTTCTTATATCCCATCATACATGTTCCTCATTATCATTCTAGCATCATTTAACCCTTGTCCAGTGAATTTCTTCAAATTTTTCATCCCATTTTTAATGTTAAGTTTCCTGTTTACCTCACACTTAGACATTTTCAGTGTGTTAAAGTTTTTGTTTAGGTCAGCTGCCAACACCCTTTTCATCCCATGGCCTTTATATTGCTTCCATATGGTGCTTATTAGCATTCTACCATTATTTCATTCTCACCCAGTGCATTTTAAACCTTTTTTTAACATTTTTTAGTTACGTTTACTTTTCTGTTTAGCTCAGAATTTCTTGTTTAACTTAGTGTATAGGTCACCTGCTGTGTTCCTTCTCTTCCCATGGTGCTTATATTCCTCATATATGTTCTTCATTATCATTGTACTATGGTTTCACCCTTGTCCACTGAATTTCAATTCAAATTTCTCTTCAACTTTTGAACATTGAGTTTTCTGGTTAGCTCACACTTGGACATTTCAGTGTGTTAACATTTCTATTCAGGGCAGCTGCCGACACCCTTTTCACCCCATGACCTTTATATTGCTTCTATATGGTGCTTATTATCATTCTACCACTATTTAACCCTCACCCTATGTGTTTTAAACCGTTCTCTTAACTTTTTTATTTATTTACTTATGTTTAGTTTTCTGTTTAGCTCAGAATTTCATGTTTAACTTAGTGTTTATGTCAGTTTCTGTGTTCCTTCTCTTCCCATGGCCTTTATATAAATCATACATGTTCCTCATTATCATTCTACCATGATTTAACCCTCATCCAGCCAATATTTTTCAAATTTATTTCCACATTTTTAACGTTAAGTCTCTGTCTATGTTTAGCTCACACCTAGACATTTTCAGTGTGCTAAAGTTTCTGTTAAGGTCTGGCGGCACCATTTGTAAAACATCATTTCTGATGTTCCTCATATGATCAACAATTAATAATCTAATTGTGCCATGTTGATTTTCTTCACCAGTAATTACAAATGATAGTGCATGGAAAAGGCAGTTTCCATCACCACATATTTTTTTTTAAATAGAGGGTTCTTCCATTTCTCTATGTAGTGTACTATCAGGTATCTGATAAGTCACAGCTTTTTGAAAGTTTAAATCAAACATAGTACACAGAAGCATCTGCCAATGAAGACTGGTTGGTTCAAAGTAATACTTCTCACTTAATAACGTGGCCATTAACTTTTTTGCTGTTAAAATTATTATTTTTTTAGTTTTACTTTTAAGAGGTTGTGTTTAGGTCATCTTTGTCACATGTTATGAGCCTGGTTGATACAGTTCTTGTGTTTGCCAAAGTTACTATCAAGGAGGAATGTTGGTGAGCGAAAGGGCATTGGCGTCCTTCTTGTTAAATTTTAGAATGTGGTAGATGTAAAAAAAATGAGGCGATATCTATTTTTAGTTTTTCATTTATCGCCATTTTAACATTATGTCATTTCAAATTATAGGCTGTTTTGGACATTTATCATGAGAACCTCCAATTTGGTGACACACACCTCTCCGTAATTGTTAAATCGACTTCCAATTATTTGAAGTTCAATCCATTTTTAGTTTTTGACATTTAGACCCTCGATTAGAAGGGGCTGAATGTTAAGGATTTTTTTTTAAAGATTTTAATTTCCATCTCATTTTGAATTCTATCTTTCTGAAATTTTGGAAATATAATCTCCAATAAAAACCACATCTAAACATTTGGTGCAATCATTGGAAATTCCCAAACTTTATGACCAAACTTGAAGGTGACATCTAGGGGTCTTAGGGTTAAAAAGTCAAATGCGTCAGATATTTTTTAAATTTTAGTGTGATATGAAGCTCAAAAAATTAGGAGATAGCTGTTTTTTAGTTTCTTTATTTATCGCCATTTTAATGTCACTTCAAATTACAAGCTGTTTTGGATATTCATCATTAAACCTCCTACTTTGGTGATACAGTGGAACCCTGTTAATTGAATAGCCACTTTGCCAGTGAGAATTATTCAATTAACAGAAGTATATTAAATTAACAGGGATTGTGTCACTTTCCTGTATTATATGATAAATTGAGCATTTATTCTATTTATATCTTGTTTGACAGAGCTCATGGAGCTCTGTCAAACAAGATATAATAGAATAAATGCCTATATTAGATGCACTTACGTGAAATAGGTCTCTAAAAATTTGATATTTGGTAACTGTCAGGGTAATTTCTTGACATTTTACAGGATTTTTTTATTCAATTAACAGGAGTTTGCTCTATAACCCATATTCAATTGACAGGTCAAATTTGTACTGAAAGTGTGGTAAATGGTGTGGTGTTTGGAAATTATATTCAATTAACAGGGATTTTTTTTATAAATTTTAATTTCCATCCCAATTTTAAGCCCATCTTTCTGAAGTTATGGATGAAGTTGGAGATGACACAAAACTTCTAATTATCTGAAATTGTTCCATCCATTTTTACTTTTGGTAATTTTGACTCTCAATTGGAAGGAGCTGAATTTTATAGTTGTTTTTAAATGATTTTAATTTTAAGTTTACTTTTAAGTGTACCTTTTTGAAATTTAAAAATTTAATCTCCAATAAAGCCATTAGAGCAGAACTCTGAGGTGAGATTGTAGGAGTGGTCATAGAATCAAAGCTTAAAATACGGTGGATTTCTTTGAAATTTTAGCACTCAAAAGTTAGGATATACCTGTTTTTAGTTCTTCGATTTATCACGCTTATTGATGTTTTTATGTCACCTCAATGTTTGACCATTCTTTACATATTCATAAAAACGGAAAGGTTCTTGGAAGGGTTAACAAACATTTTCTGGAATTCATATAGAATAAATATGTACTAGGGCCGGTAATCAGATTTAAACCACAGGTAGGATAAGGGTTTTAACCACTCGGCTTGCTGAGTGGTTAAAACCCTTATTCTATGAGTGGTTTAAATCTGATTACCAGCCCTAGTACCTATTTGTTTTATTTATACTATGCTCTTAATAAATAATCGACTTTGTCACTTAAAATGGAGAAAAAACAACACTTTCTATTGCAAACACACAGGTTTGTTTTGTTTACATCTGCACCAGTGGGCAGTATGACAGGCTGCACTTCAATGCTTGATTGACAGCTAGACACATTGTCAAAGGTGATTGAATTTACCTTGCTTTTTCAGTCAAATTATTATTAACAATTCTTAAATTATGTTTTAATTGTAGGTATTTTAAACTAAATAAGTCATTGCACACAGTAGATAGTACCGCAAAATGTCGTATGTTTGAATGAAACATCGTGAGGTGTGAATGTATCAAAGTTGGCAAATTGCGTCATGTCAAAGGTCAAGATGGATGAACTTCCAACAATAGGTGTAAATTTTTTTTAACCGCAGTAGAAGCTTCACACTGGTAGTGTGGTTAAAAGCTAAAATTTAACATGCAGGTTTTTCACGGGTAGTAACATACAGAACCTTAACATACAGGTTTTTCACGGGTAATAACATAGGCGAGCATGGTATAAAGAATGATATTCCCATGTTTGGCAGAGTACCTATAGTAAAAACACTTGAAATTGTTAGTAGCCACTCTAAGTCATTTTGCCATAGTTTACTCTCAACAGACGATACTGTAATTCGGGTGTGAGACATACACCGCTTTTAAGCGGCACAGAGTGATGTAGGAGTAGGACACATTATTCACCGACTTAGTATATTAAAAGATAGTAGACAGCTTCTTCTCATTGTTAGGCCCACTCGGTGATGGCCGTGTTTCATTGAATAACTTCTAAAAATTTGCTTGCAATTTCAAAATCTGGTTATTATTGCATTACTTACATGAAAACCATTATATTTCAACAGATTTTGCACAAGCTTCTATATAAACCATTTTTACTTTGTTCATGGCACAACTAACAATCTTTATTAAACCCTTTACCTACCACGAAAGGCAAATGACACTTGCAAATAGAATTCTTGAATAGCTATTTTTTTCATTTTTTGCATAAAAAACATAGCTTATGACCCTCATTGGAATGAGCTCAATGAGCTTGTTCCAATGAGGGGTCATAAGCTATGTTTTTGAGGATTCAGATGAAAAAAATACTGAAAATTGAATGGTGATTTTTGTGAATAGTGCTGGGTGGTTTTGGCCATTACGTTGGGTAAAGTGTTAAGCATATACTTTATACAACAGTTAACTCCTTACCTAAGATGATGATAACATATAGCGAGTGTTTTTCAGAAGAAGCCCCATCCAAATTTTATTATTTTTTTTCAATTCAATTCTTTCAATTCTTTCTGCCAAAACAGAGCATAGGACACTCATTGGTAGGGGCACATCTTTTTTTCATTTCACACAACCATTTGCTATGTTATAGAGCATAGGGCACTCATTGGTATGGGCACATCTTTTTTTCATTTCACACAACCATTTGCTATGTTATTTGTATTCGGGTTAAATAATATTGTAATCAGAATTATAACCTCATCTTATCTCATTCACAGGAGGGTGCAATGAGTGTTTGGCAGCCAAACATGCTCTTTGAAAAACATTATCTTATACGAGAAGATGATGAAGATACCTCCAACCAAAAGCGAAGATTCCACATGTGGATAACTGATGCTGTGTATATGCCAAATTGCAATAAGATAGCCATTGCTTCCACAAGTCGTGATATACGATTTTACGATGTCTCAACAACTCAATACTTTGAAGAATTTCATTTATTTTGTAAGTATATTTGAAATTACCCAATGCGCAAAATTTTCAAGCTTTCAAGAATAATGAAAAGTGAAACCCACTGATTTACTGTCTGACACAGCAGGTGTTAATGAGAGTAATTAATCTTCCATGCTCCTAATAATAATAATTTTCACATTTATATAGTGCCAAAATTATAGTTCAGAAGATATAGAACCATATTCTAAGGCGCTGTACATGTTACCGAGCTCGTGCAAATATACAAATGGAATATATATACAATATCTTACAGTCTAGAACATCACTTATAGGCTTTTTGAAACAGGTATATTTTGAGATCTTTCTTGAAAAGGTTGACATTTGACAGTCTTTTTAGGTGTTCTGGTAAATTTTTCCACAAGTGAGGGCCAGCAAATGAGAATGACCTATCTCCAAATGTCTTACACCTATGTTTTGGAACATGTAGCAGCATTTTACCATCGGACCTCAGATTGTATTGACACACATTCTTGGTATTAAGGAGTTCTTCTAAGTAGGCTGGTGACATGTTGTTTTGTGTCTTAAAAACTAATAATAAAGTTTTGAAAATTATTCTGTACTTGACTGGCAGCCAGTGCATATCCCTCAGAACAGGAGTGATGTGTTGAGATCGTGATTCCCTACATACCACTCGAGCTGATGCATTTAGTACCATCTGCAGGCGAGAGTACTGATATTGTGGAAGGTTGAACAGTAAGGCATTACAATAATCCAAATGTGAAGTTACAAAGGCATGAACTAGGGTTTTTGTTGAGTCTTTGGTGAGGAACTGTCTTATCTGTTTAACTTTGTAAAGACCTCTGAAAGTGTTATTGCACATATTTGTAACATGTCTGTCCATAGACATGGTAGAGTCGAAAAAGGCACCAAGATTACGTACATTGTTACTTGCACTGATGGTGGAATCTTCTACCTTCACTGAATTGATGTCAACTTTAGTGAGTTGTTGTCGTGAACCAATTATTAGGAGTTCAGTCTTATCATCATTTATCATTAATTTGTTTGAAACTATCCATGTGTGAATGTCCGAAATACAGGATTCAATAGTTTCTAGAGCTTTAGTTTGATCCTTGGTTGATGGTCGAAAAGAGAAATAGACCTGTGTGTCATCAGCATAACCATGGACATCAGGCAGGTGAGATTCAGTGATGGTGAACGTTTTTGAAATATAGAATAGAAACAGAACAGGACCAAGGCAACTGCCCTGTGGGACTCCACATTCAAGATGGAAGTCTTTTGACAGATTACCATTTAGTGATACACGCTGTGTCTATTCTTGAGGTATGATGATAGCCAGACTAGCAGCAACACCATTAAGTCAAAAATCATAATTCATTGTCAGTAGCAGAGTTTTATGACAAACAGTGTCAAAAGTAGCACTAAGGTCTAAAAGAACAAGCTATGTTACCCTTCCAGATTCCATATTAAGGAGGATGTCATTCTGAATCTTGAGTAACGCCGTTTCAGTCAAGTGAAATTTTCTGAATCCAGATGTGCTGGCCGGTAATGGAGCATGCATATCACTATGTAACATCAGTTGGTCAATTGTGGCTTTTTCATACAGCTTAGAGACAAGAGGTAAGTTACTCACTGGTCGGAAGTTTTTAAACACAAGTTCCGCAACTTGTTTCTTCAGAAGAGGATTAACAATTGTTATTTTCCACGCATCAAGCACATATCCTTCTAGCAGAGACATGTTGATCATTTTTGAGATTACAGGAGCTTCACCCCCATTGATATGTCGATGGTGCACCTGTCTTCAACCAATGCTAACCCTGCTTGTGTGGAGTTAGTATGTTGGGGAGCTGACAGTTGCTCGCCATTGCTCGGTGGTACTCCGGCTTCCTCCACCCGTAAAACTGTCGTGGTCATGATTAGCCATTGGGCAGAGCACCAATAAATAAATAAATAGATTACAGGAGCCAAAGAGTCTACACATGATTTGACAATAGATGTTGGCATTGGGTCGAGTTGACATGAGGCATTTGAGGATTCTTTTATTAATTTTGTTACCTTGTGGATTTCTAAAGGTCGAAAAGTTGAAAGCTCTTTTTCTGATGGTCTCTGTTTGATGTCAATTTTGTCTACATTTATGTTCTTAATTTTTTCCTGAATTAATTTTATATTTTTGATGAAGAATTTGCCAAATTGATCAGCTAGCTTCGATGGATCATCGTGTGGTGGAAATGACACACTTTGTTTTTCTGTACACAGATTTTTAACAACTTTAAAGTTTTTTGCTGTCACCATTACAAGCTTCAACACATGTTGTGTAGTAAGATTTTCTGGCATCTTTTAGTTTGTTGGAGAACTGATTACGAATAGTCTTATATGCTGCTTCCTCATTGTAAGATTTAGATCTTTCCCGCTCCTGCTTTCGACGATTAGCTTTCAGAGTTCTCAGTTCATTGGTAAACCAGGGTATACTTAGGTAAATAATTAATGTTTTTGTTAACGTTGATGGTACACATGTCTTCAACCAATCTTACCCTGCCTGTGCTGCAGTGCGGAGCTACAATGTTAGGGAGCTGGCAGCTGCTCGTTGTTGCTCGGTGGTTCTCTCTGGGTACTCCGGCTTCCTCCACCCGTAAAACTGCCACGGTCATGATTAGCCATTGTGCATAAGTATATGACCTTAAACACCAATAAATAAATATAAATAAATAAATAAGGAGTTTTTTAACTGATTGAGTGATAGAAGCCACAATCAAGCCTTTCAAATAAATGAGGGTACCAGTGCAAAAGTAACATTTTCCTTACCCATGTTTCGTATTCAGTTAAACGTAAATGATAATTTGTTTATACAAATTAGTTCTATTACAAATTATTGGAGAGTGCCTGTTGGCACTCAGCAATAATTTGTAATAAACAATTTTTGATGAACAAATTCAGACCACCAAAAATAATTTAGTCCTCAACCAGTTAAATAAATATTTATTTTTTTTACATATGAGAATCGTGTCGCATTTTGTGAAGAGAATAACAATACTGTATCAATGTATACGACATAATACATCGCAAATCACGATGTGATACCTCTAAAATCGCATGGTAGTTTTGTACTTTTTGAATTTTGCCTCCAAAATAAAATGACGAACGCGGGCCGAAAAAACGAATGTGTCAGTGCCTGAGAATCAAAAGATTAATTTTCTTTAGCCTTAAAATAATAAATTTTGATATCCTGTGCGTTGGGTAAAGTGTTAACACACCTTTAGTACAAATTTGGTTATAGAGTAAATACATGTTACAAGAATAAGGTTGTATGGGAAAGCAGGGAAAGGGGCAGGTCTTTACATTGCACTATGCCCCAGGGAAAAGTGTGAGGCTAAGCCCTTTGCAAATCTCTCCCCCACCACCACACAACCTTTCAATCACTAGTCAACAAACTTTCTCTGCATTACAGGTATTTTGGATCCGAGACTTCCTTGTTGTCTCCTGCTTTTTGAAAAAAACGGGAGATATTAAATTTGGGGTGTCCTTCCGTCCTTCCATGTTTTTCGTTTCCAGACTCTAACTTTCCTTACAGTGACCGGATTTCAATGAATTTGGGTAGTAGATAACTTTCATCAATTGTGGGCCCAAGTTCGAATATGGGCATTTTCCGTGCATATTTAATTAGGTTGCTGAAATTTGATTGGCTGACGGTTTCCAAACTCAAACTTTCCTTAAAATCAACCGATTTCGATGAAATTTCATATATGGATTACTTTTATCAATACATGTACCTAGGTTAAGTTCGAATGTGGGAAATTTTGTACCAAAAATCTGTCCGTCTGCCTTGTGCGTTAATGCACCTCGGACTAAAAGCCGTATTTATGAACCGATCTTCACGAAACTTCTTGGGTATCTTTGTTATCATTGTGAGACCAGAATATGTGTTTTGAGATTTGGTCCAAAATTAAAGATGGCCGCCAGCGGCCAATTTGTTCCGAAATTGGGTGTAATCAGTTTTTTGTTCAGAACTTCTATATGAAAGTTTGGATTTGCATAAATTTCCGTTTAAATATTTAGTAACATGCAATGCATCACATATAATACGGGTTTTGTTCTCGTGCAAAAATTATGCAAATTAGGGAAACTTTGATTTATTCAGTGCTACTACAAATACACAGTAAGTGCACACCTTCCGTGTTTTTCGTTTCCAGACTCTAACTTTCCTTACAGTCAGTCGATTTTGATGAAATTTGGGTAGTAGATCACTTTCATCAATTGTGTGTCCAAGTTCGAACATGGGCATTTTTTGCGCATATTTAATTAGGTTGCTTAAATTTGATTGGCTGATGGTTTCCAGACTCTAACTTTCCTTAGAGTCAACCGATTTCAATGAAATTTCATATATGGATTACTTTTATCAATACCTAGGTCAAGTTCGAATGTGGGAAATTTTGTACCGAAAATCTGTCTGTCTGTCTGTCCGTCTGCCCATGCATCAATGCACCTCAGACTAAAAGCCGTATTTATGAACCGATCTTCACGAAACTTCTTGTGTATCTTTGTTATCATTGTGAGACCAGAATATGTCTTCATCATTACTTCTTTTGCAACTCTACAAAGTCAGACTCTCCCAGTACCATATACAGACCACCATATTATCTGGACATCACTTCCAAGGTTTCATTAACTTCCAATCACAAGCTTTACAGGCTGGTTAACACTTTTCACATCAGTTTAATGTAATATGTCTTATCATACAGTCTTAATTTTTAGTGATTCTCACAGTTATACTCCACATCACTTTACTTGCTTTGACAGTGACCTCCGTGAAAATAAATCTGATAACCACTGTCTGAAGCACTGTCTGTTCCGTCTCTTCTAAATAACTTTCACTTGCAACTCAACTATATTCCACTGATGCATTAATTCCCCTTGAAACTGCTGCTCAGTGGGAGACATGAATTCACTGAATTTGCTTGTTAGTGTTGAATTTATTCTGAACAAGATACAATGCATTAATCATACCCTTATATTGCTGCTGCTTGTGGGCATAATGCCGCCAGAAATTGATGCGTCATCTGATTGTTTGTTATAACAGCACATATAGGCTTCTCGTCTGGTAAGCTAAATTCTGTAGTGCTAGTAACATATTTGTGACAGATAGAGTTCCAACATTGTTGGCTTTTAGATGAGGATTCAGTTATTGTTTTAGAGAATGCATTGCATCACTGCAAAATAGCAGTTTTTAATTATACCCCCCGCAAACAAAGTTTGGGGGGGGGGGGGTATATAGGAATCACCCTGTCTGTCCATCTGTCTGTCCTTGAAAGCGCAACTCCTCCTAAACCGTTTGAAGAATTTTCATGAAACTTTACACAATGGAAGAACTCCATATGAAAATGTGCATGAAGCAATATAATTCCGTTCTGACATTTCCAAGGGAGATAATCTAACTTATACCGTCTGTCCATCCTTGTAAGCGCAACTCCTCCTAAACCATTTGAAGAATTTTCATGAAACTTTACACAATGGAAGAACTCCATATGAAGATGTGCATGAAGCAATATAATTCCATTCAGACATTTCCAAGGGGAGATAATCTAACTTATATCCATCTCTCCATCCTTGTAAGTGCAACTCCTCCTAAACCGTTTGAAGAATTTTCATGAAACTTTACACAATGGAAGAACTTCATATGAAGATGTGCATGAAGCAATATAATTCCGTTCTGACATTTCCAAGGGGAGATAATCTAACTTATACCATCTGTCCATCCTTGTAAGCGCAACTCCTCCTAAACCGTTTGAAGAATTTTCATGAAACTTTACACAATGGAAGAACTCCATATGAAGATGTGCATGAAGCAATATAATTCCGTTCTGACATTTCCAAGGGGAGATAATGTAACTTATACATTTCAGGCGTGGGGGGGGGGGGGGGGAGGGGTATCACTTTGTGAGTTTGCTCACAGTACCTCTAGTTAATTCAGACCTTGCAAATACATTGATTATTGTCAAAACTCAGAATAGTATCTTGTATTTTTGAAACACTTGAAACAATTGTCATGAATTTACACTCGGCGACCAACCGTACGCATCCAATGGCTTAGCAATGATATTCACCCCTTTTCAGTGGAACCCTGATAGTTGCTTCTAGCACTCAACCAGTTAAGAAAGGATGATTTATTCTAATTCAATACAGGTGTTCACATTCAGAATTAGGATCTGTACACAAGCCTTGACATTCATGTTTAAATTCATGATGTATGGCAGCTGGACATGACAGAGAACCTGAACAGTTATGAGGATTCTTGTATCAAATATATTTACATTAGGTCCCACTCACTTGTATATTGGTTAATAGAAAGTTTATGTTAATTGTATACAGTTGCCAAATACCAGGCTATTTACCTTAACTTTGGTATAGATTTCTTGTCTCGGTACTTGCAGTGGTTAATTAGCAAGTTCACCCCACCCCAGGATAGGATCCCCCCCCCCCCCCACCCCCAACTGGTGGAAAATTTCTAGTTGCATTGGAGGGATAATCAAAGCTTGAATTTCTAGCTTGATGGATTCTCAAAATCATGCAATCACACACTCCCCATTTATATAATAGATTGTATGAATAGTCCTGTTAAGTACATATTTTATACTGACAAAAGTTCAGATTCAATTATTTTTGGCGAGCAAAATTTGTTCACCTATCTGTGCTCTGTTACAAATTATACCAGTATAGGCACTCTCCCATCAGTTGTATAAAAGCAAATCCATACAGATTTATTAAATTCACTTAAAAAAAAATATGAAATATATCCACAGAATATGAAGCTTTTGAGTTCTGACATCTATTCGTAAGGATGGATCCCTAATATGGACTTCCCACACTCAACCAGTTAACAGGAACACCCTCTTCCCTCCCACCCCCCCACCCCACTCGCAACCTATAAACCTTCATTGGACTTGTTTCAGTGTGGAGGTCATCGATATGTTTGAGAAAGAAAAATGAAATTTCAAAATAACTTGTTTGAATATTCCTTCTACTTTTTTTTAAATTTTGTAAGACTGATAGAAACTTACTTTTATCAAGTCTTTTCATGATTTTCAGTACCTAATAAATTGTTATGTTGTTTTAAATTGAAAATTATTTTGATCTTTTCTTGAAGCAATGGCAGATGTTCCATACTGTTTTGATTACTGGTATAATCCAAGGGTAAGTTGTATATCCATGACATATATATGTTGTATAGATTGTAAATAACGGCAGAATGTATCCATTCTATGTCTGAAACTGTAGAAGGTAAATATTCTACAGGCATTTTGTTGAATATATACATTTTGCTTTCAAAACTGGAAATTATTTTCAAAATCACCTTGTCTTGCAAGACAAAAGCAACTCAAAAATCTTACCCGTCCTACAAGACATTTTAGTTGTCCTTCAAAAATATAGAAAATCAATATGGTAAATGGGGTAATTTGAGATGATTTTGATCATTTCTTGTAATTTCTCAAGACATGTAATTGCTATTATGGTGAGACCTATGCCATTTTGTGACTTCCTGGTCAGCATTTCCAGTGATTCACCCCACATAGTCCAGTCACCGAGGGACAGATGCATGTTTTGGAATATAAAGTTTTTATACTCCCATTTGTAAAAACAGTTCTATTATGTTAATGGTCAGTCTGTCTGTCTCTGTCTGTCTGTCTCTGTCCATCCATCCATCAATCCATTTGTCCATCCATCAGTCCATCCGTCCATCTGTCAGTCCATCCATCCATCCATCCATCTGTCCATCTGTCTGTCCATCCATCCATTTGTCTGTCTGTCCATCCATCTGCCTGTTTGTCCATAAACAATTGGTTTCTGACCGATAACTTGAGTTTGGACTATTTGATCTCAGCCAAAGTTGGTACAAATCAAAATGGCTAACAGAGGTATATTTAGCCATGCCTGGCAGTGCTCTTGTTTCTCAATGGATTGTGATGGACCACAATATACTTTTAGAGGATTCACCGGCTGCCACACAAGCAGCCTTGGGTAAATTGAGATATCACCTTAAATCAAAGATAGTGGTCAAAGTGGCCGCCTCATAGGTGTGATGGTTCACCTCCATTTACTAGTGCTGAGGTTGAAAATCAGAGCAACTTGATTATAACTCTGACCCCATAACATCATACTATGCTCTCAGAATGTTTTCTCATATTTTTTAGTTCACCTCAAGAAAAGTTTGAGGGGCAATATTTGGCGACTTTATGGGAGGGGCAAGAATTTTGGCCCCACCCCAAATTTAAGTTTTCCGAACTGAGAGGCCGATTTGAACCAAATTTTATGTGAGGGCTTATTGGGTCATAAGTACCTAATTTATGCAAAAACATTTTTTCCCGCAGCCCCATGGGAACCGCAGGAGCTAACAATAGAGAAAAATTAAAACGCCCATATCTCCAAAACTCCAAGGCAGTGAGAATTTTTATTTGGTGTGAAGCTTCCTTGGGACCAACAGAAAGGATTGGTAAAAAAAAAATTGCCATCGGTTTTATCATAGAGTACAGTTTCGGGACTTTGAAAAAGTGCTGAGTCAGCACTTTTTAACACTGTAGGCAATGGGAAAAACATTAAAAAATCTTCTTTTCCAGATCCAGCAGGCAGAATGTTTTGATATTTGATGTGCAACATTGTAGGGTGGATCTGATTCAAGTTTGTTCAAATTGGCCCCCTGGGTTCATATTTGGGGTCAGTATAGGAGCCCGATTTCGAACTTAGTGCATTTCAGGCAAATTTCTTTAAAAATCTTCTTCTCCAGATCCAGCAGGCAGAATCTTTTGATATTTGGTATGCGACATTGTGGGGTGGATCTGATTCAATTTTGTTCAAATCGGCCCCCTGGATTCATATTTGGGCTCACTATAGAAGCCCGAATTCGAACTTAGTGCATTTCAGGCAAATTTCTTAAAAAATCTTCTTCTCCAGATCCAGCAGGCAGAATCTTTTGATATTTGGTATGCAACATTGTGGGGTGGATCTGATTCAAATTTGTTCAAATCGGCCCCCTGGGTTCCTATTTGGGCTCAGTATAGATGCCCAAATTTGAACTTAGTGCATTTCAGTCAAATTTCTTTGAAAATCTTCTCAAGATCCAGCAGGCAGAATCTTTTGATATTGGGTATGCACTATGCTAGGGGGGGGGGGGGGGGGGGGGGGGTGAGATTCAATTTTGTTCAAGCCAAGTCCCTGGGTTCATATTTGGGCTCACTGTGGGAGCCTGAATTATAACTTAGTTCAAAATGAGGAATTTTCTTTAAAAATCTTCTTCAGATCCAGCAGTTGGAATGTTTTGATATTTGGTATGCAGCATCCTTAGGGGGTGAGATTTAAGATTGTTCAAGCCATGCCCCTAGGTCCATATTTGGGCTCACTGTGGGAGCTTGAATTGTAACTTAGTTCGAAATGAGGAATTTTCTTAAAAAATCTTCTTCTTCAAATCCAGCAGTCGGAATGTTTTAATATTTGGTATGCAGCATCCTTAGGGAGGTGAAATTCAAGTTTGTTCAAGCCATATCCCTAGGTCCATATTTGGGCTCACTGTGGGAGCTTGAATTGTAACTTAGTTCTAAATGAGGAATTTTCTTTAAAAATCTTCTTCTTCAGATCCAGCAGTTGGAACATTTTGATATTTGGTATGCAGCATCCTTAGGGAAGTAAGATTCCAGTTTGTTCAAGCCATGTCCCTAGGTACATATTTGGGCTCACTGTGGGAGCTTGAATTGTAACTTAGTTCGAAATGAGGAATTTTCTTAAAAAATCTTCTTCTTCAGATCCAGCAGTCGGAATGTTTTGATATGTGGTGTGTAGCATCCTTAGGGGGGAGATTCAAGTTTGTTAAAGCCAAGTCCCTGGGTCCATATTTGGGCTCTCTGTGGGTGCCCTAATTATAACTTAGTCAATATGAGGAATTTTTCTTTAAAAATCTTCTTCTTCAGATTCAGCAGTCGGAATGTTTTGATATTTGGCTTGCAGCAATCTTAGGGGGCTGAGATTCAAGTTTGTTCAAGCCAAGTCCCTTGGTTCAAATTTGGGCTCACTATGGGAGCCCGAATGACAACTTAGTTCAAAATGAGGAATTTTCTTTAAAAATCTTCTTCAGATCCAGCAGATGAATGCTTTTGATATTTTTTATGCAGCATCCTTAGGGGGTAAGATTCAAGTTTGTTCAAGCCATGTCCCTAGGTCCATATTTGGGCTCATTGTGGGAGCTTGAATTGTAACTTAGTTCAGAATGAAGAATTGTCTTTAAAAATCTTCTTCTTCAGATCCAGCAGTCGGAATGTTTTGATATATGGTGTGCAGCATCCTTAGGGGGGTGAGATTCTAGTTTGTTAAAGCCAAGTCACTGGGTTCATATATGGTCTCCCTGTGAGAGCCCGAATTATAACTTAGTTCAATATGAGGAATATTCTTTAAAAATCTTTTTTTTAGATCCACTGGTCAGAATCTTTGGATATTTGGTAGGAGGCCTTTCTTAAGAGGAGCAGATGCAACTTGTTGAAATCAATTCTCTGGGTTGATATTTAGGCTACCATGTCAGGTGAGCACCCTCAGGCCCCCTGGGGCCTCTTGTTTTATTTAAAGATGGCTGCCAAGATGGGAAGGAAGTCTGACAAGAAAACATTATGATTAAGTTGTTTTCCAATTAAGAATGAGAGGAGACAGAGCTTGATTCTCCAATGGTGTCGGAATTCAGTTGCAGTCCTGTTCATGAATTCTGTCATAAATAACTGTTTGGTACCATAGGATAGAGTGCCGATTTATGGCACAAAAATAACCAGAAAAAATGAATTTACATTGAGTGAGGGAATGTCACATCAGTGAAAATCTAATGAAACCTGACACTTTACACCTGAAAAAAATTGGGTTCAGGGGATAAGACTAAACACAAAATGAGCTCTGTCCTGTTTATAAGTGAATGAGATTCAGAGTTTCAGTCATCATCATTGGATGGCGATCTAGCTGAGGCAAAGTGCATTTCTTCATTAGCACATTCTATTGTGCCTTGACAAGAACAAAACAACGTACAAGCCAGGCGAGCCGCTCTGTAGCTGCATCTGGAAGTTTTACATGGCGTGTTACTCGAACACTCATACTTGATCATGCCTGTAGATTTGCACTCTTAATGTTCTCAAAAAAAGACTCCATGCTCGGAGGTAAACTACAGAGATTTTACGAAGCTTCCATTTCCAATCATTGAATCTGGCTTCAGACATGCTGTTAGCAACCATAGTAAGCACACATGAATCTGGTTGCTTGTTCCAACACCTTGTTCAAGGGTGATTCGATATCACCAGTTGCAGTGAGGGATTTTACACCAACCTTTAAAATGTTCAATGTGTGCCCTTTTCCAATCCCTAAACATCCAGCGACTGTGTTAAATCCTGAGAGTGGCTGGAATGTCAATCACAGATCTGTCCATTATTGGGAAATCTATAAAAATAGGAACTTCTAGTTTCTGTTTCAAATAATGATACAGATGAAGTGTATACACATCTGTATCATCAGCAAGAACAACGATGCTGTCAACCTCTTGGGACACCATGTGTATTGTTTGTTGCACAACTATATTGTCAGCTTCTTCATGAGTAGTTGCCTTGTGTCTATCGATGACAACACCATTATTGATCTCAAAGGGAGCCAAATTCTGAACAGTAATGAATAGACTATGTGTGGTTGTATTCTCAACAGCAAATGTTTCATCAGTTCTTGAATATTTCTCAATGATATCTTTAAGCTGCTTCTTGTTCCCTGTAACAGTTATCATGAGCTTCTGGCTCGGGAGTGGTGATGTTATGCTCAGTTTACATTTTTGAGAATGGTTTTCGGCAGCCCTATTTGCCCTTGTGCTGCACTTAGTGTTATAATCATTGTACCTATTGAAAACAAGATTAGTGTTGCCGGACATACGTTTCTGTTTTATCTGATTCTGGAATCTTTCCATGAAAAATCAGCAACAGATGGGGGAGATAATTTATTGGATGCTGGCCAGTGGGATATCGATGGAGGAGCACAACTCTCAATAACAGTACAAGTGTAGATTTTGTCCTGTCCTGATTGTCTTGAAGATACTGTAACAGCCATTGAAATTTTCAAGACAGATTTAGATTTCGCGATTCTCATTCTCCAGCTTCACAGAATAGAGCATTGGTAACTGGTTACAATTCATTTGAAAGTACAGCTCCCATGTCTACATCACATGAGGTTTATTGGAGACTTGAAGTGTGGTCTTAATTCAATATGAAAATCATTGCCATAAATCTCACTATTATCAATAATCTTCTGGATTCTAATTTCCAACACTTTCATAAAACAACACTTTGATTCTGAACAACTGTAAACACCAGAGAAGAAACAGTTCTTTGATATGGCATGTGACGTGGAAAACAAAGAACACAAGAAATTGAGGAAAACTTACTCGAAACAAATTAGAGAAAATCAACTCGACAAGATTAATGCAAGAACAAAAATACAATGATACAACCTGAAGAATATTCTTTATGATAAGAGAGGGAGTTTGAAAGGAATTCAGGCAATGGTGTAAGCACGTCCTTGCTTGCTGAGTGATCAAATGTCTGTGAATAGTGGATGACACTCTTGGAAATTGCTGCCTTCAAAAAGACGTTTTTTCACCCTTCATTGAATCAAGTTTTTTTTTTTCTGATATCACTCTTTATATTAGTATGAGTCAGAGGAAGTAATGCTTTCATGATGCCTTGATGTCTGATGATTAATTTGTTTGAAGTCTCTATCAGATCTGGAGGGAAAAAAAATAATTTATCGCACCTAAATATTGACTGGTAAATTTCTCTATTTTCATGAGGGTGTGCCATTTCTGGGCATTGTAAAAGGCTTTCCCCAAGGCTTCCAGCTTGGTTGCTAGTGAAATCTCGATATAGAAGGTCTCTGCTAAAAACAGCCGAAGAGAAAAAAACTTATTATACAAAAACATGCATCAGCTAAAAATTGAGGTTTGGTGACTGGACAAATATTCCAGTACCTTAAGTCCTAGTTTGTTTTTTAATTTTTAGCTCACCTGAGCAAAGCTCTGGGGGAGTTTTATGGATCACTTTTTGCTTGTTGTGCATCGTCCATCTGTCCATCCATCGGTCGTCCAGCATTAACTTTACATTATTGACTTCTCCTCAGAAACTACTGGACCAAATTGAACCAAATCTGGTGTACATGTTCCTTATCATATGTTAATTCAAGTTTGATCAAATAAGTTGCCACGACCACAGGGGGCACCACAAGGAGCATAACCCATTTTTAAATCTTCGCCAGAACCATCAATTAGAATTTTTTGATATTTGGTACACAATGTCTCTAGAGGTGTTTGTTTCAAATCGGTTCTCTCTATTGGAGCCCAAATTTTATCTTGGTGCAATATGAGGAAGTTTCTTTAAAAATATTCTTCTTCAGATCCACCAGTTAGAATTCTTTCATATTTAGTATACAACCTTTCTAGGGAGGGTGGGGGGGGGGTGGATTCAAGTTTGTTCAATTAAGGCCCCTGGGTTCATATTTGGGCTCTCTCTCTATTGGAGCCCAGAATTTAACTTCGTGCAATATGAGGGAATTTCTTTAAAAATCTTCTTCAGATCCACCAGTCAGAATGCTTTTATATTTAGTGTATGACATCTCTTGGGAGGGGAGGGGGAGAGGGGGGGGGGGAGCTCAGATTAAAGTTTGTTCAAATCGGGTCCCTGGGTTAATATTTGGGCTCTCTATTGCAGCCCAAAGTTTAACTTAGTGCAATATGAGGGGATTTCTATAAAAATCTTCTTCAGATCAACTAGTCAGAATGCTTTCATATTTGGTACACAACATCTCTAGGGGTGTCAGATTCAAGTTTGTTCAAATCAAGCCCCTGGGTTAATATTTGGGCTCCCTATGGAAGCCCAAATTTGATCCTCATGCAATATGAAGAAATTTCTTTAAAAATCTTCTTCTCTTGAACCATCTATTAGAATCTTGATATTTGGTATACAACATCTCTAGGGAATTCAAAAAATTTAAGTGTGTTCAAATCGAGTCCCTGAGTTAATATTTGGGCTCCCTATGGAGCCTGAATTTTAACTTTGTGAAATATGAAGAAACTTCTTTAAAAATCTTCTTCAGATCCACCTGTCAGAATGCTTTCATATTTAGTATACAACATCCCTAGGGGGGTTAAATTCCAGTTTGTTCAAATCGGGTCTCTTGGTTAATATTTGGGCTCTTTATTGGAGCCCGAATTTTAAATTCAAATCAGGTCCCTGGGTTAGTATTTGGGCTCTCTATTGCAGCCTGAATTTTAACAGAGCAATATGAGGAAATTTCTTTAAAAATCATCTTCTTCAGATCCACCAGTCAGATTGTTTTCATATTTGTTATATAACATCTCTAAGGGGGCAGATTCATGCTTGTTTAACTCAGGCCCCTGGGTTAATATTTGGGCTCTCTATTGGAGCCCAAATTTTACCTTAGTGCAATATGAGGGAATTTCTTTAAAAATCTTCTTCTTCAGATCCACCAATGAGAATACTTTCATATTTGGTATACAACATCTCTAGGGGGCTCAGGTTAAAGTTTGTTCAGATTAGTTTAATATTTGGGGTCTCTATTGGAGTCCGAATTTTAACTTTGTGCAATATGAGGAGATTTCTTTAAAGATCTTCTTCTTCAGATCCACCAGTCAGAATCCTTTCATATTTGGTATATAACATCTCTAGGGGTATCAGATTCAATTCGAGTCCCTGCCTAAATATTTGGGCCCTCAATTTCAATTCTTTTTATTTACAGTATACAAAAGAAAAAATACAAACACAAAGATATACAAATTAGAAACTGTTGTATACTGTAGGGGGTGCCATAGCCTATTTGGCTGTCTTCCTGACGCTCCCTTAATTTTAACAGAGCAATATGAGGAAATAAGGGTATAATATGGTTGGGTTAGGGAGGTTAGGCTCAAGGTTGTTCAAATCCATCCCTTAGTGTTTTACCATAAAATTTGCCTTTCAAAATGCAGTGACATAACAACCCTTGGAAGTTTGGTGGTTCTTTTTACAGCTGATAGAATTGGAAGCAGTTAGGAAGACTTATGATAATAATTATCTGACATGGATACTAGTGTTATGAATAAATTCATGACTTCATTCCTCTGTAGAGTTGATGAACCATGACTAAATGAATGTGACCTAAAATACTTTGAACCACTTTGTCAGGTGAGCGATTAAGGCCTCTTGGGGCCACTTGTTTTAATGACTGCCCCTTATTACCCCAGTATGGGGTTATAAGAGACAGTCACTGGTTCATGATGATGTCTATATTATACCCTTAATAGGGTCTATAAGGGTCACAGAATATACATTTAAAAAAAAGTTTCATGATGTTTAACAACAGATAACAGAATAGCAAGTAAATAAGGGCTCCATGTAACCCTGAGAAAGGTCGGCAGATCCACCTCTTTGCACGTATGAAATGGTTCACAAAAAAATCAATAGAAATATTTCTGAAGATCCTGGATGTGTTCTTTCAGCTGAATATACATCCTCTTTCCTCAGTTCTTATTTAGTAGGTACCTTAGCAATAGTTCTGTCAGCAGCTGCTTGACAATTGATCTCAATAGTTTAATGGTCTCCGACAATTTTCGGTTTTCAATTCTTTCAGTTCCTTTGGTTTTACTCTCTTTTGTTTCACATCTCCCATAGATTACCATCTATTTGATGATCATTTGATCCACTTCAGCCCCAACATCCACTAGTCTCCCTGGACATCCAACATCCACCAGTCTCCTTGGACTTCTTAATCTCACTCTTTCCTCTGCCTATTGATTACTGCCCTTGGTATGTTATACTTATATTCTGCTTTCATGTGTGACCATCCATTGATACAGAAATGTTTTGTACGACATTGAACATTGATATCCTATTAATGTTCCATACAATGTTACTTGATACCCTTCATGACCTGCAGCAATGGTTATTTCTCCTGTATTTCTTCTGGCCTATCCCCAAAACTGTCCCTTATTACAGGCAGTTCCTTATTACAGTACCCTAGTTTATGGTATTGAGTTCATACCATCTATTAAGTGTATCCTATGGTATGAAGTCAATATTGATTTTTTGTATTTTTATAGAATATTGAAAATTATAGCAAGACTTTATGAACTTGTCTTTGCTGTCTTGCTGTGGTTTGAACTCAATGTTGATTTTCTAAATTTAGATTTCATGTAATGAAATGTATAGCAATCTTTGCCTCGACTCTGCATATCTTACATATAAATGTAATTCTGTCTGTCTATCACTCTGCATTTATTATACCCCACGCAACGAAGTTGCTGGGGTATAATGTTTTTGACTGGTCCGTCCGTCAGTCTGTCAGTCCTACTTGTTTTCCAGACTTTTTTTCTACACGCTTCCAGATGTTGAGCTGATTTTTGGTATGTGAGTCTAACGTGGTGGCCTACAGATCAAGTTTGCATTTTTTTCCGCTCCACTGATTTTTACCGAAATTACGGCCCTTGGACTCTGAAAAATTCATCAAAATTACAGTTTTCCGGACTTTTTTTCTACACGCTTCCAGATATTGAGCTGATTTTTGGTATGTGAGTCTAACATGGTGGCCTACAGATCAAGTTTGCATTTTTTATCGCTCCACTGATTTTTACCAAAATTACGGCCCTTGGACTCTGAAAAATTCATCAAAATTACAGTTTTCCGGACTTTTTTTCTACACGCTTCCAGATATTAAGCTGATTTTTGGTATGTTAGTCTAACATGGTGGCCTACAGAACAAGCTTGCGTTTTGTTCCGCTCCACTGATTTTTACCGAAATTACGGCCCGTGAACTTTGAAAAGTTCATCAAAATTACAGTTTTCCGGACTTTTTTTCTACACGCTTTCAGATATTGAGCTGTTTTTGGGTATGTTAGTCTAACATGGTGGCCTACAGATCAAGTTTGCATTTTGTTCCGCTCCACTGATTTTTACCGAAATTACGGACCTTGAACTTTGAAAAGTTCATCAAAATTACAGTTTTGCAGACTTTTTTCCTACACGCTTCCAAAAATTGATACGATTTTTGGTATGTTAGTCTAACATGGTGGCCTACAGAACAAGCTTGCGTTTTGTTCCGCTCCACTGATTTTTAGCGAAATTACGACCCTTGGACTCTGAAAAATGCATTAAAATTACAGTTTTCTGGACTTTTTTTCTACACGCTTCCAAATATTGATACGATTTTTGGTATGTTAGTCTAACATGGTGGCCTACAGAACAAGCTTGCGTTTTGTTCCGCTCCACTGATTTTTAGCGAAATTACAGCCCTTGGACTCTGAAAAATTCATCAAAATTACAGTTTTCCGGATTTTTTTTCTACACGCTTCCAGATATTGAGCTGATTTTTGGTATGTGAGTCTAACATGGTGGCCTACAGATCAAGTTTGCATTTTTTTTCGCTCCACTGATTTTTACCAAAATTACGGCCCTTGGACTCTGAAAAATTCATCAAAATTACAGTTTTCCGGACTTTTTTTCTACACGCTTCCAGATATTAAGCTGATTTTTGGTATGTTAGTCTAACATAGTGGCCTACAGATCAAGTTTGCATTTTCTTCCGCTCCACTGATTTTTACCGAAATTACGGCCCGTGAACTTTGAAAAGTTCATCAAAATTACAGTTTTCCGGACTTTTTTTCTACACGCTTTCAGATATTGAGCTGTTTTTGGGTATGTTAGTCTAACATGGTGGCCTACAGATCAAGTTTGCATTTTGTTCCGCTCCACTGATTTTTACCGAAATTACGGCCCGTGAACTTTGAAAAGTTCATCAAAATTACAGTTTTCCGGACTTTTTTTCTACACGCTTTCAGATATTGAGCTGTTTTTGGGTATGTTAGTCTAACATGGTGGCCTACAGATCAAGTTTGCATTTTGTTCCGCTCCACTGATTTTTACCGAAATTACGGACCTTGAACTTTGAAAAGTTCATCAAAATTACAGTTTTGTAGACTTTTTTCCTACACGCTTCCAAATATTGATACGATTTTTGGTATGTTAGTCTAACATGGTGGCCTACAGAACAAGCTTGTGTTTTGTTCCGCTCCACTGATTTTTAGCGAAATTACGACCCTTGGACTCTGAAAAATGCATTAAAATTACAGTTTTCTGGACTTTTTTTCTACACGCTTCCAGATATTGAGCTGATGTTTGGTATGTTAGTCTGACATGGTGGCCTACAGATCAAGTTTGCATTTTGTTCCGCTCCACTGATTTTTACCGAAATTACGGCCCTTGAACTTTGAAAAGTTCATCAAAATTACAGTTTTCCAGACTTTGTTCCTACATGCTTCCAGATATTGAGCTGATTTTTGATATGTTAGTCTAACATGGTGGCCTACAGAACAAGTTTGGGTTTTGTTTCACTCCACTGATTTTTACCAAAATTACGGCCCCATAGACTTTGAAAAGTTCATCAAAATTACAGTTTTCCGGGCTTTTTCTCTGCTTGAATTCTTTCAATAGCGTTGAAACTACAGAACACTGTTTTCTGCAGTATTCCTAGAATCTATGTTTATTTTTAAAAAATGATTAGAGCTTGAAATATCGGGGCGCGTGGGGTATGTGAGCGTGCTCACTAAAGTTCTACATTTTCTTATACATTGATGCAATTTTCGATATATGGAGCTACAATTTGGGCTCCCAGGGTAATTTTTTCCAAGGTGTAATAATAATTTCTCTGCATACGTTTGCATGAAATTAAAAAAAACTGTTGTACACTGTACTTGCACCAATAACATTTTCAAGACAGCAGGCCAAGAGTTGGAACTTTCGGTATCAATACACAAAACTCAACACGACATTCATTTATATTCATAACCTGAAACACTGTATTTGTAAAATGATCAGTTTATCAAATCCAGTTTCTTTTGCTGAAGTGGAACTTGCCACTTGCTCCGCATTTTCCTGTCCGATATATTTATTACCTGTAATTTTGAAAGCTTGAACTTCAAAATAGGTTTCAAATTCACAGTTGAAGTCGGATGAAAGTTAGGGGTACAATGAACTAAATGAGCGACTTTTACTTGATAAAATTTTTAGGGTTGGCATATTTTTTTTAGGGTCGATCGGGTTACCCCAAACACAGGTATTTATTTATTTTTTTTTTTTTGGTCTAACATTACGCCATCAGCATTTTTTTTACATATGGTGTGCATTGCTATCACAGCAGTTTCCTTTTGGTTGGGGGAGGGGGTGGGGTGCCTGCCAATGATATTCAACTGTATATCCAGGACTCTGAGTACAATCTTCATTATCTTCTAGATTAATTGCTCACTGTACTGCACTATGTATAATCTCATAATTTAGAGCAAGGGAAAGGTACTTGCACTTTGAACATTCATTAAAACTAATATTTGGGGAAAACCCAACTGTTTATAGTGTTTAATACATGTACTTGAATATTTTTCATTACAAGAAAACGAAACTGAAACTGGAGTAAACTCTTTTTTAAAAAAACCGAGTAGAAACTGAAACCGAGGAAAAATTTCATAACCTCCCAACACTAATTCAAAAGTCCAAATTTTAACCTTGGGCAATCTGAAGAATATTATTTAAAATCTTCTGCAGATCCACCAGTTAGAATGTTGTGATGGTTGGTATACAGCTTCTATGTAGGTGTCAGATTCAAGTCTATTCAAGTCACTTTTCATATTTGTTTTTCACCATCCTTGTGGGGACAGATTCAAGTATGATTAAATCAAGTTAATGGGTTCATATTTCAGCTCCATATCAAATTTTATTTCAGTTGAATGTCCAGTTTTCATTAATGATTACATCTGTTTGTGAGTGTATGACACACAACCAGAAAGCTCTAATTTAAAAGAAAAAAAACACTTTCTGAATCATGTTCTTGTTGACTACTAATCCACTCTCTTCACACAACTGATAGCTTCCTCAAACACTGACTATTTCACTGAATTTCAACTCACAATTTAAACCACCCTAGGAGGTCTTTTCAGAGGAAAGTCCTTTTGTCGGTTTTCAACATAACAGCATGTGTGCTGGGAGTTGGGATTGGAAAACAGACATTTTTTAGAGCCTTTTTGGTGACAGTTATTGTAGTAAGTGCACAGGTACAAGGTGGCACTTCCTTTTTGCTTCTGTCTTTCTGATCCCTTAACACTAGTACCCTTATTCCTTGTAATCAACTTTATCCTGGTGAGCATTTTAGGCTCACTTGAGCCTCTAACTAATGTTATTTTTTAGTTTAACTTGACAAAGTCAAGATAAGCTATTGCCATCACGCATCCGGAAAAGTCTGTGAGTCGGTTCACATTTTCCTTTAGCACAGGCTCTACCCCGTAGTTCTTGTCCGATCATCACAAAATTTCATATGCAGGTTTGAGGTCATTCCAGATGAGAACGCCCCCTTTAGGTTGCGATCCGTCAACCGTGATGGCTGCCCAAGCCCAAAACCCGAAAACCTTTATCACAGTCTACAGGTCGTATTTATGAAGGGATTGGGGGTGCGGTGGCTCAGTAGGTAGAGGTGCAGGCTGCAAGCCGAGAGGTCCTTGGTTCGAATCCCACCTGCGACAACCGCGTTGTGTCCTTGGGCAAGACACTTCACCCCATTGCCCACGTGGGGGGCACAGTGGCACTGTGCACTAAGGCGTACTGCACGTCAATGGTGCACCTGTCTTCAACCAATGCTAACCCTGCTTGTGTGGAGTTAGTATGTTGGGGAGCTGACAGTTCCTTGCCATTGCTCGGTGGTTCTCTCTGGGTACTCCGGCTTCCTCCACCCATAAAACTGTCGTGGTCATGATTAGCCATTGTGCAGAAATATGTGTCCTTAAACACCAATAAATTAATAAATAAATATGAAGGGATTTAATTGCAACTTGGTAGGATGACTCTGCAATAATGTCTAAATGAGAATTTCCCATTTTGGGCACGATCGGTCAGCTGTGTTGGCTACAGGAGCCCGAAACCCGAAAACCTTTAGCACAGTCTACAGGGCATATTTATGAAGGGATTTCATTGTAACTTGGTAGGATGACTCAGTATAATGTCTAGATGAGAATGTCCTCTTTTGCACATGATTGATCAACCATGATGGCCGCACAAGCTTGTGACCAACATTTGTTTAGCACAGTCTACAGTTCATATTTATGAAGAGATTTCATTGTAACTTGGAAGGATAACTCGATATGATGTCTAGATGAGACTTTCCTATTTTGATCACGATCAGTCAGCCATTACCGCCACCTGGTCACGCGACCTGGATTCATTTAGTACTGTCTACAGGTTCTTTTTATAAAAGGATTTAATTGTAACTTGGTAGGATACCTTGTTATGATATCTAGATGAGACTATCCTATTTTGATCATGATCGGTCAACCGTGACTGCTGAGCCATCATGTGACCAAGATTCCTTTAGCAAAGTCTACGAGTTATATTTATGAAGGGATTTCATTGTAACTTGATAGAATGATTCATTTTGGAATAATTTCACTGTAACTTGGTAACTTCGGTTGACATATATTAATTGTGAGGGCCAAATTAGAGACATCTAATGGTTTTGCATGCTGAGTGTGCTTAGGGACATTATGGGGCAAGCTCTTTTCAACCCTCATTGGCTGTTGAATGAAGTTTTGTACAACATGTCTGGGTGCGTCAAAGGAGGAGAAAGGACGGTACCCGGCAGATGTCTCAGATCTTGGTGTTCCTGATTAGATGTATTGTGGAGTTTTTGAAGTTTTTTCGTGTTTCCCTCGGGGACCAGTGTGAGAGGGGGTCCTTTCGACAAAGGTGCTACCTCTCCCCGAGGGTGATGTGATGGTCTTTTCAGGCAAGTATAGTCTGCCACTTACAAGGTGATCTAGTCGTGTTGGGACATCATTGGCAAGTATAGCCTGCCTCAGGCAATTGCTGAAAGTTGAGCTGGCTTCTGTGTGGACTTATGGTAACAGGAGTAGGTCATATTGACAAGAAAAAACAACAGCCCCTTTTGGGGACCACCCAGAGAAAGAACTTCCCTGGTTCGGGGACAGGCCTGCATGGTAACTGGGACCTGAGGGTGCTACTGGCATTTACAAAAAAGGGCTACAGGTAGGACGCAGGACTAAAGCTTGCCTCTCCGGAGGTGGATGACCACTTCTAGGGATGGAGTAAAGGATGTTCAAAGTTCATAGCGATTACTAAGATCCATAGCAGTTAGAGTTAATCCATAGCAGTTATCGGGGGAGGGGGGGTGGGGGAAGGATAAAAAACATCTGTGGGTACCTGCTTATAATAGAAAGAACAGAATTAGTAGGTTGTGTATACAGTAAAGTAAATATGTTAACATATAAGGGTCATCGTGATTAAGTAAGTTGAGATTTATGATTATGGGAGGAGAGCAGATTATGATGCTCATATGCCACATCCAAGAGTGTTTCCTGATCGTTTCCTCTGCGGTTTGATTCCTACTTGTGTTTATAGGGGTCATCTTGATTAAGTAAGTTGAGATTTTGATTATGGGGGGAGAGCAGTCTATGACATTCACATGCCACACCCGAGGGTGTTTACTGCTCGCTACCTCCATGGTTTGATTCCTACTTGTGTTTATAGGGGTCACCTTGATTAAGTAAGTTGAGATTTAGATTATGGGAGGAGAGCAGTCTATGATGCTCATATGCCACACCCGAGGGTGTTTACTGCTTGTTATCTCCACGGTTTTATTCCTACTTGTGTTTATAGGGGTCATCTTGATTAAGTCGAGATTAAGATTATGAAAGGAGAGCAGACTATGATGATCATATGCCACACCATTACCTCTACGGTTTTATTCCTACTTGCGTTTCTAGTGGTTAGGGGTCATCTTGATTGAGTTCGGACCTCAGAGCCATACTGGCCATGGGCAGGAGCGGATTAGTCGGGTCAGGCAGGCCCGAAATCCTCTTGAATTGTGTCTCCCCCAGCCAGACCGGTCCTGCCCCCCTCCCCATCCCTTGGTCATGATGGCCCCTAGGTAGCAGTGATGGCTCGCGATGATTATTATGTTGCACTTTTTTCTTTTTTTGCTGGCTGGCACAGATATCCGTGTAGTTCTGATATTAGCTTGCTGTCCTTGTGGCATTCGCAATTTTGGGTGGCCAGAGATGAGAGGTGCTCTTCTATGGTTGGAATTCCGGCGTTTTCGTGAAGTAGTTTGATTGGGGTATCCCAGGGGGCTCGGAGGGCAACCCTAAGCGCATGATTCTGGACCCTTTGGAGTTTGCCCATGTTAGTTTTATTTATTTCACTGAAGACGAGAGCCTAGTACTCAAGTACGGGGTGTACGAATGCTTTGTATAGTTTCAGTAGGACTGTATCATTGGCTCCCCAGGAGGTGCCGCAGAGCATTTTTAGAACATCAATACGTTTTGTTGCTTTTGTGTCGGTATCAATTGTGTGTTTATTGAAGAACAAATTTGGTCAATAGTTATGCCAAGGAGTTTTTCCTCGGTGCATTCAGGGAGGACTTTACCCAATAGTTTGAGGTTAACATCGCTGTTTTTCTTCGTGAGGACAGATCCTTGGGAGTGCCTGTTTCGAGTGGGACACTGTCGGACATTTCATTGTTGACTTTGATTTTTATTTTATGGTCGTTAAGAAAGGAGGAGAGCAATCTTAACAATTTCATTAGGAGTTTCATTTTGGACAGTTTGTGTCATATTCCTTTGAGCCAAATGGAATCGAACGCTTTTTCTTCATCAAGTAAGATTGCTGTGCCATTTGCTGATTATTAATGGCCATTTTCATTTGTTCCACAAGGCGATGGATGTGTTCCTTTCCTTCTTTATGGTTCCAAATAGGCCCTTTGCCAGTTGTTGAAGAAGCCGGTATCTTTGAGGTGCTCCCTCAGTCGATTGGTAAGGACTCTTTTGAAGACCTTACCAATGCAGCTGAGGAGGCTGATGGGCAGTAGTTAGCCTGATTAGACAGGTCCTTATCTGGTTTAGGTATCATTACACCACTTCATTACAACATTTTGGAAAGTATCCTCAGGTGAGGCATGCATTATAGAGGATTACTAGCCTAATTAGTAAAGAGTTGGGGCTTTGTTGTAGAACTTTGTAGCTAATCTCATCCTCGCCGAGTGAGGAAGAGTTTCTGTACTTTTTTAAAATGTTGATGATTTTGTCATTTGAGATCGGGATACGAGGTCATCTTCGTCCCCTTTTTCGGGGTCGGTGTCGAATTTTGGGTCACGGTAAACATCGGGGTGTTTATTAATGAAGTTATCTATTGCATCTTTGACTATGTCATCATATCTGGGTCCTTCCTGTGGGCGATGGGTGTCCCTGAGGAGGTCGGCAGTGGAGTCATCCTCTTTAATGAGGGATTTGGTGACTATTTTATTGCGATTACTTTTTTGGCCTGTCAACACCTTGAAGGTGTTCCAAATTTTGTTGGCATCTTTAGCTCTGTAGAGGTTGGCTGTTAGCCTGTTGTTCGGCCTGGAGAGCATTTTTTACTTTGCCATGAAGGCGGTTATAGGTTTTATTTTAGGTCCACTTTTTTGTCTGGGTCACTTTCTGATTTAGTGCACATAGGGCTTTTCTTTAATTTTTATAAGTCAGAGGGTGTCCTCTGAGTTTGTTGTTCTCCAGGGGCGCACCTCGTCTTTGGGACATATTTCGTCTAGGGTTGTGTTGATGATTTTTTCAAGGCATGCGCATTGGGTTTCAAGTTCATCGACATTTGAGGGGGTGTTGTTGGGGAGTTTCACATCAACTAAACTGAGTCAAAAAAAAAAATATAATAGAAACAAATGTGAAAAAATAGCATAAAGGATGAAATATAATAGTTCTAATGTTGCATGTTTGTGGACAAGAAGTCATGCAAAGAGTTTAATGACATGTTGTTGTTGTCCACCCAACCATATACAATTTTGCTACGGATTTCAAAATAGCATGTGCTACCTGAGAATGTTGAATTGAATGGGTGACCGATGATTTTCTTTGTGTTATGTTGGGGTACAGAGCCTGGGTTATTGAGAAAACACTCTAGTTTTTTGTTTTCCGACATTTTAAAAAATGCCACAGTTAACCAAAAATCAGAGGTTGTGTGCCATTGGTTTGCATGAGACTGGGATACCTCCAGTTGAGCTCGCTGCTGAGTTTGGAGTCACTTTGGCCAGTTTTTACCATCTCATTGGAAGGTATAGAACCACTGGATCTACTGTCGACTGACCGCGTTCAGGTCAACCAAGAGTTACGACCTCTGCACAAGACCGACGTGTTAGTACATCTCACTTGTGGGATCGTTTCCTTCCAGTGACAAGAACAGCAGCAATTACTCCTGATAGAACTAACAATAGAATCAGTGCACAAACTGTCCACAACAGACTTCCTGAACACAGCATTCGAAGTAGGCATCCATACGACAGACCAATCCTTACCCGTCACCATACCATCAGAATGGAATGGGTACGTCAACGTGTTCACTGGACTCAGCAGCGTTGGAGCACAGTTCTTTTTAGTGATGAATCACGATTTTGATCATGCGCTGATAGTAGGGCAAGAGTGTATCACCAACGAGGAGAATGGTTTTCTGATGCTTGCGTGTGGGAATGCGACCGTTTTATCGGAGATAGTGTAACGGTTTAGGCAGGAATTTCCTTGCACCATCGAATGCAGTTGATCTTCATCACTGGTAATCTGAATGGACAGCGATATAGGAATGAAATTCTTAACGCTGTTGTTGTCCCGTTGTTCAATGCTAACGTCTGTTTGCAATTATTCCAGCAGGACAATGCCTGATGTCACGTGGTGCGTATCTGTCGTGACTTTCTTGAGGAGCAGAGCATCAAACTTCTTCCCTGGCCCCCACTTTCGCCAATCGAGCATCTTTGGGATCAATTGAACCGATGGGTACGACTTCATGATCTTCAGACATTAGGCAATTTACATAATGTTCTACGGCAGGAGTGGAATGCAATACCACAGGGTGACATCCTGTGGCTTATCAGGTTCATGTGCCGTCGATGTCTTGCCATCCAAGAGGCAAATGGTAGACATACACGCTATTGACAGCATGTGTGAACTTTTCATTTCATCCCATGTCTGAATTGCAATGTCCTGATGTTATGCTGGCAACAGTAAGAACATGAAATTATGCAGATTCATACAGCTGGACTCGAAATATGAATTTACAATAATTTGTTAGGGATTAAAGTCAATAATACTAATAAAATTGCTCCTCAAAGTTTATTATACTTTCTTTTTTGACTCAGTATATTTCGTGGTAAAGATCCCAATTTATTTTTTTGATTGATTGACAATATTTTATTTCCAAACAAACAATATAAAAAGTACAAAAAACAGAGATTACACAATAATAACAAACTGTGAATTGGAAAATGGATCCAGCAGAAAGCTAATGCTTATGAAAGCTGTCTCCACTTTAGGATTAAACGTTGGAGTATGAACGTCCGAAGATCACTTTTTGTCGTACCTGTAAAGTGGTAATCTGAAGAGTGAGGTTGGATTATATAACAGATGTTTGTGTTTTTGAATGGTGAATGTTGTAATTGGAGGTAGAGGTTGGAGTAGTTCGACTGGCCGAGTGGGTACTATGGGGTACTATGGCTGTTGGGCTCCTGTGAGATAGACGAAGATATGTGGAACCCCACCAGTTAAGACAGGCTGGCTAGAAGTGCATTCGGGTTGGGATCCGGGCGAAGCACCCATTTGGATCAGCGACGTTGAGCGATCAATATATTGAATACGCCATGTTGGAGATTGCAGTGTTGATTTCCGTATACGATCTACTGATTGTCAACCGAATCTACAAGTTGCCTCAATATATCTTTGAAGGCAGAGAAAGATTGCAGAGTTGGTTTGTACGTTGAAGTTGACATTGCTGTGGAGAAGAGTTTTCACATCAATGGCGTAAGGAAGTTGCTGTAGCGTCTCCCTTCTTATATCTAAATGAAGAGGACAGTTAAAAAGATAATGATGAGTTGTTTCGCGCTCCCCATAGCCACATAAAGGTGAGCTAGTGAGAGAATTATTGAACAGGTGGTCATTGAGGTTGCTACAGCCCAGATGTAATCTAGAGTAATATATTTAAGTCTGATGTGATTTGTGAGCGTACAACCATTTTGGAGTCGAACTTTGTTCATGTATGAAAGATAGTTCCCGAGGGAACTAGTTTCTCTAATTGCAGGGGGTAGACTATTCCACAGGCGGGTTGTCGATGGCAAGAAGGAATGTAGGTGTGAGTTGGTACAACAGTGTGGGATGGTTAAGTTGTCATTGTTGCGAAGAGAATATTTGTGAATAGCGGATGTTATCGAGGGGACAAGAGATGATATATAACCTGGGACAAGATGATGAACCATTTTGTAGTACTGTATAAGTTTGTGCTTTTCTCTGCGCGTACAGAGGATTTCCCAGCCGTTTCGGCATATAATGAGGCTCCACTTGCACTTTGTGTAGCATCAGTAACTATCCGAGCCACCTTAAGCTGTATTTTTTCTAGTTTGGAGGATTCGTAATCGTTACAATTATCCCAAACAGTGTCAGCATATTCCAGTAGTGGTCGTATAAAAGAGAAAAATATTTTTTCCAGTGTTCTACGATCAAGGGTAAATTTATACTTTCTGAGGAGTGATATCCTGTTCCAAGCCTTAGTTGTGATTTCCGAGATATGATTGCCCCATGTTCCACGGTCTTTTAGGATTAAGCCCAGATATTTGTGCTGGGTGACTTTGTTAATGTCAGAACCAGACTTCTTTAGAGTGGGGTGATCTGGTTTAGTGGACTTAAGTGATATTATAAGTGACTTGGTTTTTGCAGGATTGAAGTCAACCAGCCATTGGGATGCCCACGATTCGATCTTTTGAAGATCGTTGGACATAAGTCTTGCAGCTTGGACAGGGTCTTCAACAGTGAGGTAGAGAGATGTATCGTCAGCAAAGAGTCGAATATTAGACACCTGTCCATCAGTTATGTCATTTATGTAGTTAAGGAAAAGTAACGGTCCTAGAATTGATCCCTGTGGAACACCAGCTCTGATGTTTCTCCAGGTAGAAAATTCAGAGTTAACAATGACCTGCTGGTGCCTATTACTAAGGTACAATTTGAACTAGGACAAAAGGTGACCGGTTATACCGATCGTTTCAAGTTTGTACAAAAGGCCACGATGCCATACTTTGTCAAAATCCTTACTGATGTCACAGAAGACAAATCTTATTTCCTTTCCTTTGTCAAGAGCGAAGCTAATGGTGTGATAAATTTCACTCAACTGGAGAACGGTGGAGTCTTTAGAAACAAAACCTGACTGAAATTTTGTCAAAGTGCTATTCGCATCAAGGAACTCTCTAACTTTCTTTGCTATACGACTTTCAAACACCTTGACAACACAGCTTAAGAGTGAAATTGGGCGGTAATTTGTCACTCGGTCACGAGAGTCTTTTGTGAATATTGGCGAGACATTTGCCCCTTTCCACTTGTGTGGAAATATAGCATTTGTGAGGTAGAGGTTAAAAATGTTGGCTAATGGTTTGGCTAATGTCGAAGAACATCCCTTTAGAGTAAAAGGACTCGCTTGCTTTAGAGGTCTTGAGAGAATTCAAGGCTTCCTGCACATCTTCGGGCTCAAGGAAAATATTGTCCAAAGTGGGTCGGTCAAAATCAAAAGAACAGGGTGGTAGAGGACTATTACCATCATTAAGATTGGAGATTGAACAAAAGTACTCATTGAATGCCTCGGCCTTCTCTACATAAAATTTATTTTTTTGAAGTTTCTGCGGATGGTTGGAGGGTACCTGAGGGGACCACTACCTAGTCTGATTGAGGCATGGACCGGGAGGTGGTCACCACTACCTAAGTCATCATCGCTGACCTAGTGGTCGTCAATGTGCTTTATGAGAGAATTGCTAGTAATAATTAAGTCTAGTATATCGGAACGGAATTGAAGGTTACTACTGATATAGGTCGTGGAGTTATCATTCATGACTGCATGTAGATTAAATTTCTCAGTGATATTGAAAAGGGCGCCCCCGTTGGGTCTAGTGGATTGGCAGCCGAAGTATTGATGTTTAGCATTGAAGTCCCCCAGGAAGATACAGTGGTTGTATTTTCCTGTGAAGAATTCAAATACTGTCTCATTAACTATCTTACTGGGATCGTTGTAATAACAGACTATTTCAACTTTCTTGTTGTCGGCAGTGATTCCGATTGCAACCACTTCGGCATCGAGGTGATCTGTTTTGTATTTAATGATCTGCTTTATTAGGAGAGCCACGCCTCCTCCTCTTCTGAGAGGATGGTCTCTTCTAACAACTCTGATTCCGCTTATTGAGAAGTTTTTATCCCTTGAGAGCCAAGACTCACAGATCAAAACTATGTCGGTATCTTTGAAGTATTGGTTCATTTGCATTTTGTTCTGGATGCACTTGGCATTCCACACTGCTAACTGGAGCTTATCCATGATGAATGCCAATTAATAGTAATGGTATTGTTTGTTTAGTTTAGTTAACAGTTACTTAATTGATTACGGCTTTCAGTAAGGTGTGGGAGATTTGGGATTTGAAGACTTGACGCCATACTGCTTACCTCCTTGTAGATGTCTGTGAGATCAATATTGACATGTTTTTTAGAACTTTGTGTAATGAACCTGCGATGAGGGGACATATGCTATAATGGGGGAGGATGCGTTTTCAGGTTTGGTGAGGTTTAAAGATTTTATCTGGATGGTCTCTTTTACTTTTTTGAAATGGGGGCAGCCACGGTAATTACTGGAATGGTCCCCTTTGCAATTCACGCAGATCGGAGATCGGTCGTTGCATGCGTGGGACAGGTGGTTTCCCCCGCACCTCATGCAGGTCAGTGAACCCCTGCATTTGGCCGAGATGTGCCATTTGTGGCATTGTATGGGTGAGGGAGTGGACCTATATACCTCAGTTACATGACCGCATCCTGCAATTTTACCCCCATGATTTAGAAAGTTTAGTTTGGTGTCTCTGTTAGGGGCTGTGACTTTGAGTTTCCAGGTTTGTTTACCTGTTATTTTTTAGGTAAACCTGGACCATTTACACCTGGTAAGGGCCTTATCGATGTCTGAGTCTCTGGTCTGTGGGTGGACCCTGGTTACTACGAGGATCGGGATTGGAAGGGGCAGTTGAGTTTTTGGTTAAGTTCTTTTTTGTTATGACTAGGCGGTTTCGCCTGATTACTGGGGGCTGTTTTGACAACCTCAGAGTAAAGGGATTTTTTCCCTAGGGGCATCTGGAGGTGCGTTGGAACCTATTGACTGCACAGAAGAGTTGTTTTTTCTTGAGAGATTTGAGTCCAGCTCCGATGTGGACCCAGAGGTGGTGGTGGTCAGAGGAAGGCAATTCCTGGCCTTTTTGACTTTTCTACTCTCAGAGATAGAAAAGCCCTCTCTGTCCTCTGTCTCCTCTGCGTCCAGCTCAAGGTTGTACCCATCATTTTTCCTTTTCATGGGGGTCTTAGTGCTAGTGATTTGGTTGAAGTTTGTAAGGTCCTGTGAGGTCAACATATCATCCAATGGTTTGTCAGGACAGATTTCATCAAGCTCGGCAAAGATACTGGCATCCTTGCTGGGCTTGATGACATCCGTATCCTTGTTCTTAGTAGCCTGGCCATCGTCAGACTCACTAGATTTATTTGATGTGTTGGTGGGAGCTGCATGTACATCCGCCTCCACCAGAATTTCCTCAGAAGGGGAACCTGGTGTGGGGGAGATGAGCTTCTTTCACCTATAACCTCTTTCTCTTGCTCTAGGCTTTTGATCATAGACATATAAAAAGCCTTATCTGGAGAGGGAGAGGAGTCCCCGCTCTCACTGATTTCACCTGGTTCCACGGTCTCAATGGATTCCTTTAATGCCTTAGATATTTTATCATCAGGGTTACCTTTGGATTTTTTAGCTTGAACACCCTCCCGGGGTCCTTAGTAGAGTTGAAACTTCCTGCCCTTTAATATGCATATTATGAATTTGAATTTGACTGACCTTGTCGGTGGATTTTCTTCTTGCCTTCTGTGCATTTTCTTTCTTATTTTTATCCTTCTTTTCTCCTTTATCTATTATGCTGGCAGATATCTGTAGGGATGCTGGTTTGATTATTGTAGCCATGTTGACAAATAATAAATCAGATGCAGACTTGTGTTCAAAATGTGTTCAAAAATGTAATTGATTAATACTCTTTTTTAGAATCAGATATGAGAAAAATCACTTTCTGATTTAGAACATGTCCGAACACATCTGAAATTTGCGATTAAATGTTTGCGATTAAAATCAAGGCAAAATACGAGTGGCCACATTAACCCACCCCTCAATTCTTTAGTACAGTCTACTCCTCAAATTATTTTTATTGAAAACATAGCATACAGGGAACAGAAATTAACATACTCTCAATTATCACAATTCTTGTTGTATTTCATAATCCTTTCACAAACATTGAACATTATTCTTTTCATCAAACACAACATACAGTCAAGTTAAGCTACAGTGTCATTGACACTTTCTTTGTAATTACCTTATTGAAAAAAACCATTGTGGTAGGATTTTGATGAATGGAGGCACTGGTGAAACAATTTTGATAATCTTTTACAGATTACAAAAAATAACCAGAAGATGACACTTGCAAACATAAGTGTTGAAAAATAAAAAAATTTTCACAGTAATTATAAGGTGTCACTCAACTTCAAATTTTCAACTACATGGCCTTTATCAAGAAGATAAATTTGGCAATGTTCAATGTTATGTCAGTCTTGTATAATTGAGTACCAGTGACCTTACTGTCAAATTTTCAACCACATGGCCTCAGATTATGATGAATATAAATTGACATTATTCTAATTGTCCTTAAGGGAGGCGAGCGTTGGTCCTGCATCCCACCTCTGCCCCTTTTTGTAAGTGCATTGCGCATCTTTTTGTCCCAACCCAATAGGATTACAATGCAGGCAGGCCCCCGAACCAGGGAAGTTCGGGTCTTCTTCTTCTTGGTGGTCCTCGAAAGGGGTCGTTGTTGTTTTCCTTCAAAGAGTCCAACCAAACAGAGACAGCCTGAGGCAGATTATACTTGCCAGTGATGGCCATCACTCATAATCATCCTCGAAGTGGCAGACTATACTTGCCCGAAAATCCAGATCGACTGCACCCTCGGGGAGAGGTAGTACCTTTGTGAGAGGACCCAACCTCTCACACTGGTCCTCACACGAGGGTTCAACCGACATTAGCCAAGAGACCATCTCGACGCAACTGGTGACACCGGCCGAGTACCCGAAGCAGTTCCTCCTTCAACATGCCTAGACATGTGAGAATGAATCACCTACAGTCAATGAGGGTCAAAAGGGGCTTGTCCCCTATACCGTCCCTGCGCGCCTTTGGCGCACGAAACCATTCCTTTCTGTCCAATGTATAATGGAATTTATTGATCTGACTTTGAATAGAAAATTTTAATTTTTCCATTAATGGATAATATGCTAAGAGCCCAGTCAGTATCCAGTAAATAGATGAAATATACTGCTCAAAGTTTGCTAAGCACCAAATATTTGACACATCATTGTGAAATTTGCTTGTGACATATTTGCAATATTTTTGGTGGATATGATTGAGGAATGTATTGAGATGGTCCCCAGTGTTTACATTATCTCTCTTGACAGGCAGACTTTTCGTGACAGTCATGGAAAGCTTGTACCCCTTGATTTTCATGATGTTTTTGTGTACTGTCTACATGTACATGACATGTGTAGGGTATTCAATCTTCATTTCAACACAAACCCTTGTGATTTAATGATTGAATATAGCAAATGCAAATGTAAGAAGACATATGTCTGAAGCAGAAATATGGCGGGTGGTAGGGATGGTGGAGCAAGGGGCTACCCATCGTCAGGTTGATGAAGCCCTTGGTGTGCACCATATGGTGATCACCAGAGCCTAGAAAAGATTTCTGCAGTATGGCACACCAGTAAAACGGCATGGTGGTGGCAGAGACAGGGCAACATCTGCAGCAGAAGACCAGTTTTTGATCATTCAGGCCCGTAGGAACCACTTTGCCACAGCAACTCAGCTTCTTCTCAGTGACCTTCAGAATGCATCCAGGTAAATGTTTCGACGCAGACTATTCGGGCAAGGTTGCACGAAGATGGTCTCCGATTGAGAAGAGAAGATTGGCGACCTGTCATTTTTGCAGATCAGTCAAGGTACTGCCTTGACTACACAGATAGGCGTTCTAGGGTATGGAGAAGACCAGGAGAGCGATTCCATGCAGCCAACATTGCTGAGCATGACCGCTATGGTGGAGGGCCAATCATGGTCTGGGGCGGTATCAGCTGGGATGGACGTACAGAGCTCTGTGTCCGTGAACGTGGTACATGGACTGCACAACGGTATAGTGATGAGATCCTGGATGTCCACGTCAGATTGTATGCAGGTGCAGTGGGGGATAGATTCATTCTGATGGACGATAATGCCTGTCCTCATGCTGCCCATGCTGTCGGGGAGTACCGACAGAGGGAAGGGATTGAGCGTATGGACTGGCCAGCAAGATCCCCTGACCTCAATCCAATCGAACATGTCTGGAATGAGTTGCAGCTTGCAATTTCAGCCTGTCCAGTCCAGCCAAGAAGTGTCCAGGAGCTTGGTGTCATGCTGGTCCAAGAATGGAACAACCTTCCACAAAGGACCACCAGGAACCTGATTGGGAGCATGAGAAGACGTTGTCAAGCTGTAATTAACAGTAATGGGTCTCAACCTCGATATTGAAGCCATACCAGTTCGCTCCGTCAACTTTTTGGCATATTGAAAAATTTCTACTTTTACCAATAACATCCATTTTCCATGGTTATCGTATTAAAAACCTAAAAAATAATGTCAAACTCAAATAAAATCTTAATTTCTGTAAATCATTAAGGATATAATTAAATAAAAATATATACACTTTTCATTACAATATTTCAACCAAAAAGTAAAACAGATAGTTGGACGTACTTGGTGCTTAGCAAACTTTGAGTAGTATATATCTCTGGAATATATGGTAAATAGTCTTAACTGGTGTATGCAAACTATAGTCAGTTAACAGGGATGGAGTCTTTGAACCAGTATTCCATAAAGGAGAGTACTCTGTATTCTATTTTTACTTACAGCATCCTAATTCTAAGTCACTGCTGATAGCTGGTGTTGATTCTGGTGCAATACATTTATTCTATTTCCATGCTCCTGTTTCAAAGTTGTTTGAAACACCATTTAAGCATGATGGTGGTTCCCAGAAAATTTTCATGCAGGTAAGTTGTATGATGAGTTGAGTGAGAAAGAGGATAATGTCAGAGGCATAGAATAGAATTCAGAAGGGTAAGATGGTATAGCCTCCATCCCACCCCCACCCCCAAAAACAATATCCCCAAACCTCCTCCTGTACACTTCCCCTATAAAATGTTTTGCATTGGTCATCAATATATGATGACCAATTTTATGCCCCCCCCCCCCCCCCCTCAAAAAAAAGAACATTCCATTCTATGCCACCGAATAATTTATATATACATCTTCTTCAAAATAATGAGTTTTCATAATGCAGTCTCTTCAGATACACTGAGAAATTGCATTGTAGAAAACATTTTGTCTCTTCAGCTTGATAAACATTGAACAAGAAGAGAGCGAGATTAACTTTAGTCATCAAAATGTTTTTAGTAATAATTAAGTAACATATCAAGTTTGTATTAAAGATGTTTAAGCTGATTTGGTGTGTGATAATGATATGCAGTTAACAAGTTTCTTGTTTGAACCAATGTTTGATTAGGTGGGATCCACTCTTTTGGTATAACTTTTGAATCACTGTCAGGGATTTTGAAGTTCTATCCTCATTTACATGAAAAATACTATATATATATATTTCGCATTCTATTTTATGCCTGACATGGGAGTGCAGTGGCTCAGTGGTTATGGCATTGGACTTAAAACCAAAAGATCCACTTTTCAATCTCTGCCAGGGGCAACTGCATTGTGTCCTTTGGCAAGGCTCTTAATCCTAATTGCCCATGTGGGGCTGTGTTCTAAGGCATACTGCACATTGATAGGGCACTTGTCTTCAACCTATGCTAACCCTGCTTGTTAGCTTAACTTGACAAAGTCAAGATAAGCTATTGTCATCATGCATACGGAAGTCTGTGAGTCTGTTCACACATTCTTTATCACTGGCTACACCCCATTGTTCTTGTATGATCATCACTAAATTTCATGTGCAGGTTCAAGGTCTTGAGGAGAATGTCCCATTTTGGTCACGATTGATCAACTATGACAGCTGCGCAGGTTCGAAACTCGAAAACTTTTAGCACAGTCGACAGGTTGTATTTATGAAGGGATTTCATTGTAACTTGGTAGGATGACTCTGTATAATGTCTAAATGAGAACGCCCTATTTTAGTTGAGATTGGTCAACCATGATGGCTGCGCAGATACGTGACCTAGAATTGTTTAGCACAGTCTACAGTTCATATTTATGAAGCGATTCCATTGTAACTTGGCAGGATGACTTGGTATGATGTCTAGACTGTCCTATTTTGGTCATGATTGATCAGCTGTTACCGGCGGTTGGGCATGTGACCTGGATTCCTTTAGCACTGTCTACAGGTCATATTTATGAAGGGATTTCATTGTAACTTGGTAGGATGACTCAGTATGATATCTAGTTATTTCATTGTGTACCCTGTTTTGGTTGAGATAGGTCAACCATGAGGGCCGCATAAGTCCAAATCTAAATTCCTTTATCACAGTCTGCACCTCTTATTATTCTTATTGAATGCATAAACTATAAGGTACAGAATTTAACATATTGTCAATTGTCACAATTCTTGTCTTATTTAATAATCCTTTCATAAACAGGGAACATCCTTTCTTTTTGTATGATGTCTATATGAGAACATCCTAGTTTGGTCATGATCTGTCAACTGTGACAGCTATGTGGGTTCAAATCCTAAAGTTTTTTTTTACCGCAGTCTCCCTGTCGTATTTATGAAGCAATTTCATTGTACCTTGGTAGTATGACTTGGTCTGATGACTAGATGGTAACATCCTATATGTATTTTGGTCTAAATTAGTCATATTGGCCAGTGGTGAGGGCCTCACGAGCCCTTGCTCTGAAAACCTTCAACACAGCCTACAGGTTGTATTTATGAGGTGATTTCGTAAGCCGCATGGTTAAGTGACTTAGTGTTGTGATGTCCAAATGGATTTCTGAATGAATGTCTGGATGAATTTCCTATTTTGGTTCAGATCAATCAACCATGAGAGCAGAACGGGGCTCCAGACCTAATTCTTCTACCTAACTCTACAGGTATTTTTTTTTTTAATGATTTTACTGTAACTTGGTAACTTTGGTTGATATATGTTAACTGTGAGGGCCACATCAGCCAAGACCTCAATTCTTTCATACAGTCTACACCTCTAAATATTCTTGTTGAAAACATAGCATGTAGGGTACAGAACTTAACATATTCTCAATTATCACAATTCTTGTCTTATTTCATAATCCTTTCATAGAAATTGAACTTTATTCTTTTCATCAAATACCACACACAGTCAATTTAAAATACAGTGTCATTGAGACATTGACACTTTCATGTGGAGTTACTACATTGGGGAGTATGACAGTTGCTTGCCATTGCTCAGTGGTTCTCTCCAGGTACTCTGACAGGAAGGGAAGTACTGGTCACATGCACATATTTTGCAAGGAATTTCCAACAAAAAAAACACACCAATAGTCAATTGTATTTTTTAGGCCCAAAAGTCATCAAATAACTCTATTTAGCTGGAATATTCAAGAATAAGGCAAGATGTCAGTAGAATGCTTCAAATGTTTATTGAAACAATATATTTTTCCAAGACTGCTTAGTTTTGGAGATTGCATCATTTCCAAGTGCAACTTTTCAAGGTGGGTAACTCTAATTCAAATATTTAGTACAGTCATACCAAAACCACTCTTTTTCAGACATTGAATAGTTGTTGTTAATTTTGATTATGATCTACTTTCATTTTGTCACACCCCTAATATATTTAGAAAAATTGATAATTGAGACTATGTTCTGAAATATTTTCAGAAGCTGTGTTTATAAACAATATAAGTTATTGTGATGAATTGATGGTAACATGGTCTGAGGTTTGCATCTTGGAGCTAATGTTCAACTGAGACGCAAAGTTCCAGTAAGACCCTACCCATAGCCCAAAACCCACATCGTGAAATGAACAAGGCAGCTTGAATGAACAAGGCAACAAATTTAGTAAATCAACCTCTTGTGCACCCCATGACATCTCTGGACAACACAAATCAGTAACTTAAATAAAGGTCTAAAAATGGTTGAGTAAACCAAATATGAAATTGGATCCACTCCTGACATATGTACATTCACTGGAATTAACTAACAGTCAAAACAAAACAATAAAAGAAGATGCTGCAATTTCTTCAAAGGAACATATAAAGTTTCTTCCAGGTAATTGTGTGAAATCTCAACATTCACCCAAACACAAAAACCACACAAATCTGTGCAGAACAAACTTTGCTTCAATTGAGGAAACAGTTGGCCACACACAGGAGGACAATATAAGTGCCCAGCCTTTTAGTATGGCTTGCAAAATTTGTGAGAAGCAGAAACACTTCTATCAACATGTAAAATCGGCATTATCATCATGTTGATAGAAGTGTTTCTGGCTTCCATACCTCTTCACATATGCTAAACCTGGGATGCTTCTTTGGGGTGACCTCTAGATGGGAGCCATCGATTTTCTTCCATTTCCGTTAAAACACGTTGCCACCTGAACAACCTTTGAACTTAGTTTAGTTAGGCATCAACATTTCCATTTGGCACACCCTACAGGGCTCATTTATGATCAGATCACTTTGAAACCTAGTATTCTTGTTTGGGGTGACCTCTAGATTGGAGCTGTCGATTTTCTTCCATTTCCATCAAAAAAAGTTGCCATTGGCAACAACTTTTGATGAACGTAGTGCAGTTATGCATCATTGTTCCCCTGTGGCACACCCTTCAGGGCACATTTATGATCAGAACGCTTTGAAACTTGGTATGCTTGTTTGGGGTGACCTCTAGATGAGAGCTATCGATTTTCTTCTATTTCCATCAAAAAAAGTTGCCGTAACGGCAATAACCTTTTAACTTAGTTCAGTTATGCATCAATATTTCCCTTTGGCTCCTCCTACAGGGCACATTTATGATCAGATTGCTTTGAAACTTGGTATGGTTGTTTTGGGGTGACCTCTAGATGGGAGCTATCAATTTTCTTCCACTTCCGTCAAAAAAATATTGTCGTAACGCCAACCTTTGAACTTGGTGCATTTGTGCAGCAACATCCCTTTTGCACTCCCTATAGGCAATATTTATGAATTTCCATCAAAAAAGAAGAAAAAAAACATTGCCACTAGCAACAAACTTAGTACATTTGTGCATTAGCATCTTCCTTTGGCACGCCTCAGAGGGCTCATTCATTATCGGGTTGCTTAGAAACTTGGTATGCTTATTCAGGGTGACCAAGATAGGAGCTATCAATTTTCTTTTCATTTCCATCAAAAAACTGTGTTAGCAACAACCTTTGAATTTAGTGCATTTTTACATCAACATTCTTCTTTGACCTGGCCTACGGGGCGCATTTATCATAGGATTGTTTTTTAACATAGTATGCTCATTAGGCGACACCTCTAGATAAGAGCTATTGATTAACAACATTCATTTCTGTGAAAAAAGTTGTTGTTTACAATGACTTTTAAACTTACTGCATTTGTGTAACAACATTCTTCCTTTAGCCAGCCCTGTGGTTTAAATTGAAAAATGCATGGATTGCTCTGATGTTGTGCACACACAATGCTGTTATGTTTCACCAAATAACATTGGAACCAATGATCTTCAATTTTGCCATTTCACTTATAACTTACCAAGTTCAAGTTTGTCAAGTTGAGCTACAATGTCACTGACACTTTCATTTTGTCACTTTATCATTTTGACTCCCAGATATCAGCTGTTATTTATTTTCAAAGCCTGTGTCTGAAAAAGCACACTTTTCAGCTAGCTGATGTAGCCGTGTGTAATACTGAGATACTGTTTTCAGACTTTCCTGGTTACTGTGGCGGAAGACATATTTCTCATAATCAGTTTTCTGTTTCAAGATGAAATAAAGGGTTAAGACTTCAACATCACACTGAAAAACATCATCTCCATCTATTCCAGGTTGAAGGGTCAAATATGTCTGAGGAGTTTAAAATCTGAGCATGTTTCCAGATGGGGTCAGTAATGCTATAACCAATGAAAAAGTTTTTGGCAAGTTTTTTATCAATTTTTTTCCAACAGAGACCCACATTTTCTTCAGAGTAATCAAAACACGGATACGCAGGCAAAGAGGTTGCCATTTCAATCAATGTTAGTAACACAAAAATGTCTGAGATACTGCAGAGATACTGCAGAACAAACCTTTACAGGGCATATTGTGTTATGTCAGTCAAATGTCCTAAAATAAAATGTACAGAGCATGGGAATAGTGCATGATTTTGGGAATTTTGGGAAATAGTATACTTCCTCTCAGCCAATCAAACAATGGGAAAGTCATGTGAGATATAATATAGACCGATTGAACATCAAAAGGAACTTTCTTATATTATAATAGTTATGTGAATTATTCGCACCTTTAAGATCACATGTTTAGGTTTTTAACTCCCGCCTCACTGTGAGGTAAGTGGGATGAGAATCTCCTTTTTTTGTTGGAATGCACATGTAAGGTGAATAAATTAACCAAACCCCCAAATTTGTTTAATACTCTAGTTTGCATTACTTGACTACATCCCACTCTTCACAGGAGACAGTGGTGGACAAGCACGGTTTTCCACCTGGTGCCAACCCTAGGTGTGCCGCTTGATCCCCATGCATCAAGTATTTTTTGGTAGTTGGTTTCATATAGACATAAGTATTTCATAGCTGTATTGACATATTTTACTGCCCTCCAGAGTTGATGCATAGGGTGGTCACCCTCTCACAGCCCTCCCCACCCATGACCACCACTGACTGGAAATAAGTAAATTTGTATGTGCCTTTTTCAAATCTCTAGTATACTGTTACAGTATCTAGAGAGGACACTGATTATATTGCGAATGGAATTATATGAATTATTTTATCGCAAAACTCATATCAAAGGAATGATGTGACAAACCTAGTTGTTTGTTCTTTTTTAACCGAATGTACAGTTTGTGTACGATTTCATGTTATAACAGGCCTACAATCAAGATTGGCATGGGAAGACATGGAGGCTTGTAGAGGCAAGGGCCCTGTATATAGTTCTCATTCCTCACATAGGCCCAAGTTCTTGTGTAAAGTTGAAGTGGCCATCTCTTTTTAGAACTGATTTAAACTTTCTGTGTAAGTTATTGTAAAGTGCTATTCCTAAATTCAGACAGCAATAAATGTCACTGCAGAAGGTCGAGTGACAAAAAGCCTCCCTAATGTTATCAGGTATATATCGCTACATCATAACATGATAAACAAATTACAAGAGGCACTGCTGTACTTGTGGGGTGGGGGTGGGGTGAGACGAGGGCTGCAGGAGATTTATTGTACCATGGATTTTGATGCAAAACTTAATAAATTTACCATGAAATTCTCGATCGTCTCATTGTACTGAATCAAATGTAACTCAGTTTTTCTCACAAGCACCAAGACCGGGGGGTATGGTATTAACTGCAACAACACATCAACATCCGCTACGAGATAATATCATATGTATGCAGTCATAGCAGCTTCTGTGCAGTGTCTACTATTGTGGGAGTTTTTACAAACTGACTTCCCATGACAATGGGGGTATGCCCCCCCCCCCTCCCCAGTTCACTGCTACAGTACTTCCTGTGAATGAAATTAACCTCCACCACCTTCACAACCTAAAATCTTGGATCCTGAGATTCACCATTGAAAAATGGTGCTCTATATGATTGTATACACACGTACATCCTTATAATATGCAGTTTAAGCCGTGTGTGGGATATCTTCTACCCCCCTCCCCCACACACTCACACATACAATACTTGTCAAAAATAGCACACTGGATATTTTAATGGTTTCTTGTCTGACAAAATTTTTGTCATATTTTTTTCAAAAATTTGGAGAGATGTGGGCATCTGTGGTATGGCTGTAGTTGATTGTTCTGTATTCATCAGTGTGCAGAGCCAGCATGATAATGGTAGACTGTACATACTTCAGGCTCAAACTTCAAGATGATGTTAATAAACCCTGCATTTAAATATAATAGTCACTGTAAAATGTTTGGCGAACTCGGCAACAGATAAATTTTTGCCTGTGGATATGGGGGGGGGGGGGGGGGGGGCATACAAATTTCTGACAGACCAAAACAATACAATTTTTATATTAATTTCAGATAGGGTAACAAAAAGTCTGTATACTCTTTGTCACCCAAAATTGATTTGTTATCGACATTCAGTACAAAAACATGTTTTTACCAACAAAACGTTTCAAAATTTTCCCAACAAGCCAGGACAAGACGAAAATTTTCAGACATTTTCTATGCAGTCTAGTTTCACACTATGAACCAAGCAGAACCCTGAGATCATCTTCTCCAATAATCTGATTCATATGCCTATTGACCTGGTTACTGCTGATGATGGAGCTTTCGCTGTTGTAGCCCCCTTACCTATGGAATCAACTGCCCAAGCATCTTAAAATACCTAAATTCTTTTATATTTATTTATTGGTGTTTAAGGTCACATACTTATGCACAATGGCTAATCATGACCATGACAGTTTTACGGGTGGAGGAAGCCGGAGAGAATCACCGAGCAACAACGAGCAGCTGCCAGCTCCCTAACATCGTAACGCCGCACCGCAGCACAGGCAGGGTTAGATTGGTTGAAGACATGTGCACCATCGATGTGCAGTACACTTAGTACACGGCGTCATCGTGCCCCCATGTGGACAATCAGGGTTAAGTGCCTTGCCACAACGTGGGAGTCCGAATCGATCGCTCAGATGGTCACCCATCCGAGGACTAACCAGGCTCGATGTTACTTAACTTCGGTGATCTGACAAGAACTGGTTACTGCAATGCCAGCGCGCCTCCACCTAAATTCTTTTAAAAGATCATTAAAACATATCTCTTCAAGGCCACTTTGAGACCGCATACCAAATTTAAAATACTGTATTTCTACATGTAAACTGATTTATATGGCAATATCACTTTCTTTTCATATAATTCTTTGTAAAGCCCATGAGCACTTAGGATTTATTATTATTATTTTTGATATTTTACATGGGCTGTGGGGACATTGGTATCCCCAACCCACTCACCCCACCCCAAGTGCACCAGAAAGATCTGAGGGCAAGGGGTCAGGAATATCAAAAAGGGACACTCGACACTGGGTGTGAGTGAGTTAAGACCGGGAGTTTACAATGTAATATAAATTGTAATGTGATACTCAATAGACATTATTTATATATATCGTCGATTTAGAATTGAGAGGAATGAAGTGCCATCTGCAATGCCAGAGCAGGGTAATAAAGAATTTATAATTCAGTGTGTGTTTATATTTTTATATACTTCTTGTATTTGTATTCACGTTCAGTGAGAAGAAAAATATATTTGGGACATTTTTCTGAAGCGTTTGGCTTCAGACTGCTCAACCACAACTTCACTGCCTTCAGAATCCTCTCTCTCTCTCTCTATCTCTATCTCTGTCTTTCCCTTACTCCATCTCTCTCTCTCTTTCTTTCTTTTTCTCTCTCTTGCTCACTCACTCTCTCTCTTCTTTGTTGTATTTTTAGCTCAACTTTGGCATAGTCAAATTTGAGGTTATGCCATGGCCTGTCGTTCGTCTGTCAAGAATTCAACATGGCCCGGACTAGAGGCCGTATTTATGAACCGGTCTTTACAAAACTTCTTGGGTACCTTTGTTATCACCGTGGGACGAGAACGAGTGTTTTTAGGTGCGGTCTGAAATTCAAGATGGCCACCAGCAGCCATTTTGTACCTAAGTTAGTGCAATCAGTTTTTTGTACAGAACTTCTGTATGAAAGTTCTGATTTGAATCAATTTTTGTCTGAATGTTTAGTAACATGGAATACATCACATATAATACAGGTTTTTTTCTCGTGCAGAAATTATGCAAATTAGATGAACTTTGATTTATTCAATGCTACTTACACACAGTAAGGACACATGTCAATACGGCTCGGGCTAGGGGCTGTATTTATGAACCGATCTCCACGAAACTTCTTGGATACCTTTGTTATCACCTTGGGACGAGAATGAGTGTTTCTGGGTGCGGTCCAAAATTCAAGATGGCTGCCAGTGGCCATTTTGTACCGAAATTAGGTACAATCAGTTTTTTGTACACAACTTCTATACGGCTCGGACTAGAGTCCGTATTTATAAGCTGATATTTACAAAACTTCTTGGGTACCTTTGTTATCACTGTGGGACAAGAACGAATGTTTTTGGGTGGGGCCCAAAATTCAAGATGGCTGCTGGCAGCCATTTTGTACCAAAATTAGTGCAATCAGTTTTTTCTACAGAACTTCTGTATGAAAGTTCTGATTTGAATAAATTTTTGTATGAATGTTTAGTAACATGGAATACATCACATATAATACAGGTTTTTTTCTCGTGCAGAAATTATGCAAGTTAGATGAACTTTGATTTTTTCAGTGCTACTTACACACAGTAAGGACACATGTCAATACGGCTCAGGCTAGGGGCTGTATTTATGAACCGATCTTCACGAAACTTCTTGGGTACCTTTGTTATCACCTTGGGACAAGAATGGGTGTTTTTGGGTGCAGTCAGAAATTCAAGATGGCTGCCAGTGGCCATTTTGTACCAAAATTAGGTACAGTCAGTTTTTTGTACAGAACTTCTATATGAAGGTTCTGATTTGAATAAATTTTTGAATGAATGTTTAGTAACATGGAATACATCACATATAATACAGGTTTTTTCTCATGCAGAAATTATGCAAGTTAGATGAACTTTGATTTATTCAGTACTATTTATACACAGTGAGTGCACATGTCAATATGGCTTGGGCTAGAGGCTGTATTTATGAACCGATCTTCACGAAACTTCTTGGGTACCTTTGTTATCACCTTGGGGCAGGAACAAGTTTTTTGGGGTGCGGTCCAAAATTCAAGATGGCTGCCAACGGCCATTTTATACTGAAATTAGGTGCAATCAGTTTTACAGAACTTTTAGGACTACCTTTGTTATCCTCATAGGATGGTAATGAGTGCTTTGGGGCTCGGCCTGTTGGCAGTCACATTTACGGGAATTCTGTGTATTACTTTTTTTGTACAGAACCTGTAAAGAAGATTGTTTATGTCAGTAATGTTTGCTATAAATTTATTGAGTGCCCTTGTTATCATTGTGCTATGAGAACAAATATTTTTGGTTCAGTCAGACCCACTCGGGGACTCAAAAAGGGAGATAATTAAAAATCTTTTCCAAAAACACCAGACAAAATAATGTTTCTTGAATTCAGCATCCCCAGGACGTGTGTATTCAAATGTGTTGAACCCAAGTTCCTGTGTTAATATTTGTTGTTGTTTGGGGAGGGTAAACATTAATTAGCACAACCCGATTTTCTATTTACAATGAGAAAAATAAAACCTCCTCACCCGTGGGAACCCTATGAGCTAAAGATAAAAAATTCAAATCCCATATTTTAAGAAGAACTGGACAAATATTTATTAATTAGTATGAATCAACCTTAGAAGGGTTTGAATCAAACAGGCCAAAACAATTGCTAACATTTGGCTTATGGTGTACCATACAAGGATCCCCATTGTAACATTAACCCCATGAAGATTTCTTTTCTAGTTTAGCATCTATCTGTCACCCACCTTTACAATACTTTACCTTTACATTTGTTACAGGCTACAGTCAGTATTTATGTACAGACTGTTACAATACTTTATATGTACCTTTGTTATCAGGTCATTACCTAGATGTGTGTCATTGCTGTGTCATATACTATACATGCACATGTCTTACACAAGTTGAGCTACAGTGTCATTGACACTTTCATTTAAGCCCCCCCCCCACCCCACCCCCCCCCACCCCCCCCCCCCCCCCCCCCTTGTTTCTGGACACTTTGGCATGGGAGCAACAACAGAAGCAAATACCAGATTGTTTTGTGCATCTGACTTACTTGGGTCATCTCAAATTGCATTTGTATTTGACTTCCAAATGTATTTTTTGTATATAATAGCATGTTCACTTTTTTCTCTCCATATGTTGATTGTTGCCAAAAGTGTCAGAAGAATCCTAAGTATAAAATACAATTATAATGTAAACAGTTTATTTGCAGACAAGAAATCAAGACCGACCAGTGTCATTCCCAACAGAACATTAATAGATATGAACAAAGATGACGAACCCAAATAAGATATCCTTAGATGAGATACAGACTGACAGCAGATATGACTTTGTAAGTCTGTTCAGTCAAAGACAAGATCCAGATGAGGATGACTACAATAGCCCTTTAGTATCAGCCGAATCTTGTTGATACTATTTCCCTGAAGAGTACAGAAAGCCAATAGCTAATATACCAAATCCAACATCCCTTTTCAATATTAATTGCCAAGGTCTAATCGTGCGTTGGTATTCTCTCGTTAATCTTTTAGGTGACCTCCAAAACCAAGATGAAACTTTTGACATCATTGGACTTACTGATGTCTTTAAGGTATCAGAATGTGTGAACTTTGAACTCAGTGGATACCACCCTCTCATCACCAATACCCACCCCAGCCCGTATGATGGAAGAGGGGGAGTTGGTTTATTTTTAAAAAACAGCCTAAAGTATAAAATATGCAAGGATCTCTCTGTTTTCATACCCCATGTATTTGAGTCTCTCTTCATGGAAATATTGAATAAGCATCGATCACTCATAATTGGTGTGATATATCGCCTAAACACTCTGCCCAAGGCTGACCTTGATAGGTATATTTCTATGTTACAAACTATCATTGAAAAGATAAACCAGGAACGAAGAATATCCTATATTATGGGTGACATGAACATTGATTTGTTAAAATTTCAAACATACAGCAAAACGAACGAATATATAGACACCATATAATCAGTCAAGGCTTTCTCCAACTCATTACTAAACCAGCACGCTTGACAGAGTAGCACTCAGCTACTGTAATAGATCACATTGTCTCTAACTATCCTCAAGAGAACTATTAGACCGGTGTAATCATCACAGACCTTGCTGACCATTTTGGAACATTTTACTGTGAATCAAACCATACGAAGACAGTAACCGAAAAACACATTATGAAACGAAACCTCAATGATACTAATCTGAGAGCATTCAAACACTTGTTGACACAAACCAACTTCTCGACAGTACTAGAGTTGACCTGCACTAATGAAGCATACAACTTATTTGTAAATATTTACCTTGCTGCATTTAACACTGCATTTCCACTTAAAAAAGTATATCAAAACAATAAATATATAAAGCGCCAAGATTGGATGACCAAAGTCCTCTTAAGTCTTCTTTAAATAAGGAAAAACTCTTTCGTAAAAAACTAAAGTCCCCTACTGAACAAAACAAGACAAATTATAAGATGTACAGCAACATATTTAACAAAGTAAAACACAAAAGTAAAGCAATATACTATGAAAATATTTTATTATTAAACAAAAATAACACGAAAAAAACTTGGGAAATTCTGAGAAGCGCAATTCACAAGTCTTCGAATCAACCAACAGCTAATACTAATTTCGTAATGGATAACATCGAAATAAGTGACTCTACTGATATTGCCAACCATTTCAATAAATACTTTTCAACAGTTGGTCTAAAAGCTTCAGAGCAAATTCCAAACACCAATGTGCATTACACAGATTATGTGACCAATACTAATGTAAGTAGCTTATTCATGGCACCAACGACTGCTGGAGAATTAATTTCTATAACGAACTTGATGAAACCCAAAACTAGTGCTGATTGTGATGGGATATCCACCAAACTTCTAAAAAATTCAATCCATGAAATAGCGGAAGAATTAGCACATATTATAAATCTGTCACTATCTTCTGGAATCGTTCGTGACAAAATGAAAATAGCAAAAATTGTACCAATTTTCAAATCGGGAGACCCTCAATCATTCAATAATTACAGACCAGTTAGCATGTTGCCGGCATTCTCAAAATTACACGAAAAAATAACTTTAGAAAGATTATCAAACTTTTTAACCAAGCACGATCTTCTGTACCCGTACCAGTATGGTTTTAGGAAAAAACACTCAACCATTCACCCCGTACTTCAACTTCTCCAGAGTATAGACAACAACAACGACAAGCCAACTGTATCCTGTCAGTATTCTTAGATTTATCAAAGGCATTTGATACAATTAGCCACAACATCTTGTTAAAAAAGTTAGAGGTGTTAGAGGCCTTACCAATAACTGGTTTAAGAGCTTCTTAGATGGTCGAGTTTAATATGTCACATACGATGAAAGCAGTTCTGAGCTTGAGAAGATCACCTGTGGTGTTCCCCAAGGATCCATCCTCTCTTCTTAATTTATGTTAACGATTGTAGTGCTTCAACACAGTTAGATCTATCATTTGCGGATGACACCTCAATGCAAACCTCACATCATAGTATAGATGCAGTCTTTGATGTTCCCAACACCAGGCTCTCGGCGTTAATAGACTGGTGTGCTGCCAACCTCCTGGTATTGAATGCCCAAAAAACAAAATATATGCTGTTCAGTCCACCCAATAAAACATACAATACTAACGGAAGGCGGATGCATGTCAATAACCAAGAAATTGAATTTGTGGAAGAAGCAAACGGTGAGTCTGTCATAAAATTTCTTGGTGTATATCTGGATAAAAATCTTAAAATTAAGTTCCATATCAATAAAATCTGTAGCAAAGTATCAAGCATGCTCTATTTAAACAATAAAGCAAAACATATTCTTCCATACTCTGCCCTAAAAACCTTGTAGTACTCACTGATTCACAGTCACCACCTGTATGGAATCGAAATATGGGGTCACATTAGTGCCGCTTCTAGACTATTTAAACTTCAAAACGTGCAATTTGCCTGATCAGTAATAAGAAATATAATTGCCATACCGATCCATTGTTCAAAAAGAGTAGCATATTAAAACTGAAAGTCCTCTACAAAATGAATGTGTCATTGTTTATGTTTGACTGGCATCACTCCAATCTACCAACGACCTTTGTTAACTTCTTTCAAGTTAATACATATGCAACATGTATGATAACAAGGCAATTACGGTGAGGCAAACCTAGGACTAATTTTTCCGCTCAGCTACCCAAATATGCTTTCCCAAAAATATGGAATGAGCTCAATGAAAATTTTAAAGGAATTTCCTCCCAAAGAGCATTTAAGAAGGCTTACTTTCTGAAAATCATAAACTCATATTCATCATGCGTAACATGCGATAATCCACACTGCAGTGATTGTGCACATACTAGTCGGAATAACAACACCAAATCTCTGTAACGTAACTATTGAAGTTCAATATGTGTCTGCTCATTCTGTTTATTCTAGTTTAAAACCCACTGCCGACAATTTCCTTCATTTCGCCTTTGCTGTTATCTGAAAGAATGACCGCTGCGAACAATAGTTGTGGACTGTTAAGGCAATGGCTGGCCATTATTTCTTGGGAGTGCTTGGCATTCTTGGAGATGATGTGCAGTTGTGTGTTGATCGTATGCAGTTGTTGTTTGGGAAGGCAAGAGGTCATTCTGACGGATCGTGTGGTTCTTAAGTCAAATAATGCACTCGACACTGGGTGTTCGGTCAGAGAATGATCTTGGGCTTCACCCTCCATCATTCTCTGGCCGAATACCCAGTGACCCGGGCATTATTCTCGGGCATTATTCTCGTGCATTATCCTTTACAGAAACGTTTCCTTCCTTCGATGGGACAATAAAATTAGCATCCACTGTACTGTACGAATCCTTTTTTGAGTCCAGCCAATTTGTTCAACTTCATTGAAGGCTGGTCTTCAACCTATGGTCTGTTATCTCATCTTATCTTATCTCATATTATGTTATCTAATCTTATTTCAGCTCATCCTGCCTTGCTTCATCTCTTCTTTTCTAACACATCTTCATTCAATGTCAGGCTTTCTTTTCTCATCGCACTATGAACATGCTCTTACCGAGATGGTGATGGTCCAGAGGTGAATGAGTCTATGGTGGGGTAATGAAGATAGTCGTAACACTACAGAGGAATACAACAAACTTTCCTATCTTCGTTTCCTTATCTTGTCTTATTTCAGTCTTTGTCCAGTTGCCATGTCACCGAGATCATGCTCAACTCCGATTCTTTTGTCAGGCTCCGATATTCTTGTAGAGATTGATGTTGTAAGACTGGTTGGTCTCAGGACAAAACCAAATACGTGTTTGATGTTACGACTTCTCATGGAAAATAAAATCACTTCTTCTGACACACATACCCCCATGTTTATACGGGTGGAGGCGGCAGGAAGATGGCCAATCTGGCCGTGGTGCTTCCCAACAGAATATCATTATTTCCTTATTAATTATTGTCACTTTGTACTCTTATATTCTGTTGAATAAACATTTACTTACTTACTTACTTTACTATATATTTATTTATTATCCTCGTCAGGACCCCCGTGGAAGTGAAGCAGTGCTTGTTTACTGTGGTAAACAAGCTCTGTTTTTCTGGTAAAATAGGACCCAGTCATCAGTGCTTGGGGAGGAAGTCCTCTAAAATGGGCAAGACAGATGGGATATAAACGATTAACTAAATTTGACTTTATCTTCATGTTGCGGTCACGATTAACCATTGTGTAGAAATATGTAACAATAAACACCAGTAACTAAATAAATAGGGGGGCGCGGTGGCTCAGTTGGTAGAGGTGCAGGCTGCAAGCCGAGAGGTCTTCGGTTTGAATCCCACCTGCGGCAACCGCGTTGTGTCCTTGGGCAAGACACTTCACCCTGATTGCCTACATGGGGGCACGATGACGCTATGTACTGCGGCGTACTGCACGTCGATGGTGTGCATGTCTTCAACCAATCTAACCCTGCCTGTGCTGCGGTGCAGAGTTCAGAATTACGATGTTGGAGAGCTGACAGCTGCTCGTCGTTGCTCGGCGGTTCTCTCCGGGTACTCCGGCTTCCTCCACCCGTAAAACTGTCACGGTCACGATTAGCCATTGTGCATAAGTATGTGACCTTAAACACCAATAAATAAATAAATAAATAATAAATAAATATTTAGAAATTATCCTGCTGATTATATATAGCTTGTTTGGTGATTATCAATCAAACTCCATCATTATACCTGCCTCCACCTCATTGGCACACATAAAATACATTAGAAATTAATACGAAAGTTTCTCACAGTTCTCGAAAAATAAAATCTTTTCCATTAGTGCACTTTTGGTGTAAAAGGGCATGTACTGCCTAAGGGCCTCCACCATCAAACACTCTCCAATAAGTTGTAATAAAACAAATTTATGATCAAAATATTATTTGCATTTGACTGAATATGAAACATGAGCAAGGAAAATGTTGGCTTTTGCTCTGGTAACCTCATTTTTGTGAAAGCCCTGATAGTGGCTTCTGGTACTCAACCAGTTAATGGGTATATCCTCATTAGCAGGTCATTCATTATGCAGCTCATTTGCATTGAATTCAACGTGTCTGTAGTGTGACGTCTGTAACCAACATGTATTTCAGACGCATTAGTGCAATGTCTGTAACAGGCTTTGTTTTTTTAATTTCTTGCAAATTTGTTTTTATTCAGGATATAGGAAACCATGCCAAGTACATAACCCACAGTGTCATAGCAGAAGTTCATAATGAAATAGTTCGACAAGTACATTATCTTCCAGAGAATGATGCCATTGTTTCCTGCTGTCTGAGTTCTCATAGATCTTTAGTCATCACTGATGTACAGAAAGTCAAGAAGGCATATGTGTTTAAAATCGAAAAGGTTTGTGCTGAGCTTCAACTTTATTCTTAATCTTTCAGGACCAAAGGTAGATCCAAGATTTTGGATTGGGGTGGGTACCACATTTCAATCATGGGTAGGGGTGATGTGGGTCAGACTACCACCCTTTTGTTATCAGAAACCAATTTACACTGCAGGATACCTACAGCTATATGATAGGGATAAAGTAATATCTATTATACATAATTATGGACATCCACTACTTTAGGTAGTGGATGTCCATGTATTAGTGCACATAGTACCATGTCACCTGGTCCTGGTGGGCTTGAAAAAAAAAGGCTGAGTTACGAAAAATAAGGTGGGGATGTCTTGCTGGTATGCTTAGGATTTTGTAGCTGTTGAGATAGATCTTCATTCCTACTGTGATCAAATTATAGTAGAATATATAGTGGTTATTATTCCAGTTTCCACATGTCTTGTCTATGAACACACACACAAATGAGGTTCCCACCACATCAAATGGAGGTCAAAACCACCCTCAAAAATTATTTTTTAAACAAAATTGCAAAACCATTTAATTTTGTCAAACATTTCTTGGAAACATTGGGAATATTTGACACCATCAGCTCTTGTACCTGCTAAATACAGCAATGATGTGGTTTGATAAAAAATTTAATAGAGTCTGTCATCTTTGCATAATAAGATTGCTGGTGTATTCAAAGTTTCTAGTAACAGATGAAAAAGGTAATTTAACCCTTTACCAAATATAACACCATATCAGTTCAGCATCATTCACAGAAATTGTCATTCAGATTTTATTTTGTTTTCAATTTTGTCTTCAAAACATAGCTTAAGCACCCTCATAGGAACTAGCTCAACCAGCTCATTCCAGTAAAGGGTCATAATCTATGATTTCTAGGCAAAGAATGAAAGTGTGTAGTTTCTCAAGAAATTTGGAAAATTAGGAATTGTTCGCAAACACTGCTAGCACATAAGAGAGTCCTTCTGTATATCAAAATTTCAATTAAATGTACATGCCATCTCACAGTTCTTCTGTTTAACCCTTTGAACATGAGCAGCTGCTTTACCAGCCAGGAACACGATACATGATAACGTCTTTAAGTAGGATGGCTGTTCAGTAATGTGTGGTGTAGATCAATGAATATTTTCAATGTGCAGCCCCGAGGCTGCATGTTGAAAATATTGATTGGTCTACCCCAAATAATGAATATGGACTCTTCTAATTGCTGCTATTGAACTGGCATGGAAGATACCACCAGTTTTCGAAGGATTAATGAATGTGCTGGCAATGCAAAATGATGTACTCCATGTGGGAAGTGGAGCATCTCTCAGTTACCATGGTATTTTGGTTTAACTAAAGTGGGCAACAGGGGTATAATGAATCATTAAACGTGACTTTATATTTCTGTTGTCATTCTAATTCTATTGACAAAATATACAGGCTATTAATACTAGAAACTGTGGTTTGCTTCACTGCACATTGGGGATTTATGAATGGCATAGTCACTTGGTCATTGTAAACCTTTTAACCTCACTTGGCTGCAACATGAGGTGAGCTTTTGCAATAAATTTATATCAAGTGTTTGGTATCCGTCTTCAGGCGAGGGACATCTTATTGATACTCCTATTTTTATCCCCTGCCGATGAAGGTGGGAGGGGATATTGAAATGGTTTTCGGCTGTCCATCCATCCATCACAAACTTTGTCCCCTTAACTCCTTGTATACTTTTCAGTGGATTTTTACGAAACTTGGTCTGAAATATCAGTATTAAGTGTACATGTGCATGTGGTCAGGAATTTCAATGCAACAAATTTTGTGTGGTTACAGCCCTTGGAAATAGAAAATTTTCGGCACAAAGGCTTGTCCGCTTAACTCTTTCTACATTATTTATTGGATTTTTTCTAAACTTGGTCTAAAGTATCAGTATCAAGTGTAGATATGCATGTGGTCAGGAATTTTTGATACGACGAATTTTGCATGGTTACAGCCCTTGGTAATAGCAAAATTTCTGTTACAAATGCTTTTCCGCTTAACGCCTCCTGTATTTTTTATTGGATTTTTACGAAATTTGGGGTGCAGTATGAGTATGATGTTAACATGTGCATATGGAAAGGAAGTTTCTATTCAAATAATTTTTCAGAGTTATAGCTCTTGTCAACTATGAATTTACCAAAATTGCAGGTTTTGGGAAGATATCTTCAGTTGCGATTAAAGAAATGGAATGATTTATCCCCGCTGATGAAATCAGGAGGTGGATATTGAAATGGTGTCTGTCCGTCATACCATCTCTCTGTCCATCCATCCTTCATTCATCCATACATCCATCCATCTGTCTGTCCATGCATCCATCTGCCCATCTACCCATCTGTTCATCATCCATCCATCCATCCATCCATCTGTTCATCTGTCTGTCACAAACTTTGTCCACTTAACTTCTCCTACAGTTTTCAGGGGATTTTTATGAAACTTGGTCAGTATCAAGTGTAGATGTGCATGTGGTCAGGAATTTTCGATGCAATGAATTTTGCATGGTTATGGCCCTTGAAAATAGCAAAATTTCCATCACAAAGGCTTGTCCACTTAACTCCTCCTACATTTTTTATTGGAATTTTATGAAACTTTAGTCTGAAGTATCAGTATCAAGTGTAGATGTGCATGTGGTCTGGAACTTTTGATGCGACGAATTGTGCATGGTTACAGCCCTTGGTAATAGCAAAATTTCCATCACAAATGCATGTTCCTATTATAACATAAAAGTCAGAGGGGGATATGGATGTCGTTAGACTCTCTTGTCTGATTATAAAGACTATTGGTTAAATACGGTCAGTATTTTTTTATATGAAATCTCTTTCAGTGATGTAGAAGCAAGTTTGTTAAAAAAAGTTTTTAATGTCAATATTTGATTTGATTGAAGGTCGTCATTTTCATCTTCTTCTCTGGAAACGCTGAGCCAATGTGAACCAAACTTGGCTGTAATGGTCTATGGGAGGTCCTCTACAAATGATCATCATGGCTGCCAGAGGTATTCTTTGATTTTGGTTGGTGGATTTTCAAAAATCTTCTCCTCTGAAACCACAAGACCAAATGTTTTGAAACTTCACATGCTTGATGCTTGGGACACCCTCTACCAACAGTCCTCATTTAATGTTGATCGGGTTGCAAACATGGCTGCAATTGCAGCTTATTGTTGCTATTGTTGCTTCTTCTCTGGAACTACTGAGCCCATGTGAATCAAACATGGCAGGAATGGACTATGGGAGGTCCTCTACAAATGATCCTCATTTTGTTCCCATTGGATGAAAAATATGGCCTCCAGAAGCATTCTTTGATTGATCGATTTTGAAAAATCTTCTCCGAAACTATAAAGCCAAATGTTTGAAACTTCACATGATTGATGACTGGGACACCCTTTACCAACGATCCTCATGTAATGTTGATCATGTTGCAAATATGGTCGCAATGTGCGGCTCATAGTTACCATGGAAACCCTATGGGAAATTGCATTTTTATATGTAGTTCTGCCTCGGTGAGTGATTACAGGCTCTGTGATTAACTAGGTGCATGTGGAAAACCAAGTAATAGTTTAAAAACTTTTAACTTATATACTTCATTGAGAATAGGCGATATCTAGAACTCTGATAAAATTACAATTCCCCACTTGAAATCATGCCAATGGGGTACAAACTGACAAAGAGATGTTCATGAGGACAGTGTACTAGTTTCAGCCACTATAGTTATAAGCCTTTGTATCAGATGTCACTTTTTTACTATTTCCGAAGCCAAAGCAAAAAAACAAAATTGGAAAAATGCAACCAATGGATTCAATTCTGTTGTAGACCGAATGAAGATTATGTCGTTGGGAAGATAGAATACCATTATATTTGTTCCCAGGAAAATTGACCATTATATTACTTCCATCAAATATTAAATTACTTTATTTTAAATCAGATACAGAATTTTCATACAACAGGACAAGCGTAATTTTATTGGTACAATATAAAATGCGAGATAAGCATGTTGCCGAATCTAGATTATATATGGATGGTGAATTACTACTAAATAATGCAGGAGTTTGTTTTCCACCCTAAAATTATGTGCTCTTTCTGAAAGAAAAAAATGCGGAAGCAAATTTTCTGCTCATGGTCTACAGGTTTTATAACTATGGTTCATGAGCTTGATGTTTGTCTGTGTGTCTGGACTTTGTTCTGTGAAATTATTGATATTCATCACATGAAAACTACCCCACCATGACTTATCTGTGGTCCACCTTCGCGTACTGTAAAAATAAAATCAGATTGTTTAATTTGTTTGTATGCTTCAATATGAAAGAAAATAAATATCTGTTTTTCACATGCCTTACCTGTATACAAGATGGCTCTGAAATGCCAGTTGCTCTTTTCAATGCTAACTCTTGTAATTGGGTGTTTTTTTGTGATTGTAAGAAATTAATTTAAGCTCAAGGGTAACTACTTTACTGATCACTTTCTATCTGTCGTCCATCCGTCATCCATCACAAGCTTTACATTCTACTCAAAAACTACTGGGCCGAATTGAACCAAATTTGGTGTGCATGTTCTGTATCATAAGTCAATTCAAGTTTGTTCAAATACAGTTGCCATTCTCAATAGGGGCATAACTCTGTTTCCACCCATATATTTCTTTTAAAAAATTAAATCTTCTTCTTTAGAACCACCAATCAGAATCTTTTGATATTTTGTATACAACATCCTTAGGGTTGTCAGATTAAAATATGGGTTCATATTTTGGCTCCCTTTGGAGGTCCAAAATTGTAACTTCATGCAGCATGAGGAATAAATTTTTGTTAACTTGTTGAGGGCTAAATTATGTTGGTGGTCTGAATTTGTTATTCAAAATTTGTTTTATCACAAATTAATTAAGAGTGCCTGTAGGCACTCTCCAATAATTTATAATAAAACAAATTTATATAAACAAAATATTATTTGTGTTTGACTGAATATGAAACATGAGCAAGGAAAATGTTGGTTTTCACTCTGGTACCCTCAGTTTTTTTGAAAGCCCTGATGGTGGCTTCTAGCACTCAACCAGTTAAACCGATATGTTAAAACCTTTTCATATTTGGGTATATAGAATCCTCAGGCAGGCCAGAATCAAGTTTGTTCAAATCAAATCCTGGGTTCATATTTGGGCTCTTTTTGGTAGCCTTTAACATGATGCAGTATACAGAATATTCTTCAAAAATCTTCTTTTTTAGACCCAACAGTCAGAATCGTTTGATATTTGAAATACAGTATACTGGGGTGGGGGTGTGGGGGTGTGGGGGGGGGGGGGTTCAAATTCAAGCTTATTCAAATCAAGTCTCTGTGTTCATATTTGGGCTTCTTATGGGAGTCCAAATTTTAAAATGGTACAATTTGAGGAATACTCTTGAAAAATCTTCCTCAGATCCACCAGTCAGAATCATTGATATTTGGTATTTAGCATCCTAAGGGGTGGAATAGATTAAAGTTTGTTTAAGTGAAGTCTCTATATTCATATTTGGGCTCCTTATGGAAGCTCAAATTTTAACTTGGTGCAGTATGAGGAGTATTCTTTCAATTTCTTTTTCAGATTCACCAGTCAGAATCTTTTGATATTTGGTAGAAAGAATTACCATGCCTTCTCGATTAATGTTTGTTCAAAACAATTCACTTGACTGATTTTGCAGACACCAGAGGGGTTTGAAATGTAGCATAAAACCAAATGGAAAATCAGCTGTTTGTATGTTTAAATTAGTTCTGCCCATGAGTGACGGCACTGCTTGCGGTCAAATGTAGTCATGGTGTCTGCCCACAAGTGATGGCACTGCTTGTGGTCAAATTTAGTCATGGGTGAATAAGATTAATGTTTGTTCAAATGAGGCCCACCAAGGTCCTTAACGCCCAGGGCAGAGGGAGGCATTGCACTACCGTTGATCTAAATTGGTTCTTTTGTTTAAAATTGTTTTGGGGGGATTTGGTGCTATTTTGCAAAAAAACCCCCCAAATTTCACCCAGTTGACCCTCTGGTGTGAGTAAGGGGGATCAATGTGTGATTTTTTAAATTTTCTTTAAATTGAGTTTAAAATGAGTTTTAAAAAAGTGTAACCAACTGACCTAATCCCAGATCAATTAGGTAAAAACGGTTTTTGCTTAAAAAACCCTCAAAATCCTGAAACTCATTTTGAAGCAAAAAAAAAAGAAGAAAATTCACCCAATGGACTCCACACCCATTCCAGTTAAAAACATGACATTCACACAAGAGGAATTTGAATGCAGTGTTTGCTGCCTTCTCTTGAAACTGAAAAATATTGATTTGAAATTCCAGGTACTGGAAAGAGTTATACAGAATTATAACATTACTTCATTCCTCTGTAGGTTTAACTGGCCAAACAATGTAGATGCTGAATGTGACCTTGAACTCTTTCCACAACTTTCCAAGGTGAGCAGTTTCTTATCAACCTACCTTACAATTGTTTACTACAGGCTTGCACTACAGTGGAAGAACCTAACTCGGATAAAATACTCTCTATTTTAATCTTTCCCAAGAGATTTGGGAAAGAAAAGTGGTGTAAAAACACCACGAAAAAATAAGCCAAAACTGGGTCGAGCACCACCAGTGCACACCCAGTAAGGGACGCTCTTCTCTTAGTACAATTCCACGACTTCCGTTAACCAGAGCGCAAGCAGTAATCAAAACCATTCTTCTTTTGTCCGTTCAATGTGGTTGATGTGTTGCGCCATCTTTGCATTATGATACAGTGATAATTCATCTCGTCGATAATGGTTTTCCTGTGACTGGTTTATGAATCTGAAGATCGTATAATAACAGGACTGTGTTTTATATATTCTCGTTAATATTTTCAACCACATTCTCACTGTATATTATTTATTATTCCGTTTTCGCGAATGTTTTTTTGACATCGTGTCAACGCGGTTCGACAATGAATGAAATTTTTCGGTTGATAAATTTAAATTGTTATTAGAGTTACGTGTCAATTAGGGACTGTCTGGACAGGATTTTTCACTCTGTTGAGGGCTGAATTTCTGGGGGGGTTTTCGATCCCTGACGGCTGTCTGGGTTCTTTCGTGTACCCACCGTTTTTTTTCCTGCCACCTTCTCTCGTAGTTGAGGGTGTTCTTCTACTTTCTGTATCTGTTGAGTTCACCTTTTTCTCACCTCTGTAATTTCCAGTTTGGTTCCTTTAGGGCAATTCCTTTTGCCCTCGCCTTGGTGCTTTCTCGTGGCCATTTCTTCTGCACCTGCGGGTGGTGTGGAACGCTGTCGTTTCGGGGCCTCCCGACTCGACCACGTCTGGTGTGAGTTATTCCCCCTCCATGGGGGATGTGCAGCTCCTCCCGCACCCGTGGGGGGGGGGGAGAATGCTGTCGTTTCGGGGCCCCCAACTCGACCATGTCTGGTGTGAGTTATACCCCCTCCGTGGGGGATGTGCAGCTCCTCCCACTCCTGCGGGGGGTGGGGAACACTGTCGTTTTGGGGCCTCCCGACTTGACCACGTCTGGTGAGAATTACTCCCCCTCCGTGGGGGATGTGCAGCTCCTCCCGCACCAGTGGGGTGTGGGGAACACTGTCGTTTTGGGGCCTCCCGACTCGACCACGTCTGGTGAGAGTTATTCCCCTTCCATGGGGGATGTGCAGTTTTTTTTACCATGGTGAATACTGTGGGAGCTGTTGGATTTCTGGTGAAGAGATGCCTGGTTCCGGGACTGCGCCCTCTCCAGTCGACATCTGAGGCTGTCACTAGGGTTGTGACTCCTCTTTTGGAGGCCGAGCTAGGTGGCTCTCTCCCCTTTTCCACCAGTTCCAACAGCTCCCATTGTATCTGCTGCTACTGCTGTTCCGTCTACAACGTCATCGGGCACCGTTTTTAGCCAGCCTCGACTTATCCCTGCAAGGGTCTGCAGGGATGTCTGTAGTGTGGTTGTGGGGTATCGGCCTCAGCCTTCCCTGACTTCAACTTGGCGAAGTCGGAAGTGGCTGCCGACTGAACCCCCTGCTGTGTCCTCTCAGCCGTTGAGCATAGCAGTTTTATACCTGCAGTGGTCTGCTGCGGTGTCTGGTAGTGTAGACGTGGGGGTATCGGCCTCAGCCTTCCCTGACTTCAACTCGGCGAAGTTGGAAGTGGCTGCCGGCCGGACACTCTACTGTGGTCTCTGCACCGTCGAGTACCACAGTTTTTTCATTGGCATTTTCCGTCCACTCATTCTAGTCACACAGCCAGTTTTGCGGGACCAACGCCTTCTGTGCAGCCTGAACCTTCTGCCCCGCAGAGGTCCGCGGCAACTCTCCTGAGTTCCCGCTATGTTGATCCTCGGGGTGTGTCCTACCCCTATACACGTCTGCCCTCAGATGTTTCGACTGCCGCCCGTTGCCCCGCTTCTGGTGTATTGGAGGATCGTGACCCTTCACAGGTTAAGAGGGTCAGGTGTGAAGCCACTTTGCTGGTTCGTCCCCATGTCGAACCGGCTGGTATGGGCAGTGAGCTTAGGGAGGCCCTCTCCTTACTCACTCAGGTTCTGTCCAAGAGCCTTCCTGTTGCTTCCAGCGAGGCAGCGAGTGGTTTCCTATGGCGCCGCCTCCCGGGATTGGAAACAGGACGCTTTCTGATCCCCCTGGTATTCCTACACCATGGGAGGCGTCGGCTGGTTTGCCCACGATGGGCTATGTGTCTTCCGACTCCGGGGAGGAGTCAGACATCCTTGATTCAACAGGTGGTTGAAGTATTTTTAGCCTTGGACTCGAAACTGAGTTCCAAGGCTATGAAGGATCCGTTCTTCACTAGGGTTGACACCTTTTTGCCTCCGGTGCGTTATCGTTACTACGATTTCGCCAATCCGTCAGTCTGCCAGACTTTGACGGTTTTGGATCAGGACTCCAATTCCCTCAGGCTTTCCAAGCCCAAGTCTGCCATCATTCCTATGATGACTCTGGAGTCCATGTTGGGCTGATCGGGAGGAATGCTGGGTATGCTTTCTCTCTCCGATTACGTTGTCTCTGCCTTAGCTGCCTATCTGCCTTCAGATAGGTTTGACGATGTACAGGCTCCTTTGCGTGTGCTGTCCAAGGCACTCTTGCATCTTACTCACACACATGCCTGTGACACGGCTATTTTGGAACTAGTTCGAAGGGACTCTGCTGGACACAGGCCGATCCCCCTTCCTGGGGGCAGTGCGCTGCTCTTCGATCTGCTTCTTTGGCAGGTCCGCTACTGTTCCATGGGTTCCGTGTCGATGGTCCGGGATGACGTCCTACGTCATTCCAAAGATCAGCTGCTGCTTCGTCAGCTTGATCAGCCTTCTAGGGGAGGCAGGGACCGTTCAAAGACTAACAAGTACCCTTCTGCTTCCTCAGCGAAGCAAAGGGCTGATCCTTCTGCCACCGCTTCTACTTCTTACTCATGGGGTAAGGGTAAGCATCGGCAGGCTAGAGGAAAGTCTCAGGATTCTTCATTCAGTAGAGGAGGTGGTTTCTCCTCTTGCGGGCCTCGTTGGGGCTCGAACTGAAGGTCCTCACCTCGATTCGTCCAGGTTGGAGGAAGGATAGCAGAGTTCGCAGACCATTGGGCCACCATCACATCCAATCCTTGGGTGTTAGATGGTGTTCGGTCCGGAATGCGAATATCCTTCCGAAGGCACCCCACTCTGTCCAGAGTGCCTCTTCCAACCACAGTTCCTTCAGACGTTTTACGTCGGGAGCTTTTGTCCACGGAGATAGACAATCTCCTGGCCAAGGGGGCAATCAAGGTCATCAAGAACATTCAGTCAGTGGGGTTTTATTCCTGCCTGTTCCTGGTGCCGAAGAAGGGCGGCCGACTCCGACCGGTTATCGATCTGAGTATCCTGAACCAGTCTATCAATGCCCCCAAGTTCAGCATGGAGACTTTCAGGTCGGTCCGCCATTCCATTCACCATGGAGATTTCGCTTCCAGCATCGGCCTGCGAGACGTTTACTTTCACGTTCCGATTCATCGGGGGTCGCGGAAGTATCTCAGGTTCGCTTTTCTGGGGCGAGTTTACCAGTTGAAGGCCATGCCTTTCGGCCTCAACCTGGCTCCTTGGGCCTTCACCCAACTGACGTCGCATGTGATAGCCTTCCATCGCACACGGTTCAGGGTGACTACTTCGGCATATCTAGACGATATCCTCCAGAGGCATTCCAATGCTGCCTTACTTGAGTTGGATGTTGACACTCTGTTGAGCTTGCTCACGTCGCTAGGATTCAGAGTCAACGAGGAGAAGTCGGATCTGGTCCCTTCTCCGTCGTTTTGTCATCTTGGGATGGCCTTCCGCACTCATTTCAATACGGTGGCGGTTCCCCAGGCCAGGGCTGTGATTCTCTCAGCTTTTGCTCTGACTCTGTGCCCAGTCCACATCCACGACAGCACGGGGTATTCTCCGGCTGATCGGTCTCTGCGGTTCGGTGACGGATCTCATTCCTCTAGGTCGGCTGCATGTCAGACCTCTCCAACACTTTGCTCAGTTGTTGGAGGCCGAATGTAGATTGTCTGGATCTGGTGCTTCAGTTACCAGAATCTCTTATCCTCACCTTCTCCACTGGATGAATGTTCAGTGGATCACGCAGGGTGTCCCGTTGGACTTACCCACGTCCGATCGCGTTCTGACGGCAGATGTCAGTGATCTCGGATGGGATGTGATGTTGGATCCTCTAGGTCTTTCCCTTCACAGGATGTAGGACCAGGATCGGGCATCTCTACACATCAACCAGAAGGAGCTTCATGCTCTTCTTCTGAGTTTCAGGCAGTGGATCCCTCACCTGTCGAATCGTCAGGTCCTTCTGTTGTTCGACAATTCGACAGTGGTTGCTTACATTCGGAACTAGGGCGGCACACACTCGGTTCCAATGTACGAATCGGGATCTTCTACTGCTCACTCAGGATGTCAATGCCGGGGTGGTTGTTCGTCACATTTCTGGTCGTCTGAACGTCCTAGCCAACTCCCTATCCCAACGGGGCAGGTTCTTTTCCACCAAGTGGATGCTCTACATAGCAGTGTTCCATCGATCTCTTTGCGACTCGGTGGAACTATCAGGTGGACGCTTGTGTCCCCGTGTCCAGATGCTCTGGCTTTAGGGACGGTCTTGTCGGCTATGCCTTCCTGCCGGTTCTGATTCCACCTCAGGTTCTAGCCCAGATATGAACCTGCAGTCGTCGAATCCTTTCGATCACACCCCTGTCACCTCGGTGGGTGTGGATCAATCTGCTCCACTCTCTGTTAGCGGCAGTTCCGGCATGTCTCCCTCTACATCGTGACTTTCTTTGCCAAAGTCACCCGAGGAGGTTTCAAGTTGACCCGACTTCATTGTGCCTTCGCGCATGTCTTTTATCGGGTCCTGTCTCCTCCGTAGTGGTTTTTAGAGACAAGCAGTGGAGTTGCTTTTCTTCTTCAAGGAGGCACTCACTCCACTGGTTTAGCCTCTGTGGCTAAGTAGAAGGTTCTTCTGTCGATGGTGTGCGATCACTCTGTTGCTTCTGTCACTCCTTCGATCACACCGCTTGCAGAGTTTCTGGTATATGTTTGTTTCTGGGGGTCTCCACCAATGGGTACAAGTCCATGCTTCGGAGACCTTTTTCATATGTGGTACCACATTGTTTCGACACTCATCCTTGCCTCTCCAAGCTTGTTCAGCTCTTTTCCTTGAAAAGGCCTAGGACTTTGCAGTTTACTCCAAGATGGACACTCTCTTGGGAGCTGCCCTGCTTGGGGTGGGGGGAGGGCATTCGCGCCTTTATCCTGGATGGATATGCATTTTCTCACATGCCAGATCTCTCCTGCATCCTTTTCTCGATGATTTGTCTTGCTATTCGTGCAGCTTCCGCTTGTCTAGCTACAGGTGATTGTGTTACCAATTGTTTTTTCTGCCACGAGGTGCGTGCATTGTCTTCCTCTCGGGGCTTTTACTAACTCCGTCATGTTGTCGGATGTTATACTGGCAGCCTACTGGAGAAATGCTACCTTCTCCATTTATCTGCGACAGTTACAAGAGCCGACAGAGGACCTTTGTCCTACGGGCCCTCTTTCTTTGGCTCAGGCTGTTGTCTATCCCAGCCATTCAGCTTTTTACAGGGTCAGTTCCAGCTCCGTGCTGTTACTGCCCTTTCTGTCTGTGCATCACACTTCACTATACGCCTCATCTTTCATTGTCTTTTACTAATGTTTGTGATGCTTTGGTTTGATAGGCCTAGGGATCTCTTCCTCTGCCCATGGTTCCAGTGCAATTGAGTTATGTGTGGGTTGGTTATGTGATTCCCTCCATCCTATTGTCTATTCAGCCTGTAGTAAACAATTGTAAGGTAGGTTGATAAGAAATATAAATTTTATAGTAAATTTCCTTTCTTATTATACCTACCGCAATTGTTTATATGGAGGCCCTCCCGTCTTCTTATTTGGGTAAGAATCCTTCCTCCCCGCTGACCACATACCTCCTATGTTGGCAGACTCAGAAGAATGGTTTTGATTACTGCTTGCGCACTGGTTAACGGAAGTCATGGAATTGTACTAAGAGAAGAGCGTCCCTTACTGGGTGTGCGCCGGTGGCGCTCGACCCAGTTTTGGCTTAATTTTTCATGGTGTTTTTACACCACTTTTCTTTCCCAAATTTCTTGGGAAAGATTAAAATAGAGAGTATTTTGTCCGAGTTAGGTTCTTCCACTGTAGTGCAAGCCTGTAGTAAACAATTGCGGTAGGTATAATAAGAAAGAAAATTTACTATAAAATTTATATTTTTAAGGCCCTTTGAGCCTCATTTGTTGTGAGTGACCTTAAACACTAAAACATAAACATTGAATTCAACCTGCTAGGCTTTTATATATAATTTATTAATTAATTTAATAAATTTCTGGCATATAGATGCCAGGGGTAAATTAATGATTTTTTAATATCGGAGTATACAAGTCTGTACATAAATTTACTCTTTCACTTTTTTTTTTTTAATATATATTATTCTTCCCTTGAATGTTCACCCTGGGAATGTCAGAAAGTAGAATAGTACAAGTTTACTGTAGTAAAACATTTCGTTTTAATGGTAAGAAAAGACATGCCAACCAGTGCCTGAGCTGGAAATTGTATAAGGTGGGCAATGTAGGTATAAACGATTGGTTAAATTTGGTTTTTATACCCCTGCCTACTATATAGTATTCCTCATGTCCCTCAGTCTGTCCATCCCAAAGATGTATCATACACTACATTTACACCTTTTAAGACAGCCATCTGAAATTTTGCACCATGCAAAACTACAATTAGCAGATTACCATGTTAGAAAGTCAGATGACTCTGTATGTTTTTGTCACTGTTATTGCCCTTTATCAACTTGGAGAATTTCATGTGTTTTTATACCCCCGCTTCGAAGAAGTGGGGGCTATATAGGAATCGCCCTGTACGTCCGTCTGTCCGTACGTCCGTCCGTCCGTCCATCCGTCCGTACGTCCGTCCGTACGTCTTTCCGGACATGAAATTCTTGTGCGCGCAACTCCTCCTACATTTATCAATCAATTTGGACAAAACTTTTCAGACATCATCACTACTAAGTGAACATGCGCATATTCCAAGATTTTTGATCTGCGACAATTTTAACCAGGTTTTCTCCCTTTGACTTAGATTTATTGTGTCTTTCCATCCGAACAAATTCTTGTGTGCGCAACTCCTCCTACATTAATGAACCGATTTTGATGAAACCTTTCGAACATCATCTCTACTAAGTGAACATGTGCATATTCCAAACTTTTTAATCTGCGACAATTTTAACCAGGTTATCTCTCTTGAACTTTGATTTAATATGGGTTTCTACATGAAATTATTGTGTGCGCAACTCCTCCTACATTTATCAATCAATTTGGATGAAAGTTTACAGACATCATCACTACTAAGTGAACATGCGCATATTCCAAGATTTTTGATCTGCGACAATTTTAACCAGGTTATCTCCCTTTGACTTAGATTTATTATGTCTTTCCGTTCGAACAAATTCTTGTGTGCGCAACTCCTCCTACATTAATGAACCGATTTTGATGAAACCTTTCAAACATCATCTCTACTAAGTGAACATGTGCATATTCCAAACTTTTTGATCTGCGACAATTTTAACCAGGTTATCTCTCTTGAACTTTGATTTAATATGGGTTTCTGCATGAAATTCTTGTGTGCGCAACTCCTCCTACATTTATCAATCAATTTGGACGAAAGTTTACAGACATCATCACTACTAAGTGAACATGCGCATATTCCAAAATTTTTGAGCTGTGGCAATTTTAACTAGGTTATCTCCTTTTAACTTAGATTTATTATGGGTTTCTACATGAAATTCTTGTGCGTGCAACTCCTCCTACATTTATCAATCAATTTGGACAAAACTTTTCAGACATCATCACTACTAAGTGAACATGCGCATATTCCAAGATTTTTGATCTGCGACAATTTTAACCAGGTTATCTCCCTTTGACTTAGATTTATTATGTCTTTCCGTTTGAACAAATTCTTGTGTGCGCAACTCCTCCTACATTAATGAACCGATTTTGATGAAACCTTTCAAACATCATCTCTACTAAGTGAACATGTGCATATTCCAAACTTTTTGATCTGCGACAATTTTAACCAGGTTATCTCTCTTGAACTTTGATTTAATATGGGTTTCTGCATGAAATTCTTGTGTGCGCAACTCCTCCTACATTTATCAGTCAATTTGGATGAAAGTTTACAGACATCATCACTACTAAGTAAACATGCGCATATTCCAAAATTTTTGAGCTGTGGCAATTTTAACTAGGTTATCTCCCTTTAACTTAGATTTATTATGGGTTTCTACATGAAATTCTTGTGCGTGCAACTCCTCCTACATTTATCAATCAATTTTGACGAAACCTTTCAAACATTATCACAACTAAGTGAACATGCGCATATTCCCAAATTTTTGATCTGCGGCAATTTTAACCAGGTTATCTCCCTTTAACTTGGATTTATTATGGGTTTTCAAATGGGATTCTTGTGTGTGCAACTCCTCCTACATTAATGAACTGATTTTGAATACATGTTGCACATTGTAAATGTGTTTTTCCAAATGTATACCATATATGTGTGGGCTCTTTAAGTATTCAGTGCTGTTCTGTGGAAGGCCACATGCAAATACAAATTTCAACAACAAAAAATGATCTTTATGTATACATTTCCTTATGGCCTTCGCCTACATGATCAGAAGTGCATTCCTCTAAAAACCCAAAGCGGGGGTATTAATCACCTTCAGTGATAGTTCTAGTTTAATTTAGGGTACCTTCATGGTGTAATCAACTTCTCCCACAGTTGCTAATTTAGAGAGTTGAAACTTGAGGATATGGTTACACCTCCCTTGAAGATATGCAACATCTATAAAGTTTGCAGATAAAATATTTTAAAAAACAATTATTGCCCTTCATTGACTTAGAAAATTTCCAGAGTTTTTTTTTTTAATTGAGGGTACCTTCAACCTTCATGGTGTAATCAACTCCTTCCACAGTTTGTAATGTAGAAATTGGAAACCTTAGGATATCATTATGCACACAATGAAGATGTGCAACCTGTATAATGTTTGCCAAAAAAATGTTTTCACAAAATTATTGCCCATTATCAACTTAGAAAATTTCCTGTGTTTTTGAATTGAGGGTACCTTCATGGTGTAATGAACTCCTCCATCAGTTTGTAAAATAGAGGCTACAAACTTTAGGATATGGTTACACATGCCTTGAAGATATTCAACATCTATAAAGTTTGCAGAAAAAATATTTTTTTAAACTTTTTCCTCAGGTTCTAATGTAGAGGGTTGAAACTTTAGGATATGGTTACACATGCCTTGAAGATGTGCAACATGTATAAAGTTTGCAGAAAAAAATATTTTGAACAAAATTATTGTCCTTTATCAACTTAAAAAATTTCCAGTGTCTTTAATTGAGAGTACCTTCATGGTGTAATCAACTCCTCGCTCAGTTTCTAATGTAGAGAGTAAGTTGAAACTTTAAGACATGATTACACATGCCTTGGAGATGTGCGCCATATATAAAGTTTGCAGAAAATATTTTTTTCACAAAATTATCAAATCAAATCAAATCACTCTCAGATTTGATAAAGAAACAGGGTTTTGTGTCACCCTATGGTGACACTTAATAGTTTTTTATAATTCCTAAATGGTCTGTAATCTGTCAAAGGTCTGTCATCTGTCATCCTTCATCCATCATCCAGTAATAAATGTTTCATTTCTGTAATGCTATCCATGATATTCAAGGCATGGTATTACAGACGGGGACATATGCCACCCTCGGTGTTGCTGTAATTGTATTTGTGTTCATAATGTAGATACAAATGCTGAAAGTGACCTAAAAAACCATTGAATAAAATAAATTGACTAAAGGGTAATTTACTTGATATGACTTTTTCTGTATGGCCACTCATATGAGCTGGCTGTATTATGGTGTGACCATGTCCATCCATCCATCTGTATGTTCATTTGGGTGTCCATCCATTATCTTTTGGTAATAAGTGCAATAATTTGAAACCTATGTCCAGCAGATCCCATTTTTTATGGTAGATAAGGCCAGACTAGCGGAAGGTACCTTTTGACAACAGCATGCTGGCATGTCTAATGTGACCACCATGGCGGCTATCTTGTCTGATTCCTGTAGTAAACTGAGATGCATTTAAAATATGTTAGGTATATTTTGCCAGCCGAAATGGCTGGATTTCCATTAAGCAGCCGTATAATAAAGCCACTGACCAGTGGTGCTCTTGTTAGAACCTTGCATGTGTATATAGATGTGGTAAATACATGTTTTCAAAATGCCAGTAGTCAAAATAGTCCTGGAATGAGATGCTATGTGGGGGACATCTATTTTAACATTCTTTATAATGAGAAAAACAGTAAATGTGTTCTCTTGACCCAGTGACTAAATTGCTCACATATTTTTTTCATTGCTGCCATGTATCTGATATTGTTAGTTTGTTCAAAGTGAGTCTCTTGTTTTCTAAGGAAGATTCTTCCCCAGCTAAACAAATCAACGAAATGGTGACAGTTCCCACCACTTTTATTTGTGATTTACATCCTCTCATGTACTCTCCATTCCCTGGGGACAACTTGGATGTGGTGAGCATTTTAAGCTCACTTCAGCCCCTGGTTATTTTTGGTTATTTTGAACTCTTCAGAAGAAATGTACATGTTAAGGAAAATATGTATTCAGTTTTTGTTTATTGTTTACTTCAAAATAATAGCTTTTGACCCTGCATCACTAGTTTCTATCTGTCTGATCTCGTCCATTTTTCAGGTAACGTTGTTGTTGTTGTTAGTAGATTTTGTTCTGATACAACCATGAAGAATTGTATTTAGAACTCTACTATGTCCCTCTACCACATTATATAATATAATAAGCTTCAAGCCCTTGTCATTGACGACTTGCCTCACCACTTCATTTTTTTTTTACCTGGAAATCTCTTTGATGATACTATTTTGCACTTATAGGATGCAAAATGTAACCGACTATATACTTGTTTGACAGATCTCACTGAGCTCTGTCAAACAAGATATAGTTGGTTGTATTTGCAACTGCATTATGGGAAATTTCCACTGCTGAATTTTTTTTTTCACATAATTGTGCAATTTGTAAAATTATAATTCCATCTAGTTACAGGACATGTGTATTAACAAATAAAAAAGCCTCCCTCCTTCTGAGAAACAAGAAATCTTTTTTTATAGGCCTTATTTAGGAAAAAAATTATCCTCAAATTGGCTATAGAATTTTGTTTTAATTTTTCAGGGTGTGGAATGCTTTGATCACAGTAAAGATTTGAATATTTTGATAACTGGTAGTTCTGATCATTTAATAAGAGTATGGAATTCCTATGTAACATCCAAACCTATCACAGTGTTACAGGGACATTCTACTGGCGTTATAGGAGTTGCAATACAAGAAGAATTACTTCAAGTGTTCAGCTATTCAAAGGATGGAGTATGTTTTAATTTAAGTTTTTTATTACACATCATGTTCCATAACCGAGACTGCAAAAAACAAATCCAGAGTCTATAGATTGTTTGAAATACAGACTAAGCAGTCAACACTTTACCCAACAGATACAATATCAATATCAATATATTTTTTTTTAAATTTAAAACAAAATTCAGCAAAACCATATCATTGGAAAGTGCTTGAGGATCACATGATAAAAAATTTTTTAAAGTACTTTTTTTTAACTGCTCAATTTGTGAATTATGCGGATGTGACCATTTTATTAAGTAAAGGGTTAATAGATAAATCTGTCTGCATATTGATTAATTACATTGTGGCTGCTAAGTTGATTACAAAATTAAAAAATAAAAAATAATAAAAAGGATAAATCTACATATTAGGGCCCTGCAAAGTTTCAAAATTCAATTGATTTGAATTCATTCTGATGATGCAATTTTGATTCAAGTTGCACAGATATGGAAATTTTTGAATCATCAAGATATTCTCAAAAACCTACCATGTGCCTCCTATTGAGCTCTTCTTTTCATTTCCCGAAAGTTTTTTGATTCCATCCTGGAATATTCTGTTTTTTTATTGACTTGCCCAAACAGACGAGTGGCCATTGAATGTAATACTTGAGTTGAAACTGTCAACATTCATTGTTGTAAGAAGATCGAATATTTACAATCTGACGGGCCATGAGATTTGTTTCGAGATTCAACTCAGAATCCTCTGCCTGATTCGATTTTTGGATTTGACCCAAATTTGAGATTCACTGGTCTCTACTATATGTACACAAATCAATATATATGCTCGGTTGACATGAAATGGAGGTGGGCAAGCAAAATGCCAAATGAGCCAAGGAGATACAGAATAATGACCAGTGAAAGAAAACATATTTTTACCAACCACCATATGCTGGTCACCCATTACTAAAAAGACTTAGTGACAGATAACACATCTGTTATCAACTATCTGTGATGGATGGCATCTGGCACATTTGATATGCACAGGATATAAAAATTTTATTATTTTAATTTTTGTTTTTTACAATTTTTAACAAACGTTTAATGAAACCATATAATCTGACCCCACACGGGAATGAGCTTGATGAGTTTGTTCCAAGGAGGGGTCACATGATATGGCTTTGTTGAAACGTTTTGAAAAATGTATTCTTTTTCAACTTCTAAATTTGAAAATTATGTGGTCAGATACAGCCACTAAGTTAGGTAAAGTGTTAAGTTTTTATATGTACCTTGACAGTTCTACGTAAATTCAAGGGTTGTCATTTTGGGATCATGTGATTAATACTATCTCCAAAGATGAGAATATAACTTACAGGGCAGCAACTAATATGTGACATTACCCTTTTTGATAAAAGAACAAGGTAGATGAGCCACTTAATGGGCTAAGGCTTTAGAATGTTGAGTTATCATACCAAACTGGAGGGTTTACCAAGTGACCTAAGCGAGTAACAGTTTGTTGTCATTCATTTGGAGTATTTGAGTGACTTGTTGTGATTTAGGCTCTGCTGTCCTGTAATTTTGGGTTTGTCTGTGATGTACTGGGCAAGTCATCATACAGAGGAAGTTCATCCAGTGCTTCACTTGTTCTACAATCAGACTCAGATTGTCCACATGGGGGTATGATGACATTGTGTACTAAGGCATACTGCACATCAAAGGTGTGCATGTCTTCAACCAATCTAACCTTGAATGTGCTGCGGCGAGGAGTTACGATGTTGGGGAGCTGGCAGCTGCTCGTCGTTGCTTGGTGGTTCTCTCTGGGTAATCTGCCTTCCTCCACCCATAAAACTGCCACTGACACGATGTGACCTTGGCTGTTAACCCTTTACCTAACATGGAAAGGAGACAAAAATTCTTGAGTAAGTAATTTTTTTCATTTTTTGTCTCAAAAGCATAGGTTATGACCCCTCGTTGGAACGAGCTCGACGAGCTCGTTCCAACGTGGGGTCATAACCTATGTTTTTGAGACAAAAAATGAAAAAAATAATGAAAATTAATTTGCGATGTTTGAGAATAGCGCTGGCCGGTTTTGGCCGTTATGTTGGGTGAAGGGTTAAAGTGTCATTAAAACCTTAATAAATAAAATAAATTCTATCTGACTGCATTGGCCTTAAATGGATATGGCTTCTCCCCTGTATATCATGCCATCATTATTTCTTAGCATGTACAAACATGGTAGTTTATAAGAAGTGACAATTCTTCTTGACATCTGGGATCTATTGTTATTGTTCCAGATACAAACATGTTGATTTGCTTTGAAGTTTGGTCAAGATTTAGAGTTCTTCTTGTCATAATTATATCATTTAACAAAGCTGAAATGATACATTGAAATGAGCCTTTTTTTTTTCTTCAGCTTCATTTTAGGGTACATCACATTTACCTATAATGATGAACTTTTAGATTGAATGCACTGCATTTGGGAAAAGATACATTTTTAGATTTTTGATTTTTCACCTTTTCCTAAACAACGGTAAATTAACATTTTTTTTTTAAAGATTTTTTGATTTCCAGTGATTCTTAAGAGCTAGCATTTTGAAATTTTGGAAATGTGTTCTCGAAAAACCATTTCTAAATGTGTTGCCATCCTTAGATGCTCTGATCATTGTCAACGTGACCATTACATCATAGGACAATGTCTAAAAATTCAAGTTGGATTTTCATGAAATTTTAGTATGCGGTAGAGGGCCAAAAACTAGAAACCTGGTATTTTTTTTTGTTTTTTCAATGTCATTTTCTACGTTTTTAGGTTATTATGCCCCCGACTTGGTCAGAGGGGGTATCTAGTGGAGAGCTGCATACGTTTGTGCATAATGCAAATGTGTCAGTCCAACATATTTGCCGCTCTAGCATGGTCATTATTTGTAAGATTCAATTAATTTTTGCCATGCTTGTCCGTCAATATGGGGGAATGGATCCTACAGCAAAATTAACATCTTCGCGTAAACATTTACGAAGTTATTTTCCCGTGTTTAACTTAGGGGATTATTATTGAAAAATGATTGAAAAATGTGTCCGTCCAACATATTTGCTGCTCTAGCTCTGTCATCATACGTTGAATTCCAATAATGTTTACCATGCTTGTTCCTCAGCATGGGGGAATGGATCCTACAGTAGAATTAATATCTTCGCATGAGCATTTACAGTGTTATTTGCCCTTGTTTAACTTAGGGGATGATTGAAAAATGTGTCCGTCCAACATATTTGCTGCTGTAGCTCTGTCATCATACGTTGGATTGAAATAATTTTTGTCATGCTTGTTTATATTAGTACAGATTGTTGCAGGCACATGTCATGCTTTTGATGGCATAATGCTATCCATGGTATTGCAGGAGGGGGCATATGCCACGCTTTGCGTTGCTCTTGTTTTAGTCTATTATATATCTATCACTGATATGCCGTGTTTTTCATCCATCGTAACCTGATCACTGGATCACATCAAGTGATTTTCTGATTAAGTATCAGATGGTTGGTCCCAGATCGAGGACAGCACTAGAGAACTTCAATCGAGTCTGCCCAGGTTACAAACCATTTCTGGGCGTGAATCATTTATGTAATTGAACACTATGAAATAACGTGAATTTCTAATATTGTTCTTAACCAATTCTATATGTACAAACCTCTATTAATCACAAAAGATATCTTTGTTCTCTTATTTTATTGCTATTTTAATGCATGAATCTGACTCTGATGTAGAAGAATGAATTGCTGAATGCTGTTAACTTTGGAAATGCTTTTTTGGGAAGTCCCCATAATTTTACTAGTTTTGTTTGTTTGAAAATAAATGCAGTTGTAGCTACAATTGCATGTTATTTAGCCTTATATTGATTTCTCATATGAAAGGTGAATTTCCATAATGGCATATAATAAACAGATCATTATGACAGTAAAATGGTCTGGTTTGTTGCATTCCGTCTCGTTGATGAGATCAGATCACCAGATCACATCTGACCTCGTCAACTTGATGGAATACAACAAACCAGATCACTTTACTGTCATAATAATCTCTATTTATCTCATTTGGTCACCCATTTTCTGAGCTGCCAATCTTATATTGGCAACACATTCCTGGTGGAAATCCTTACATACACTTAATTTAATAGTGGAAGTGGGGCAGTGTCACATTTTTCTTCAGATTGATAAAAAATAGTTAATGCCTTTAGATATTTTTGACATTTTCAGGTCCTTTTAACCCTTTACCCAACACAGACGATATCAAAATGTATTATTTTAAATATCATTTTTTGAAATTTTTCAAAAAATTTCAACCAAACCATATCATGTGACCCCTCATTGGAATGTGCTCAACGAGCACATTCCAATGAGGGGTCACATGATATGGTTTTGTTGAAATTTTTGGAAAAATATTTTTTCAGCTTCTGAATTTGCATAATATGCAGGCAGATGTGGCCGATTCGTTTGGTAAAGGGTTAAGTTTTGCATCTACTCATCCATGTTGTGAGCACTGAAAACTTATGAACTTCAACAATTTTCTGGTAATGATTCACACAGTTAAATGAATACTTGAAGTGATGCACTGTCATATTTTTAATTAGATTGTCGGAAAATATTTATTGATATAAAGTTAAATCAGCTTGAAAGTCAGAAATGTCAGAATCAAAGGACAAAATTTCACTGCATAAAGTTCAAATCAGGTGAACTTTCAGTTCATTTTAGTCCAGGTGACATTTTAGTACTGACTTCAAATTCCGGAGATATAATGTAAATATTGTTGGCATATTATGTCATCTTTTAGGCCATTTGGGACAGTTTTCATTAGAAACGCTAAATTTTGTCACAGGCATAGCTTCATAATTATAAAAGACAGAGCTTTGAAACTTCACACACTTTTCTGGTCATTTGAAATGGTCACTGTGTCTATTTTTTTTTATTTTTCGATATCTACAATGTAAATTTTATGTTTTTTTCTTTATGTTTTATTTGCAACCCCATTTGGAGGCTTATCCATCTGAAATCTTGGGAATATAATCTTCAGTAACTACGATATCTAAAAATAAGTTGCAATTCTGGGAAATTCATAATGGTTAAGGCTGAATTGACCTGTGAAGTCACAGGAGGGCAATATCCAAAGAATTTAAATGCGTTAAATTTTCACGAAATTTTAGTATTTTGTAGAACTCAAAAAAAATAAAAGAACACCTGTTTTGGGATATTTAGCTCACCTGAGAGAAGCTCAAGGGTAGCTTAAGTGATCACTTTCTGTCTGTCATCCATCTGTCATCTGTTTGTCGGTCGTCCATCTGTCTGGTGTGAACTTTATCAACTGGTCCTCATAAACCACTGGGCCGAATTGAACCAAATTTGATATGCATATTTCTTATCATATGCCATTTTAAGATTGTTCAAATAAAGTTGCCACACCAACAGGGGCACCACAAAAGGCATAATTCTGTTACCATCCCACAAATTTTTTTTTAAAAATAAAAATATCTTCTTCTCTAGATCTGCCAATCAGAATCCTTTAATACTTGGTGTACAACATCCTTAGAGGGGTCAGATTCTGGTTTGTTCAAAACAAACCCCGGGGATCATATTTGGGCTCCCTATGGGAACCCAAATTTAACTTGGTCCAATGTGAGGAAATTTATTTAAAAATCTCTTCTTCAGATCTACCTGTCAAAATCTATTGTAATTTGGTATATACAGGGGTAAGTTTGTTCAAATCAATTCTCTGGAATAATATTGGAGCTGCCTGTGGGATCCCAAATGTTAACTTAGTGTAATATGAGGAATATTCTTTAAAAATCTTCTTCAGATGTGCAGTATGAGGAATATTCTTTAAAAATCTTATTCTTCAGGTCTACCTGTCAGAATCGTTGATATTTGATATGCAGTATCCTTAGGAGGTTCAGATGTAATTGAAATCAATGCAAGTCCCTGGGGTCTAAGCACCTTGTAGGAGCCCAGTCAAAATCTCTTTTTGTTTGGTATACTGCATCTTTAGAGGGGTCAGCTTGAAATAAAGTCCCTGGATTGATATTTGGGATCCCTGTGGAGGAATAATCTTTAAAAATATTCTTCTTCCGATTTATCATTCAGAATCTTTTGATATTGGATATGTAGCACCCTTAGTGGGGGGAGATTCAAGTTTGTTCAAATCAAGTCCCTGAGTTCATAATTGGCCTCCATATGGGAACCTAAATTTTGACTCTGTCCAATATGAGGAAAATGTTTTTAAAGTCTTCTTCTTCAGATCTACCAGTCAGAATCTTTTGATGATTGTTATAGAGATCCTTTAGTGAGTCTGATTCAAATTTGTTCAAATCAAATCCTTGGGGTCATATTTGGGCTCCCTATGGGAACTCAGATCTTTAACTTAGTGCTTTATGAGGAATATTCTTTAAAAATCTTATTCTTCAGATCTGCATGTCAGAATATTTTGATATTTGATATGCAGTATCCTTAGGAGGTTCAGATTTAATTGTAATCAAACCAAGTCCCTGGGATCATATTTCATCTCCCTGTGGGAGCCAGAATTCTAATTTAGTGCAATATGAGGAAACCTTCTTTTTCAGATCTACCAGTCAGAATCGTTTGATATTTGGTTTGCTATTAATATCCATAGTGGGGGCTGATTCTGTTTTTTTTTAAAATCAAGTCCCAGGTTTCATATTTGGGCTTCCTTTGGCAACCTGAATTTTAATTTAGGGCAATATGGCAAAATTCCTTTAGCGGCCAAAATTTTATCTTTGTGTTATTTGGGGAAATTCCTTTAAAAACCTCCTTCTTCAGGTCAATCAGTCAGAATCTTTTGATATTTAATATGCAACAACCTTAGGAGGTTCAGATTTCATTTTGTTCAACTTAAGTCACTTGGGTCATATTTGGGCTTCCTGTGGGATCTCAGTTTTTAACTTAGTGTAATATAAGGACTGTTTTTTTTTTAAATCTTCTTCACATCCATGAGTCAGATTCTTTTGATACGTAGTATTAACATCCTTAGTCTTGTGAGATTCAAGTTTGTTCAAATCAAATCTCTGGGCTCATATTTTGATTCCACATGGGAACCCAAATTTTTACTCATCTACATGGATGAGTAGATGCAGCATGAGGAATATTCTTCAAAGATCTTTTTCAGATCTACCAGGTAGAATCTTGTGATATTTGGTACATTGGATTACTATGACTCCTAGATTAAAGTTTGTTCAATGTGTTATTCTCAACTGATTTTGGTGGAGACCAGAGGGATTTGAAATTTAACACAAAATCCAATGGAGAATTTACTATGTACACCACTTGCCCACTGGTAGACCTTAAAAGGGAATCCAAGTTGACTTTGGACTTACACATTGAACAGAACATAAAGAGTACTGTTTGTTATAACTATGATTTACAGTTGTTTGCATCACTTGACACTACATACTACACTTCACTGAAAAAAAGTAAAATCAAGTCTTTTTCAAATATCTTGAATCAAGGAAGGTTGCCAATTATATGGCAGATGGAATGACCAGCATTCAAACTTCTGCTGGTCATTCAATCTACCATGAGCTAAATGATCACTCTGACTTTTGGCTCCAGTTGTCTTGTGAAACTATACTGAATAACATGCACCCCTTGGCTATTACAGACCCCAAAACAATGTATGCAAGTTAACCAACCCCTTAGTTCCATCACATTTGTAGTCTGATTCTGGTATGTTGTAGTTGGAGTAATGAATTCACTTTTCTATTTCAGGTTGTTAAAGTCTGGGATATCAAAGAGCATACATGCCTTCAGACAATAGTTCTGAAGTTTCCAAGCAGTATCCATGGGAAGATGCCTGAGAATGGTCAGTTCCCACTTTACTTGAAATTGGCACCCAGTAATTGTTTACTTGTATCGAATAATGATTATGTTGCAATGCTGAAACTTGGCAAAATTGAACCTCCAAAGAATACAGCACCAACCACTCATGATACTCAACTATGCTGTGCAATCTACAACCCTTTCTTAAAACAGGTAATTAGTACTACAGTATTCCCAAAGTGTTTCTGCCCAACCTACCATACTGTTACAAATTGCAGCTTTCTATAGGCACTAGAGCTAGGCATATACCAAAATCACTATGCAGTATCTGTATCCTGCCATACTGATTTACCATACCAAGGGAGTCTCAAAATACCAAAATTTTGGTACTGAGAAATGTTCCCGCCATCAACTAAAAGTAATTCGCACAGCAGAACACGAACCCAAAATGGTTGATGAGGAGAGTATATATGGCCTTATTTACAGTGCACTCATCATCGGTCTTTACATGTTTTAAAAATGCTGAAAGAAATTACCATAACAGTTTTTTTTCTTTCAGCCTTTTAGCCCCAATCTGACAAATTCAGTGAAGTTTTTATGATAATGAGTTGTCCGTTGTCCATCTGTCATCCATCCATCCATCCATCCATCCATCCCCATCCATCCATCCATCCATCCATCCATCCATCCATCCATCCATCCATCCATCATCAACATTTTGTTTTGATGAAACTTCTTTCACAAATATATTATTGGTTTACATTCTACATGCCAAGGTCAAGGTCACAGTTGAGTGTCAAATGCTAAATGCTAAGCTTTCTTTCTGACATTCGTAAATATTTTGTTTGTCTGGACCATAATTTCCTCACTACTTGACACAACTTGATGAAACTTCTTAATGTATATATCAGCAGCAGACAGTGTGTCACATGGCACATTTGCATTCCATACCCCATGTCAAGGTCACAGTTATGTGTCAAATGTTAATAATGCCATTTCTTACTGAAATATGGGCATTCTAAGTCTCTGACTACTAAAGTTGGGCAATATACTAAAATACCATGCTTTATTATCCCCTGCCCAAATGAAGTTTGTGGGGGATCTAGCAATGGGGTCTGTCCATTTGTTCATCCAACTGTCCATCTGTCTGTCCATCCATCCATCTGTCTTCCCATCCATCTGTCTGTCCATCCACCCATCTGTACATCCATCCATCCATCCATCTGTAACAACATTAGACCTCTGTATCTCGTTCAGTGCATGTCGGAATTGAATTATCTTTGGTATGTTGATGGACCATTATGGGGGAAAGGATATTCACATGTAACAGGGTTTTGTCCAATAATTTTTTCTTTGATTTGAGCTCTGGGCCTTTTTCGACTTAGAAAATATCAATTTTTATAGTTTCTGGATGATAAGATTAGTAGTGCGTGTCGGATTTGAATGATCATTAGTATGCTGATGGACCACCATGGGGTGATGGATATCCACCTGCCAAAACGAAGTTTGACCGGGTTCTAGCAGTGGAATCTGTCCATTCATCTGTCCATCCATAACAACTTTAGACCTCTGTATCTCAGTCAGTTCATGTCGGATTTAAATGATCTTTGGTATGCTGATGGACCATCATGGGAGAAAGGATATTCATAAGTAACTGGTTTTGTCCAATCATTTGTTCTAGAGTTGTGGGCCTTTATCAACTTTTTTCGACTTGGAAAATTTCAATTTGTATGTTTTCTGGATGATAACTTTAGTAGTGTATGTCAGATTTGAATGATCTTTGGTATGCTGATGGACCACCATGGGGTGAAGGATATTCACAAGTAACAGGTTTTGTTCCTAGAGTTATGGGTGTTTTTCGACTTGTTTAAACTTTAAATGATGGAAGATACATAACTGTCTTGGATGTTAGGGGATACCGGAGGCATTGCACTTTGCTGGTGTTGGCATTGGACAGATACTGGGGTAAATCATCCCTGAAGTATGGATACTCGCACCCAGCATGATATTTTAATATTGCCAAACTCTATCCAGTACATATCCATGACTTTTAGAGGGGTGAGCACTTGCTTATGATGAAACCTGTGTGTGGTCAAACTTTGACTGCAAGGGACATTTAAGACAGCAGCAGACAAGCATTTGTTTGTAACTATTATATTTATCCACCATTTCTGCTGGCCTAGACATGCTGTGTTTGAAGAAATCAGGCCAAACACTTAAATTTGAACATTCCACACCCCCCCCCCCCCCCCCCCCCCCCCCACACACACACACACACACACACCTTACAACCTAAAAAATTAAGCCATCCATTCCGGCCAGTAATTATTTTTTAATTGGCCTTCATGTAAAACACCCACTGATTCAAACAGAGGTTATGTAAAACACCCACTGATTCAAACACACATCATACATTCTGTCTATTTACACTCTACAGTGTTTTACCCCTAGCACTCTGGTAGTGCAACAGAATTTTTAGCGCAACTTTGACGTAGTCAAATTTGAGGTTATGCCATGGCCCGTCTGTCCGTCAACAATTCAATACGGCTCGGGCTAGAGGCCGTATTTATGAACCGATCTTTACGAAACTTCTTGGGTACCTTTGTTATCACCATGGGATGAGAACAAGTGTTTTTGGGAGCGGTCCAAAATTCAAGATGGCTACCAGCAGCCATTTTGTACCGAAGTTAGTGCAATCAGTTTTTTGTACAGAACTTTTGTATGAAAGTTCTGATTTGAATAAATTTTTGTATGAATGTTTAGTAACATGGAAAACATCACATAGAATACAGGTTTTTTTCTCATGCAGAAATTATGCAAATTAGATGGACTTTGATTTATTCAGTGCTACTTATACACAGTAAGTACACATGTCAATATGGCTCAGGCTAGGGGCTGTATTTATGAACCAATTGTCACAAAACTTTTTGGGTACCTTAGTTATGACCTTGGGACAAGAACGAGTGTTTCTGGGTGTGGTCCAAAATTCAAGATGGCTGCTGAAGGCCATTTTATATAAAACTGAAATTAGGTGCAATCATTTTTTTGTACAGAACTTCTAGGACTATGTTTGTTATCTTCATGGGATGGTAATGAGTGCCTTGGGGCAAATCAAAATGTCTGTTGGCAGTCATATTTATGGGAATTCTGTGTATTACATTTTTTGTACAGAACCTGTAAAGAAGATTTTTAGCTCACCAACTTTAGTTGTGTGAGCTTATGGCATGGTTTGATCGGTCGGCGTCAGCGTACATGTCCAATAATGTTAAAGCTTCTGTTTAGGTCACTTACTCACCATATTTCCATATCATGGCTTTTATAATGCTGCTATATGATGATTATTATCATTTTACCATGATTTAACCCCTCATACCCTACATTTTAGACATTTTTCTTGACATTTTTAGTTGCGTCTAGTTTTCTGTTTTGCTCAAAATTTCATGTTTAACTAAGTGTTTAGGTCAGCTGCTGTGCTCCTTCTCTTCCCATGGCACTTATATTCATCATACATGTTCCTCAGTATCATTATTCCATGATTAACCCCTCATACCCTGCATTTTAAACATTTTTCGTGACATTTTTAGTTGCGTTTAGTTTTCTGTTTAGCTCAGAATTTCAAGTTTAACTAAGTGTTTAGATCAGCTGCTGTGCTCTGTCTCTTTCCATGGCACTTATATTCATCATACATGTTCCTCAGTATCATTGTTCCATGATTAACCCCTCACTCCCTGCATTTTAAAAAAATTTCTTGACATTTTTAGTTGCGTTTAGTTTTCTGTTTAGCTCGGAATTTCATGTTTAACTTAGTGTTTAGGTCAGCTCCTGTGCTCCTTCTCTTCCCATGGCACTTATATTCATTATGCATGTTCCTCAGTATCATTGTTCCATGATTAACCCCTCATACCCTGCATTTTAAACATTTTTCTTGACATTTTTAGTTGCATTGAGTTTTCTGTTTAGCTCAGAATTTCATGTTTAACCAAGTGTTTAGGTCAGCTGCTGTGCTCCTTCTCTTCCCATGGCACTTATATTCATCATACATGTTCCTCAGTATCATCGTTCCATGATTAACCCCTCATACCCTGCATTTTAAACATTTTTGGGTCATTTTTAGTTGCATTTAGTTTTCTGTTTAGCTCAGAATTTCATGTTTAACTTAGTGTTTAGGTCAGCTGCTGTGCTCCTTGTCTTCCCATGGCACTTATATTCATCATACATGTTCCTCAGTATCATTGTTCCATGATTAACCCCTCATACCCTGCATTTTAAACATTTTTCTTGACATTTTTATTTGCATTTAGTTTTCTGTTTAGCTCAGAATTTCATGTTTAACTTAGTGTTTATGTCGGTTTCTGTGTTTTACTTTTAAGAGGTTGTGTTTAGGTAAGCTTTGTCGCATGTTATGAGCCTGTTTGATACAGTTCTTGTGTTTGCCAAAGTTACTATCAAAGAGGAATGTCAGTGAGCTATAGGGCGTTGGCGTCCTTCTTGTTTATGTCAGTAGTAATGTTTGCTATAAATTTATTGGGTACCTTTGTTATCACTGTACTATGAGAACAAATATTTTTGGGTTCAGTCAGGCCCACTCGGGGACTCAAAAAGGGAGATACTAAAAAGTATTTTCCAAAAACACCAGACAAAATAATGTTTCTTGAATTCAGCATCCCCAGGATGTGTATATTCAAATGTGTTGAAGCCAAATTCCTGTGTTAATATTTGTTGTTGTTTGGGGAGGGTAAACATTAATTAGCACAACCCGATTTTCTATTTACAATGAGAAAAATAAAACCTCCTCACCCATGGGAACCCTATGACCTAAAGATAAAAAATTCAAATATCTATATTTTAAGAAGGACTGGACAAATATTTATTAATTACCCGGTAGTATGAATGAACCTTAGAAGGGTTTGAATCAAACAGGTCAAAACAATTGCTAACATTTGGCTTCATGGTGCGCCATACAAGGATCCCCATTGTAACATTAACGCCATGAAGATTTATTTTCTAGTTTAGCATCTATCTGTCACCCACCTTTACAATACATTACCTATACATTTGTTAAGGCTACGGTCAGTATTTATGTACAGACCGTTACAATACTTTATATGTACCTTTGTTATGAGGTCATTACCTAGATGTGTGTCATTGTTGTGTCACATACTATACATGTACATGTCTTACACAAGTTGAGCTACAGTGTCATTGACACTTTCATTATCCAAAAATATCTTTTTTGACAGAGCTCACTAGGCTTTGTCAAACAAGGTACATTTGGTTAAATATCAAACTGCATTATGGCAAATAACTGCTGCTGAAAACTTTGCCATTTTGACATCAGAGTGCACAATAGGGTTACACAACAGCTGCTTTATGTTTATATATGTGTTGAGACCTTTTGTTTTTGTGGCTCTTCTGTCAACTGCCCTTTATTCTTGCAGGGTCATTATACCCTGCCGTTTTTTGGCCATGAGTATATATCACTTGTGTTATGGTAGTTGTCTGTGGAGCTACTATTTATCTGCTCGAGTTTTTACTCGATTGTGAGTGGTTTTTAACAACACATATTTATGGCTATCTGAAAGGATACTTTAAATTGTCAGTTAGTATTACACACTACTGGATATAAAGTCCATTAAACTGTGATTAAAATGTCATTAAAATTTTCCCATTAAATTCCATTAAATTTTCCATTAAAAAAAGTGCACGATTAAGAGGCATTACATTGATGTCTATAAGGGCAATTTTAAGGCCCATTAAATTAATTCAACACAATTTCACTTATATTGTTATTTGTCAGAACACTTAAAATAACACTTAAAGTATGATTAAATAAACATTACAGTATCATCAAACAAACATTAACTAATTGTTAAATTTTAATGAATTTTTAAAGAACATCAGCATTTTTTTTTTAAATTAAGAAGAATTAATTAAAAATTAATAACCATTAAAAGATACATGATTAACTATCATTAATTAATTTAAGTATTCTGAAATGGATTTAATTAAATTTTAACATGGGTAAAATCCTTTAATATTATTAAATCTGTTATGCAATATTTTGATGATAATGAGAAATTTTAATTGCCTCATTATGCTTAAGTTTGCATTAAAATTAGGGTCTTGCAAAGATTTGATACAAATACACCAAGAGATCTGGATAAATTCACAAGAATAAACATATACTCAGGATGGCATCTTTTTGATATAAATATGTTTTTTTAATGCAGAAGGGGTCATGCAACCTCTGGTTACAGAGCAAAATAACTGGGCCCATGTATATAATAATGATCATCTCATTATGTCATTGTTTATCAAAATAGGGAGGGTCATAAAAAATGTGCAGAACCCCACCCCTATAATGGGGTGGCATATGGGTGGGTGGGTGGTCAGAGGGCACAGAAACACATTTTTCTCAACCACAAGCAAATTTTTTGGAAGGTTGTAATTTCAACCAATTGGGTTAAAATTATAAGCTGGCAAAATATTTGCTTGTGTCAGCGAGGATAAAAAACATAAATTTTATGATAGATTCCCTCAGGATCATCCATGCCAAGTTTGGTTTGAATTTGTTGATGGATTTCAGAGGAGATTTTTAGCTCACCTGACTGAAAGTCAGGGTGAGCTTTTCTGATCACTTTTTGTCCGTTGTCCGTCGTCTGTCGTCCGTCATCCATCGTACATCGTGACGGTGGTGTTTGGGTCATTTTCTCCCAAGCCACTGGCTGCAGTTCACATGAGTAGCGGTTATATAGGGGCATTTGGGTTTTTCTTCAAATTGGGTTTCTGCTCATATTGAGGATGGGGGTGGGGTCAAAATGCACAAAATTTTTAAAATCTTCTTCTCAATGAACCAGCCATAGCAGAGACTTGATATTTGGTATGCAGCTTCCATTTCAGGTGTAGATTCAAATTTGTTCAAGAGACGTTTGACGGGCAATATTTGCCTTTGTTCTGGGAGGGGCAAGAATTTTTGCCAAGCACAAAATTTCTATTTTCCAAACCGAGAGGCAGATTTGAACCAAATTTGATATGAGGGCTTATTGGGTCATAAGTACTTAATTTATGCCCAATTTATGCCCAAATTTTTGTTCCCGTCACCTCATGGGAACTGCAGGAGCTAAAAATAGAAAAAAATTAAAACGCCCATATCTCCAAAACTACATGGCACAGAAAATTCTTATTTGGTGTGAAGCTTCCTTAGGACCAACAGAATGGAATGGTAAAAAAAAATTGCTATCGGTTTTATCATGGGGTACTTTTTTGGGACTTTTGAAAAATTGCTGAGTCAGCATTTTTTAACACTGTGGGTAATGGGAAAAACATTTAACACTATTTTTCTCCCAAACCACTGCTCCAAAAGCTTTGAAATTTCACATATAACATCTTTGGAAGATTGTTTCACATGTTTATTGAAATCAATTCCCTGGGTCCATATTTGGGCTCTCTATGGGAGCCCAAATGTTTAAATTAGTGCAGTATGAGGAATATTCTTTAAAAATCTTCTTCTTCAGATCTACCAATAGGAATCTTTTGATATTTGGTATGCAGCATGCTTAGGGAGGTGAGATTCAAGTTTGTTCAAGCCAAATCCCTGGGTTCATATTTAGGCTGAAAATTTGGGATCCCAGTCCGGACTTAGACCAAAATCCGAAAATGAGTTTTTTTGTTTTTACGCATTTTGGTCAATTTTAAGACAAAAAAAAAAATTTTTTTTTACACTGAAAATTTGGTGTCTGGGTGAGAAATTTTGGACCAAAATCCGGAAATTAGTTTTTTGTTTTTTTTATCTGTTTTGGTCAATTTTAAGAAGAAGAAGAAAAAATTTTAGTCTGAAAATATTTTGTTTGGGACTTCGAAAATGTCTGAACAAAAATATAAAAAAATCTGTTTTTTATGCGTTTATCTCAATTTTGGGATGTAAAAGTGCAGGAACTGAAAATAGACAAAAATCCTGTGTATTGTGTGGGCACAATTGCTTCATCTAGTTGGTATATGCTTTTCTTAGGAGGGGCGTATGCAGCTTATTCAAGTCAAGTCCCTGGTTTGATATTTAGACTACCATGTCAGGTGAGCGCCCTAAGGCCCCCTGGGGCCTCTTGTTTTTTAAAGTTTACAAATGATAGATTGTTGATGGACAGATGGCGGACGCTAAGTGATGACAATAGCTCATATGGCCTTTTGTCAGATGAGCTAAAAAATGCGTCTGAATGAGAAAAATATGTGAATTAAAAAAAAAAGCATCCATGACAAGACCTGATGAAAAATTCATCTCATTTTACTCAAGAAATCATTGGTGAAAAAATCTGTTCAATTTACAAAGTGGAAATTCAGTTAAATATCCCTGAATTATACATATTTCAGTGGCAAGAGAAATCCTGTCCTAGACAGGAATATCCACCAGCAGCATGCAGAGAGTTAACTGAAACTCTTCAAAATGTCAAGATACATCTCTGTGCATGTATTGTATGTTTACCACTGTTCAAAAACCATATTTTTCCATTCTCCATTGCTGTAATGAGAGGATGCAACAATTTCTTATCAACCTACCTTACAATTGTTTACTACAGGCTTGCACTACAGTGGAAGACCCTAACTCGGAAAATATACTCTCTATTTTGATCTTTTCCAAGAGATTTGTTTGGAAAAGAAAAGTGGTGCAAAAGCACCACAACAAAATAAGCCAAAACTGGGTTGAGCGCCATCGGCGCACACCCAGTAGGGGACGCTCTTCTCTTAGTACAATTCCATGACCTCCATAAACCAGTACGCAAAGCAATCACCGACGAATCATTCTTTTTTCGTCCAGCCTGGTAGCAGGACGCCATTTTTCGCATTCAGAAACAGTGATAATTCAACTCGTTGATAATGGTTTCCTGTGACTGGAATTATGGATCTGAGGATCGTATAATAACAGGACTGTGTTTTATATATTCTCGTTACTATTTTCAACCACATTTTCATTGTATTTTATATATTTTATGTGTCGCGCATGAATTTCGCATACTGTGCGGTTCATACATAAAATTTTTTCGGTTGATAAAGTAACACTGTCGTTTTGGGTCCTCTCGACATGGCCACGTCTGGTGAGAGTTATACCCCCTCCAAGGGGATGTGCAGTTTTTTAACCGTGGTGGATACTGCGGGAGCTGTTGAGTTGTCTGGTGAAGAGATGCCTGGTTCCGGGACTATGGTCCCTCTCCAGTTGACATCTGAGGCTGTCACTAGGGTTGTGACTCCTCCTTTGGAGGCCAAGCTCGGTTGCTCTCTCCCCTTTTCCGCCAGTTTCAGCAGCTCCTGTCGTATCTGCTGCTATTGCTGTTCCGTCTACAATGTCATCGGTCACTGTTTCAGCCGGCCTCGGCTTATCCTTGCAGGGGTCTGTAGCGATGTCTATAGTGTGGATGTGGGGTATCGGCCTCAGCCTTCCCTGACTTCAACTCTGCGAAGTCGGAAGTGGCTGCCAACCAAACTCCCTGCTGTTTCCTCTCAGCTGTTGAGCACAGCAGTTTTATCCCTGCAGGGGTCTGCAGAGATGTCTGGTAGTGTAGACGTGGGGTATCGGCCTCAGCCTTCCCTGACTTCAACTCAGTGAAGTCGGAAGTGGCTGCTGACAGAACCCCCTGCTGTGTCCTCTCAGCCGTTGAGCACAGCAGTTTTATCCCTGCAGGGGTCTGCAGAGATGTCTGGTAGTGTAGACATGGGGTATCGGCCTCAGCCTTCCCTGACTTCAACTTGGCGAAGTCGGAAAGTCGCTGCCGGCCGAACCCTCTTCTGTGGTCTCTCAGCCGCAGTTTTTCTCATTGGATTCAGATGTTCATGGTGGGGTCACCATGAGCTCCATGGCGTTTCCGCCCATGCACTCTGGTCCCATGGCCAGTTTTGCGGGACCAACGCTTTTTGTGCAGCCTGGACCTTCTGTCCCGCAGAGGTCCGCAGCGACTCTCCTGAGTTTCTGCTCCTTATGTCATACCCCAATACACATCTGCCGTCAGATGTTTCGGCTGCAGCCCGTCGCCTCGCGTCGGGTGTATTTGAGGATCGTAACTCTTCGCTGCTTAAATGGGTCAGGAGTGAAGCCACTTTGTCGGTTTGTTCCCACGTCGAACCGGCCGACACAGTCAGTGAGCTTAGGAAGGCCCTCTCCTTGCTCACTTATGTTCTTTCCAAGAGCCTTTTCTGTTGCTTCCAGTGAGGCTACGAATGGTTTCCGAGCACCCCCTGTGATGCCGCCTCCCAGGATTGGAAACAGGCCGCTTTCTGAACCCCCTGGTGTGCCTACACCATGGGAGGCATTGGCTGGTTTGCCCATGATGGGCTATGTGTCTTCCGACTCGGGAGTTAGCTCACCTGACATTCAGTCAGGAGAGCTATAGTGATCACTCACCGTCCGTCGTCTGGTGTCCATCGTCCGTGAACATGGTGTTTGCGTCTTCTCCTCCTAAACCGCTGAACCAATTTAATTGATATTTGAGATAATAGTTTGTTATGACATCGCAATTTGATTTTGTTCAAATCAAGTTGCCTCGCCCGTTGGTAGGGCCACACCCAAAAAGTGTGACGAAATCTTAAAAAATCTTCTTCTCATGAACCAGCAGTAGCAGAGACTTGATATTTGGTGTGCAGCTTCCTTTTGAGGTGTAGACTCAGATTTGTTCAAGAGAAGTTTGTGGGGCTATACTTGGCGTCATTATGGGAGGGGCGAAATTTTTGGCCCCGCCCAAAATTTCTATTTTCCAAACCGAGAGGCTGATTTGAACCAAATTTTATGTGAGGGCTTATTGGGTCATAAGTACCTAATTTATGCTGATTTTTTTTTTCCTGTAGCCCCATGGGAACCGCAGGAGCTAAAAATAGAAAAAAATTAAAACGCCCATATCTCCAAAACTGCACGGCACCGAGAATTTTTATTTAGTGTGAAGCTTCCTTAGGACCAACGGAAAGAATTGGTAAAAAAAAATTGCCATCGGTTTTATCATAGGGTACAGTTTCGGGACTTTGAAAAAGTGCTGAGTCAGCACTTTTTAACACTGTAGGCAATGGGAAAAACATTAAAAAATCTTCTTCTCCAGATCCAGCAGGCAGAATCTTTTGATATTTGGTATGCAACATTGGAGGGTGGATCTGATTCAAGTTTGTTCAAATCGGCCCCCTGGGTTCGTATTTGGGCTCAGTATAGGAGCCCGATTTCGAACTTAGTGCATTTCAGGCAAATTTCTTAAAAAATCTTCTTCTCCAGATCCAGCAGGCAGAATCTTTTGATATTTGGTATGCAACATTGTGGGGTGGATCTGATTCAAATTTGTTCAAATCGGCACCCTGAGTTTATATTTGGGCTCAGTATAGGAGCCCAAATTTGAACTTACTGCATTTCAGGCAAATTTCTTTGAAAATCTTCTTCTCCAGATCCAGCAGGCAGAATCTTTTGATATTGGGTATGCAACATTGTGGGGTGGATCTGATTCAAGTTTGTTCAAATCGGCTCCCTGGGTTTATATTTGGGCTCAGTATAGGAGCCCAAATTTGAACTTAGTGCTTTTCAGGCAAATTTCTTTAAAAATCTTCTTCTCCAGATCCAGCAGGCAGAATCTTTTGATATTTGGTATGCAACATTGTGGGGTGGATCTGATTTTATTTTGTTCAAATCGGCTTCCTAGATTCATATTTGGGCTCACTATAGAAGCTCGAATTTGAACTTAGTGCATTTCAGACAAATTTCTTCAAAAATCTTCTTCTCCAGATCCTGCAGGCAGAATCTTTTGATATTTGGTATGCAACATTGTGGGGTGGATCTGATTCCAGTTTGTTCAAATCGGCAACCTGGATTCATATTTGGGCTCACTATAGAAGCCCAAATTCGAACTTAGTGCATTTCAGGCAAATTTCTTTGAAAATCTTCTTCTCAAGATCCAGCAGGCAGAATCTTGTGATATTTGGTATGCAACATCCTTAGGGGGGTGAGATTCAAGTTTGTTCAAGCCATGTCCCTAGGTCCATATTTGGGCTCACTGTGGGAGCTTGAATTGTAACTTTGTTCGAAATGAGGAATTTTCTTAAAAAATCTTCTTCTTCAGATCCAGCAGTCGGAATGGTTTGATATGTGGTGAGTAGCATCCTTGGGGGGGGGGGGGGGGGGGGGGGGGGGGAGGGGGGATTCAAGTGTGTTAGAGCGAAGTCCATGGGTCCATCTTTGGGCTCCCTGTGGGAGCCCAAATTATAACTTAGTCAATATGAGGAATTTTTCTTTAAAAATCTTCTTCTTCAGATTCAGCAGTTGGAATGTTTTGATATTTGGCATGGAGCAACCTTAGGGGGCTGAGATTCAAGTTTGTTCAAGCCAAGTCCCTTGGTTCATATTTGGGCTCACTATGGGAGCCTGAATGACAACTTAGTTCAAAATGAGGAATTTTCTTTAAAAATCTTCAGATCCAGCAGATGAATGCTTTTGATATTTTTTATGCAGCATCCTTAGGGGGGTAAGATTCAAGTTTGTTCAAGCCATGTCCCTAGGTCCATATTTGGGCTGATTGTGGGAGCTCGAATTGTAACTTGGTTCAAAATGAGGAATTTTCTTTAAAAGTCTTCTTCTTCAGATCCAGCAGTCGGAATGTTTTGATATTTGGTGTGCAGAATCCTTAGGGGTGTGAGATTCAGGTTTGTTAAAGCCAAGTCCCTGGGTTCATATATGGGCTCCCTGTGGGAGCCCGAATTATGACTTAGTTCAATATGAGGAATATTCTTTAAAAATCTTTTTTTAGATCCACTGGTCAGAATATTTGGATATTTGGTTTCAGCTTTTCTTAGGAGGAGCAGATGCAACTTGTGGAAATCAATTCTCTGGGTTGATATTTAGGCTACCATGTCAGGTGAGCGCCCTCAGTCCCCCTGGGGCCTCTTGTTTTTAATTACTATGGGGTGTGTTTGGGGTACTTTTGAGGTACCTTTGGGGTGTGCCTTGCCTAAATATGAATTTGGAGTGATTTCTGCTTGGTGTGGATAAGGTGTGTGGTAGAGTTATGAGGTGTGGTTAAGGTGTGTACCCCAGAAATTTGCATAGCAGGTACCATACCTTAACCACACCCTAACCATACCTTTGTGTGAGGTGTGACACCCGAAAAGTATAAAGGTGATCACATTATTTTATATTGAGTATTTTTCTGAGTAGAAATGTAACTGATTTGTAGCAGTAACAGTGTTTGTAGCGATGTAGTTACAACTGTACAACTGTTGTAGCTCAATCACTACAAGCACTGTTACCGCTTAACAACTGTTCATTTCAACTTATTGTGCATTATGACCAATGATCATTTATGAAAATTTTAAGTTTCAAACTTTGAAAAGTTATTCAGCTGTTCAACTTCAATAAATGATTTCTTCCACAACATGATCACATTATTGAGTATTGTTCTGTTCAATCACAGTTACTGGATACATCGTCAAAAGCAACAGTTTTCTTAAAGAATACCTCAGATTATTATATAAACAGAAGAAGAGCAGGCTTTAATTTACAATTTGTTTAGTCATTCCGCATTTTTATTTAAAACATATGGCTTCACGACTGCGTGGAGTTGATTCGATTTGAAACAAGTTCTTTTTTCCCAGAAGACATGTGATAAAAGTGAGGTATGCGCCCTATCGGCCAGGTTCATTTAAAAATGTTTATTGCTGCAGTTTTGAAGCTACAAAGTCAACAATTCGAATTGTTTCAGTCAATAGGTAGTACACTGGTTTATATGTCAGTTTATAGTATGGGAAATGGTGAGGCAAAAAATGCATTCAACATAACTGTCTTTTAATAATCGGGGATATTATTTTAGAAAAAAAACTTTTCTTTTGATGACGTGTCCATTAACTGTGATTCGATTCGAAGTTTGATTCAAAATTCAATTTGAAATTCGGTTTGTTTTTACCAATTCAATTTGATATTTAATTCAATCAGCATCGACAATTTGCAGGTCTCTATCTGACTAGTGGTGTAAAGGCCGATGATGTGATATTTGATATACTGCACAAACATGCTGACCTCAAATAAGTTTTTTCAGGGTAACGGAGGTTTATTTTCAGGGAAATGGCATTGATTTTAGGGAACGGTTTGGGCGACAGAAGTATTGTATTCAACCAGTGGCCTATTACTAAAACACCCTCAAAGCAAAGGTACTCAGGACAAGCTGTGAAATCGAAAGACAAATGATATCTGATAGCATTTCTGAATCGATGCTGACATGCCCCCATAATGGTATATAAATATTAACAAGGTACCAACTTCCAAAAAAACTTCTTCAGAACCACAAGTCAGAATCTTTTAATGTTTGGTATACATCATTATTGTGAGGTTCAGATTCAGGATTGTTGAAATCAAGTCCCTTGGTTAATATTTGGGTTTCCAATGGAAGTGCAATATCATCAAAATGGGTGATAATCTTTAAAAATCTTCTTCAGATCCACAGCCCTTGAAATTAGGAAAAATGAGCTACAGCATTAAATTGCCATAGCCCAGATGATATGCTATGGCAGTGGTCACGGCAATGTCATTGCACAGTTTTGTGGGGCTCCAGGGGGGGAGGGGGGAGGGGGGTATCCCCCCGTAATTTTTTTGCAAATTTAAGCATGGAATGACATGATTTCCTTCATTTCCGGCATCCAAATAGCCTTTTCGGAAGGGCCAGCCGACAAGTCATTAAGTATGTGGGTAGTTGCTTCTGATGCTTCACACCAACATTTTACAGAGTCACTGTGTGTGCAGATTTAGAGAAATGAATAATTGTACACTTCTTGTGAAATTGTGTCACTTTCCCATTTGCATTTATTCAATCAGACTCCGTTCAAATTTTGCACAAAAACAGGGGATTATAATTACCAGGTTTTGACATTTCACTGTGCAGTGGGCATGTTAAATAAAATAACAGACAAAAACCTATGACTAAACTATGCACATTTCCCTTCAATCCAGTCAGTGACCCAACACATTTTGCAGAAAACCCCTGAGTACTGATAGCACCATCTGCTTTGTACAGCTCAGCTTGCCCTCAGATCTATATACACTGCAGCTCATGTCACCTCAGATCAACTTACACAGGGCCAAGACATCCTTATTTTTTAAAAAATGAATCCAATTTTCCTATTTGGGGTAAAAAAATATTCAAATAGATTTTTGTAATGCATTGCCTCATAATCTCCGTAACTTGGAAATTTACTGCCGGATGCCAGGCAGAACTTTTTTCATTACGTCGAAGACAAAGAGGCACCATTTCTCATGGGTCTGCTTGACTGTATGACACGGTAATGTTTCCTGTTTGTGAGATGAAGTTGGCCGGAAGCTAATTTCATAATGGTGAAGGCAGCTGTTTATTATTAATGACATATGCCATGCCACACAGTCAGTGCAACACCAAATCGTTAATCTAATGAATCTGCTATAGCATTTAGTTGCCAAAGCCCATCAGTTTTGCTTCGGCAAATGGCTATGGCATTGCCGATTGCAGAAGCAGATTTCGAGGGCTGGATCCACCAGTCAGAATGCTTTCATTCACATTTGGTATACAACATCTCTAGGTGTGGGGGGGGGGGGGGGGAGGGAGGGAGGGGGAGATGCAGATTCAAGTTTGTTCAAATCGGGTCCCTGGGTTAATATTTGGGCTCTCTGTTGGAGCCCAAAGTTTAACTTAGTGCAATATGAGGAAATTTCTTTAAAAATCTTCTTCAGATCCAGCAGTCAGAATGCTTTAATATTTGGCACGCAACATTTTTTTTTGGGGGGGGGGGGTGGGGGGGGGGGGGGGGGACAAATTCAAGTTTATTATAATCGAGTGCCTGGGTTTATATTTGGGCTCCCTATGGGAGCCTCAATTTTAACAAAGTGCAATATGAGTGAATTTCTTTTAAATTCTTTTTCTTCAGTTCCACCAGTCAAAAATCCATTCTTATTTGGTTTACAACATCTCTAGGTGAGTCAGATTCAAGTTTGTTCAAATCAGTTCCCTGGCTTAATATTTTGGCTCCATATGGTGGCCCAAATTTTAACTTAGTGCAATATGAGGAAATTGCTTTAAAAATCTTCTTCTTTGGATCCACCAGTCAGAATGCTTTCATATTTGGCATACAACATCTCTAGGGAGGTCAGATTCAAGTTTGTTCTAATCGATTGCCTGGGTTAATATTTGGGTTTCTGATGGCTGATTCAAGTGTGTTCAAATCGAGTGCATTAGTTAATATTTGGGCTTCCAATGGGAGCCCATATTTTAACTTTGTGCGATATGAGGGAATTTCTTTAAAAATCTTCTTCTTGAGATTAACCAGTCAGAATCCTTTCATATTTGATATACAACAACTCTAGGGGGGTGGGGGGCAGATTCAAGTTGTTCGAATCAGGTCCCTGGGTTAATATTTGTGCTCCCTGTGGTATTCTGATCTTCAGATCCACCAGTCAGAATCTTTTCGTATTTGGTACGCAACATCACTAGGGGGTAAGATTGAAGTTTGTTCAAAGCAAATGCCTGGTTTAATATTTATGCTCCCAAAAGCCTGAATTTTAACTTACTGCAATATGAGGGAATTTCTTTAAAAATCTTCTTCTCCAGAACCATTTATTAGAATATTTTGATATTTGGTATATAGATCCCTTAGGGAAGTCAGATCTAAGTTTGTTCAAATCCTATTGGAAATATATGAGGAATAATCCTTAAAAATCTTTAAATCTTTTGATACAATCTTTTGATATTTGGTATAGAGCATCCTTGGAGGGTTCAGATTCAATTTATTTGAATAAAGTCCCTGGGTTGATATTTGTGTTCCCTTTGGGGGAGGGGGGGGAGGGGTTCAGGGGCAAGGGCAACTTTTAACATAGTGCAAAATTGATAATATTCTCCAGAACCGCCAGTCAGAATCTTTTGATATTTGGTATGCAACATCCTTCAGGTTTGTTCAAGTTAAGTCCCTAGGCTGATATTTGGACTCTCTACTTTTGCATTACTGGAAATCTTGGCGTTATTTCTGTGGTAGCTTTCCAGTACTAGAAAAAAATCATCTGGCATGGACAACAGAGTTATAAACTATTAAATAACTTCATTCCTCTGTAGTGGTAACTAGTCAGAGATGCTATAAATCTTTCTTTAAACAACTATGGGGTGGTCATGATTAGCCATTGTGCAAAAATATGTGACCTTAAACACCAATAAATAAATAAACAACTATGGTCAGGTGAGCCCAACAGGCCCCATGGGGCCTCTTGTTTAAAATGAAGCACATAACATCACTCTCAGATTTTTTAATGGTCGTGAGTACTGGAAACAAGAAAAATCCTACTCCCACCCCACCCTCGCACAGCCTCTTGGTATCACACTAGAAAAATGTGCAGCCCATGTAGCCTGGTATACATGTACATATAGGTCCACACATGCAGTTTGTAAACCTTTTCAGCCAGGTTCCAATATACTGGTAATTTTTCAAGATAAGCTATATTTTACCGGTTGCAAAAATGACATCGAACCATATTGAAATACTGGTTTATCGTCCAGCACTAATATGCAGGTCAAACTATATAAACCTTATCATATGAAAGACAATCTCCAAATTCTGACTTCAGAGTGACAATGGAGCATCTGTATAAATAAAATTAAGCCATAGTATAATGTATAGTATAATCTATTCCTATATGTGTACAGTTAAAATATATGTATACCCGGTAGATATCACATAAGACTTGTGTGTAAACTCAAACATTGTGAGTTTAGGTTGTTCGTCAACTGAATTCGACTCGACGGCAAGGTGTTTGTATGTCTCAAATGAAGATTTGATGGATTTCAGACAAATCTAGTTCAAATGAATTCAAGTCAACAATAGTGCAACAGATATAAGAGGCCTAATGTAATTGGTTGAAATTCAGCCTAAGGATGCAAGGGCTTTCCAACTTGAAAAGCTATTTGTAAATATTATTAAATTTGTTTTCCATATTAATAACATCTTACTATTTTTAAAGGTTATTTTAATGATCTCAAGATGATATTAATGCCAATTAAATATAGCTATCTGATTAAATCTATATTTAATTGACATTAAATTCTGAAGCATTATTTTAACATTCCTTAAATTGTAATTGATTATCATTAAAAACTGAATTAATTATCATAAATATCACATTTTCCCAGATTTAACAAATTTTAATTGTCATTAAATGTAATTCATAGGAAAAAGTTTGGGTTTAATTGTAATTAAATTTGATTTTAATGGAAAAAAAGGAAGAAATTAATGGGAATTACAGGAATTTAATGCCGTTAGGCTTAGTTCATTAAAAATAAAAAAAACAGAAACAGAAATTAATATCCACTTTTAATGAAAATTTGGCAGTTTAATAAAGTTTTAATGATTTATTTATTTATTTATTGATGTTTAAGGTCACATATTTATGCACAATGGCTAATCATGACCGTGACAGTTTTACGGGTGGAGGAAGCCGGAGTACCCGGAGAGAACCACCGAGCAACGACGAGCAGCTGCCAGCTCCCCAACATCGTAACTCCACACTGCAGCACAGGCAGGGTTGATTGGTTGAAGACATGCGTACCATCGACGTGCAGTACGCCTTAGTACACGGCGTTATCGTGCCCCCACGCGGGCAATGGAGATGAAGTGTCTTGCCCAAGGAAACAACGTGGTTGCCGCAGGTGGGATTCAAACCGAGGACCTCTCGGCTTGCAGCCTGCACCTCTACCTACTGAGCCACCGCGCTCCCCAAAGTTTTAATGAAATTTAATGTTATTTTAATGATAACTGTATCCAGTAGTGACAGTAAGCATATGTGTTTTGCAGCTGGCTGTGATGTTGTTTCCTGCTTAAAGTATAGTTAGTTCTGTACATGATTGCATTTCTTACATTACAGTGAAGACAAGTTAGGGTTTTTTTCGAAACAGTTTGAATTATATATATTTTAGCTCAAATTGATCTTTTGGCTGACTTTTTTTTCAGTGTGCCTTGGAAATGTTCTGAGTTGCTTCATTGGTCATATTTCACCCATTCTGCATACAGGGCAGAGTATTCCATGGAAATTGCTTGTTTCTCCATCACCAGGACTTATCAGTAGTAGCTCAGGAGATGAGTATTGTGATATCTTCAACCACAACTGTTTTCAGAAACTGTATGTGTACAGTGTGCAGCATTCTAAGGCAGAAAAAACAAAAACAAAACTTGAAACTACCCCTCCCCCCACCCTCCCACCCCCTCTACTTTGCATGGGTGCACTTCCGTGTGTTCAAAATTTACCTGTGTTGTCAGTTCCTCTTTTCTTATCAGCCTACCTTACAATTGTTTACTACAGGCTTGCACTACAGTGGAAGACCCTAACTCAGAAAATATACTCTCTATTTTGATCTTTCCCAAGAGATTTGGGAAAGAAAAGTGGTGCAAAAGCACCAAGAAAAAATAAGCCAAAACTGGGTCGAGTGCTACCGGACCACACCCAGTAGGGGACGCTCTTCTCTAAGTGCAGATCCACGGCTTCCGGTACCAGTGCGCAGTCAGTAAATAATGAACGCTATCATTCGTGGCCTCCCGACACGACCACGTCTGGTGAGAGTTATACCCCCTCTGTGGGGGATGTGCAGTCTTTTTTTGTGGTGGATACTGCTGGAGCTGTTGAATTGTCTGGTGAAGAAATGCCTGGTTCCAGGACTATGGACCCTCACCAGTCGACATCTGAGGCTGTCACTAGGGTTGTGACTCCTCCTTTCGAGCCGAGCTCGGTTGCTCTCTCCCCATTTCCACCAGTTTCAACAGCTCCCGTCGTATCTGCTGCTACTGCTGTTCCGTCTGTAACGTCATCGGTCACCGTTTCAGCCGGCCACGGCTTATCCCTGCAGGGGTCTGCAGCGATGTCTGGTAGTGTGGATGTGGGGTATCAGCCTCAGCCTTCCCTGACTTCAACTCAGCGAAAGCACTGCAGTTTTATCCCTGCAGGGGTCTGCAGAGATGTCTGGTAGTGTTGATGTGGGGTATCAGCCTCAGCCTTCCCTGACTTCAACTCGGCGAAGTTGGAAGGGGCTGCCGTCCGAACCCTCTGCTGTGGTCTCTCAGCCGTCGAGCAGCGCAGTTTTCTCATTGGATTCGGATATTCATGGTGGGGCCACCATGAACTCTGTGGTGTTTCCGTCCACGCACTCTGGTCCCTTGGCCAGTTTTGCGGGACCAATGCCTTTTGTGCAGCCTGGACCTTCTGTCCCTCAGAGGTCCGCGGCGACTCTCCTGAGTTCCTGCTCTGTAGATTCTCGGGGTATGTCATACCCCTATACATATCTGCCTTCAGATGTTTCAGCTGCCACCCGATGTGGGGCGACACAAGCTACATCAGTCGGGTGTATTTGAGGATCGTGTCGGGTGTATTTGAGGATCGTGACCCTTCGCTGGTTAAAAGGGTCAGGATTGAAGCCACTTTGCCAGTTCATTCCCATGGTGAACCGGCTGACACGGGCCGTGAGCTTTGGGAGGCCCTCTCCTTGCTCACTCAGGTTCTTTCCAAGAGCCTTCCCATTGCCTCCAGTGAGGCTACTAGTGGTTTCCAGGTGCACTCCTGCGGCGCCGCCTCCCAGGATTGGAAGCAGGCCGCTTTCTGATCCCTCAGGTGTGCCTACACCATGGGAGGCATCGGCTGGTTTGCCCATGATGGCTACGTGTCTTCCGACTCAGAGGATCAGTCCGACATACCTGACGTCGAGAGCTAACAGTCTTCTGACATGGGGGCAGCTCTTGACTTTGTGTTTGGGTTCGTTACAGATCTCAAACCGTCAAACCAGCCGACAGTGTCAGCCAGGCCGTAATCATTGGTCGCCCGCCTACAGCCTGTGAAGCAACCTGCTTCTGGATGCCTTCGACCATGCCAGTCAATACAGGTGGTTGAAGCGTTTCAGCTTTGGACTCTAAGCTGAGTTCAAAAGCTATGAAGACTTCATTCTTCACCAGGGTTGACTCTTTTTTGCCTCCAGTGCATTATCGTTCCTACGATTCCGCCAATCCATCAGTCTGCCAGACTTTGATGGTCTTGGATCAGGACTCAACCTCCTTCGGGCTTTCCAAGCCCAAGTCGGCCGTTATTCCTATGGTGACTCTGGAGTCCCTGTTGGGCTTATCGAGAGAGATGCTGGGCATGCTTTCTCTCTCGGATCATGTCATCTCTGCTTTAGCTGCCTCCAGATAAGTTTGACGACGTACAGGTTCCTTTGCATGTGCTTTCCAAGGCGCTCATGCACACACATGCCTGTAACACGGCTAACATAGAATTAGTTCGCAGGGACACTGTGTTGGACACACGCCATTCCCTTCCTAAGGGGCGGCGCGCTGCTCTTTGATCTGCTTCTTTGGCGGGTCCGCAACTATTCCATGGGTCTGTGGCAATGGTCCAGGATGACATCCTACATCATTCCATAGATCAGCTGATGCTTCGTAAGCTTAATCAGCCTTCTGTTGGAGGCAGGGGCTGTCCAAAGCCTAACAAGCGCCTTTCTGCTTCCTCTGCGAAGCCAAGGGCTGATCCTCCTGCCACCGCTTCTACTTACTCACGGGATAAGGGTAAGCGTCGGCAGGCTAGAGGGAGGACTCAAGATTCTTCATATAGTAGAGGAGGTGGTTTCTCCTCTCGCGGGCCTCGCCGAGGCTCGAAATGAAGGTCCTCACCTCGATTCGACCCAGGTTGGAGGAAGGATATCAGGATTTGCAGACCATTGGGCCGCAATCACATCCAATCCTTGGTTGTTAGATGCTGTTCGGTCCGGGCTGTGGATATCCTTCCGGAGGCATCCAACTCTGTCGAGAATGCCTCTTCCAACACAAGTTCTTTTAAACGTTACGCGTTGGGAACTTTTGATCACAGAGATAGACAATCTCTTGTCAAAGGGGGCGATCGAGGTCGTCAAGAACATTCATTCAGTGGGATTTTATTCCTGCCTGTTCTTAGTGCTGAAGAAGGACGGCCGACTCCGACTGGTTATTGATCTGAGTATCTTGAACCAGTCTATCATTGCTCCTAAGTTCAGCATGGAGACTTTCAGGTCGGTTTGCCGCTCCATTCACCAGGGAGTTTTCACTTCCAGCATCGACCTGCGAGACGCTTACTTTCATGTTCCGATTCATCGGACATTGCGAAAGTATCTCAGGTTTGCTTTTCTTGGGCGAGTTTACCAGTTCAAGGCCATGCCCTTCGGCCTTAACCTGGTTCCTTGGGCCTTCACCCGACTGATGTCGCATGTGTTAGCCTTACATCGCACACAGTCCAGGGTGACTACTTCGGCATATCTAGACGATATCCTCCAGAGGCATTCCAATGCTGCCTTTCTGGAGTCAGATGTCGACACACTGTTGAGCTTGTTCATGTTGGTAGGGTTCAGAGTCAATGAGGAGAAGTCGGACTGGTCCCTTCTCAGTCGTTTTGTCATCTGGGGATGGACTTCCGTACTCAGCTGAATACGGTGACGGTTTCCAGGGGAAGGGCTATGATTCTCTCAGCTTTTGCCCTGACTCTGTCCCAGTCCATGTCCGCGACAGCTCGGAGTCTTCTCCGGCTGCTCGGTCTCTGCGGTTCGGTGACGGATCTCATTCCTCTAGGTCGGCTGCATGTCAGACCTCTCCAACACTTTCTGCTCAGTCGTTGGAGGCCGAATGTCTATTCTCTGGATCTGGTGCTTCAGTTACCGGAGTCTCTACATCGTCACCTTCTCCCCTGGATGGTTGTTCAGTGGATTATGCAGGGAGTTCCGTTGGACATACCCACGTCCGATCCTGTTCTGACGGCAGTCGCCAGCGATCTCGGATGGAGTGCGACGTTGGATCCTCTAGGTTTTTCCCTTCACGGGGCATGGGACCAGGATCGAGCAGCTCTTCACATCAACCAGAAGGAGCTTCTTGCTCTTCTTCCGAGTTTCTGGTAGTGGAACCCAACCTTTCGAATCACCAGGTCCTTCTGTTGTCCTACAATTCGACAGTGGTTGCTTACAGGGCGGCATGCACTCGGTTCCCATGTACGAATTGGCTTGGGATCTTCTACTGCTCCCTCAGGATGTCAATGCCGGGGTGGTGGTTCGTCACATTCCCGGTCGTCTGGATGTCCTAGCTGACTCCCTGTCCCGATGGGGCAGGGTCTTTTCCACCGAGTGGATGCTTCACAGGGCAATGTTCCAGTTGCTTTGCAATCTCTGGGGTCATCCCCACATTGATCTTTTTGCGACCCGTTGAAACCCTCAAGTGTACACTTTCATGTCCCTGTGTCTAGATCCTCTGGCTTTCATCGTGGATGCTCTGTCACGCAGTTGGAACAGTCTAGTTGCCTATGCCTTCCTGCCGGTTCCAATTCTGCCTCACATCTGGCCAAGATACGAACCAGCAGTTGTCGAATCATTCTGATCGCTCCCCTGTTGCCTTAGCAGGTGTGGATCAATCAGCACCACTCTCTGTTGGTGGCAGTTCCAACATGTCTCCCTCTTTACGTCACGACCTTCTTTGCCAAGATCACCCAAGGAGGTTTCTTGTCGACCTGACTTCATTGTGCCTTCACGCATATCTTTTGTCAGGTCCTGTCTCCTCTGTAGAGGTTTTTTCGAGACGAGCAGTGGAGTGCATTTCTTCTTCCAGGAGGCACCCCACTGGTTTAACCTATGTGGCTATGTGGAATGTCTTTTATCGATGGTGTGCTGATCACTCTGTTGATTATGCCAATCCTTCAATATCACAGATTGTGGAGTTTCTGGTATATCTATTTGATTCTTGGGGTCTCCAGCCTGTTACCATCAAAGGGTACAGGTCCATGCTTTGGAAGACCTTTTCGTATGTGGGACAGCGTCATATTGGCACTAATCCATACCTCTCCAAGCTTGTTCAGCACTTTTCTTTGAAAAGGCCTAGGACTTTGCAGCTTACCCCAAGATGGAATCTTTCTTGGGTGCTGCTTTGCTTGGGAGGGTGGGGGGGGGGGGGGGGGGGGGGGGGGGGCACCAATCGAACCTTTATCCCAGGTGGATATGCATTTTCTCACATACATACAAGACGGCTTTTCTGATGACATTTGCCTCAGCCAGACGGGTTAATGAGCTTCACTCCCTCTCGGTTGAGCTGGCCTTTTTCAGGAGCTCTGCCAGAAGTGTTAGTTTACCACTGATTGCTCCTTTCTGGCCAAGAATCAGATACCAGAAACTACTCCACCTCCTATCTGTATAAGCCTGCTCTTCCTTCTGCTGAGGGTAACCGCCCTTTGCTCGGTTCGTGCAATTCGCATTTATCTCAATCGGACGCAGTTCATTAAGAAAGGCAGGAAACGATTTTTTCTATCTCTTATTCCTGGTCGACGGAAGATCTCTTCTCAATCCATAAGAAATTTAAATTTTATAGTAAATTTCCTTTCTTATTATACCCACCACAATTGTTTACATGGAGGCCCTCCCGTCTTATTCGGGTACGAATCCTTCCTCCCCGTTGATCACATAACTCCAATGTTAGCAGATTCAAAAGAATGATTCATTAATTACTGCCTGCGCACTGGTTTCCAGAAGCTGTGGATTTGTACTAAGAGAAGAGCGTCCCCTACTGGGTGTGCGCCGGTGGCGCTCGACCCAGTTTTGGCTTATTTTTTCTTGGTGCTTTTGCACCACTTTTCTTTCCCAAATCACTTGGGAAAGATCAAAATAGAGAGTATATTTTCCGAGTTAGGGTCTTCCACTGTAGTGCAAGCCTGTAGTAAACAATTGCGGTAGGTATAATAAGAAAGGAAATTTACTATAAAATTTAAATTTTCCCAACTTGTTTCTTCAGGAGTGTCCTTGTTTGATCTGGTAATTCAGAATGTGTTTGCTGTTGCTCACACATTATATATTACCCATAGTACTCTCCCATTGTGCTTGTGGGTTCACCTCTGAGGTACAAGCTGCCAGTGTTATTTTCTCAGAAAGCAGGGCAACATTCCTTTGTTGTCATGCCAAAAAGGGTCGAACAACAAACCAGTGTTGTGGGTAATTCATTTCTTTTGGTACCTTTAAGTTATCTTGTTCATTCAAAACTAAACACATCAATATGTATCACTGATTATTTATCATCACATTTTTGTGTTATGAGCTGTACCTTGTACATATAATGAGGCATGTCAGCAGTTTGGGTTCTCCCAACCATATATATGATTTAGGAATTTTGTCAATTTTCTTTTAAACTTTTGATTGCAATATGTTATGGACCAAGTCATTCCTTGCATGTATTAGTCATAGTCATTTGTTTGTTTGATTCGATAGTCTTGACTTTTATGACAGAAATGTATGCTTTTTAGATGAAATATGGGCTTTCGGATCCTACGTGTTTCGAGGCCAAAGTATACAGGACAATTCACCTGTCTTCTCCAAATTTTTCTATTCTCCAAAGGCTTGTTTCATACATGTGACTGGTTATCACAGCTTTCAGATTTCAGATTCTGTGTGTTTAGAAGCCTAAGTGTACTTGGCAATTTTCCTTATTTTTTATTTTTACCCCACAATTTCTTATCAACCTACCTTACAATTGTTTACAACAGGCTTGCATTACAGTGGAAGTCCCTAACTGGGAAAAATACTCTCTATTTTCTTCTTACTTTCAAGTTCTGATTAATTTCACATCGCGAAAGTATCTCAGGTTCACTTTTCTGGGGCGAATTTACCAGTTCAAAGTCATTCCTTTGAACCTCAATCTGGCTCCTTGGGCCTTCATCCAACTGATGTCGCATATGGTAGACTTCCATCACACTCAGTCCAGGGTGACCACGTCATTGTATCTGGACGATATCCTCCAGAGGCACTCCAGTGCTGCTCTTCTGGAGTCAGATGTCGACACACTTGAGTCTGCTCACGACACTGTAGGGTTCAGAGTCAATGAGTTGGACCTGGTCCCTTCTCCATAGTTTTGTCATCTGGGGATGGACTTCCATACTCAGCTGAATATGGTGGCGGTTCCTCAGGCGAGAACTGTGATTCTCTCGGCTTTCGCCCTGACTCTGACCCAGTCCACTCGGTTCCCATGTACGAATTGGCTTGGGATCTTCTACTGCTCCCTCAGGATGTCAATGCCGGGGTGGTGGTTCATCACATTCCCGGTCGTCTGGATGTCCTAGCTGACTCCCTGTCCTGATGGGGCAGGGTCTTTTCCACCGAGTGGATGCTTCACAGGGCAGTGTTCCAGTCGCTTTGCAATCTCTGGGGTCATCCCCACATTGATCTTTTTGCGACCCGTTGAAACCCTCAAGTGTACACTTTCATGTCCCTGTGTCTAGATCCTCTGGCTTTCGTCATGGATGCTCTGTCACGCAGTTGGAACAGTCTAGTTGGCTACGCCTTCCCGCCGGTTCCGATTCTGCCTCACATCTGGCCAAGATACGAACCAGCAGTTGTCGAATCATTCTGATCGCTCCCCTGTTGCCTTAGCAGGTGTGGATCAATCAGCTCCACTCTCTGTTGGCGGCAGTTCCAACATGTCTCCCTCTTTACATCACGACCTTCTTTGCCAAGATCACCCAAGGCGGTTTCTTGTCGACCTGAATCCATTGTGCCTTCACGCATATCTTTTGTCAGGTCCTGTCTCCTCTGTAGAGGTTTTTTCGAGACGAGCAGTGGAGTGCATTTCTTCTTCAAGGTGGCACTCCACTGGTTTAGCCTATGCGGCTAAGTGGAAGGTCTTCTGTCGATGGTGTGCTGATCACTCTGTTGATTATGCCGATCCTTCGATAACACAGATTGTGGAGTTTCTGGTATATCTGTTTGATTCTCAGGGTCTCCAACCTGTTACCATCAAAGGGTGCTCCCCGCGGGAAACCCGGGAAGTGACGCAGTGCCTGTTCACTGTGGTAAATGGGCTCTGCTTTACTGGTAAAATAGGACCCAGTCACCAATGCTTGGGAGGTGCAAACCCTCTCCAAAATGGGCAACATGGCTTATTAACGCTCACCCCTGGTCTTGAGTTGATACTCATGTTGTGGTCATGATTAGCCATTGTGCAAAAATATGTGACCTTAAACACCAATAAATAAATAAATAAATCAAAGGGTGCAGGTCCATGCTTTCGGAGACCTCTTCGTATGTGGGAAAGCGTGGTATCGTAATCCGTACCTCTCCAAGCTTATTCAGCACTTTTCTTTGAAAAAAAAGAACCATTATCCCAGGTGGATATTCATTTTCTCACATACAAGACGGCTTTTCTGATGGCTTTTGCCTCAGTCACAAGGGTTAGTGAGCTTTATGCCCTCTCTGTTGATCCGGCCTTTTTCAGCTCTCCCAACATTGTTACTTTACCACTGATTGCTCCTTTCTGGCCAATAATCAGATGCCAGAACTACTCCACCTCCAATCTGTATCAGGGCTCTTCCTTCTGCTGAGGGTAATCGCCCTTTGCTCTATCTGGTTTGTGCAATTCGCATTTACCTCAACCGGACACAGTTCATTAGGAAAGGCAGAAAAAAATATATTTCTGTCTCTTATCCCTGATCGACAGAAGATCTCTCCTCAATCCATTTCTAGATGGATTTGGCTTGCAATTAGCACGTCATACACTCGTCTTGTAACTGACGATTGTATTACCAATCGATTTTCTGCCCATGAGGTGCGTACATTGCCTACCTCCTGGACTTATGCTAACTCTGTCATTTGTCGGATGTTATGCAGGCAGCCTACTGGAGAAATGCTTCTACTTTCTCCACCTATCTGCGTCAGTTGCAGGAGCAGTCTGAGGAACTTTTTTCTTCAGGCCCTCTTTCTTCTGCTCAGGTTGTCATCAACCTTGGCCATTAGGGTTCTTGCAGGTCAGTTCCAGCCCTCTTCTTGGTTCTGTTCTTTCTGTCTGTGTGTCACACAGGGCCATACGCCTCATCTCCCATTGTCATTTACTAATGGTTGTGATGCTATGGTTTGGTTTTATAGGCCCTGGGAACTCTTCTTCTGTCCACGGTTTCAGTGCAGTCGGATTATGTGGGGGTTGGTTATGTGATTCCCTCCTCCTCTTCACTATTCAGCCTGTTGTAAACAATTGTAATTTAAATTTTATAGTGAATTTCCTTTCTTATTATACCTACCGCAATTGTTTACATTGAGGCCCTCACGTCTTATTCGGGTAAGAATCCTTCCTCCCCGCTGATCACATAACTCCAGTGTTGGCTGATTCAAATAGAATGACACATTGGTTATACGTCTGCACCCTGGTCCCAGAAGCCGTGGCTTGGTACTAGGAGAAGAGTGTCCCCTACTGGGTGTGTGCCGGTCGTACTCGACCCAGTTTGGGCTTATTTTTTCCTGGTGCTTTTGCACCACTTTTCTTTCCCAAATCGCTTGGGAAAGAAGAAAATAGAGAGTATTTTTCCGAGTTAGTTGTAATGCAAGCCTGTTGTAAACAATTGTGGTAGGTATAATAAGAAAGGAAATTTACTATAAAATTTAAATTTCTTGGAAAGCTAAGTCGTGTTTAAATTAGGCAAGCATTCTTCTAAAACTAATATGCTATTTTGGGAGGTGTGGGAGTGAATTCTATTGATATATATGGCCCTTTATCTAACACAGTTAGAGGATAACACTTACAAAATAATTTGTTGAATTACCAAATATTTTCATTTTTTGCTTCAAAAAAATTAGTGAATGACACGATCAGTGTAATGAGCTTAATAATCTCCTTCTAATGAGGTTATAACCTATGTTTCGAGAAAAAATGTGTTCAAAAATAATAAAATTTGAATAGCAGATTTTGGAAATAGCACTGACTGCATATGGCTGGTGTGTTAGATAAAAGGTTATGAGTATTCAGTGAACAGTACACTGTATATAATAATTACAGATTGCGACAGGATGTGATGCATCTTGTGTAGCTGCATGGGATATAGAAACAGGTCAGAAGTCTATAGTGTTTTCTAACACTCATGGAAATGATGAGATAACAGCAATGGCTTTTGATCAGAACTATAGAAGGTTGATAACTGGTGCTCGGAATGGAACTATCAAGGTCTGTATATTCTAATTTTAACCATTCACTGCAAAATGTTTCTTTGTGCTATGAATATTCCTTTTTAAATTACCTCTTAAGTGGTATACTAAGATCAGGGATTCTGTAAAAACAGGATTGAGCGCTCATCAGATATCCTGTAATTGAATACTGGTGGTGCCACCATGTGACTGGTTTGATCAAAGAATGTATTCCTTACAATGGTGGTAGGGATGGCACCAGAATTTCCTCGACAAGGGGGGGCTGAGCTCCCTGACAGGGGGCTAGGTCATTGCATTGATTAATGAGTCTAATAAATGAGGCAGTTTCTCTTGATTAGGTAGATATAGAAACAAGACTTCGTTCTTTTTTTTGATGTAAATACAACATATATCTGTATATATAGAGGATATCTACGGTATTTTAGTGAATATTGGGAATTATCTCATGAATATGGACCTGAAAGTTTTATTTTTCATGAGTGCTTGCACGATATTCACTAGCATAGCGTAGATTTTCTTTTTATTATATGCTACATACCATTTTACTGCGCAATATTCAGCCCAATTCAACTGCAAACAGTTTCAAGACAATAAGAAAGATCTGATCGTTCCTTCAAGGCGATGTTAAAGACGACATGTGCTGAAGCGTGATGTCATTTAGGAAGCTACTGAAAAAAATCATCGTGTGGACCTGAAAATATTACTTTTCACTCATGCAAGCGCTCATGAAAAATAAAATTTTCTGCTCCACACTCATGAGATAATTCCTGATACTGACTAAAATAGAGCAGATTTTCTTTTATTATATGCGATTTTCTTTTATTATATGCTATGAGACATTTTATTGCACAATATTCAGCCCAATTCGACGACCCCAAATGCATACGTTTCAAAACAATAACAAAGATCAGCTGATCGTTCCTTCAAGGCAAAACCATGCTCCGAAGCATGACATAATTTAGGAAGCTACTGAGGGATATTTCTTGATATCTATTGAGTCGATGGATATCAAGAAATATCTTTTAGATAATTTGCGATAATTCACAGACTAGCATATAATAAAAATAATTATTTTTTTCATAGATCATTCAAATTACTTATCAATCGAAAAAGAAAGAGATTAATCGGTAGTAGTAATGAAGAAATTGGAGGATGAAGGATGGGTAGATAATAGTGGAAGGGGATAAGCCTGCTTATTATAGCAACTTAGGGGAAGGAAGTGAAGGATATCACTAAGCAGTTAGTTTCTGAGCATTGGGAATATGGCACATCTTTCAAAACAGTAGTATGAAATATAAATTTAGTGAAATGGGAATCCGAATAAATTTTGACTTTCTTGTATTTTGTTTTCATTTTTCTTTCACTGTGGGATGGTTGGTGGGAGAGGGAGAGTTGTGCTTTTAGCTCACTGAAGGGAGCTTAACTTATCACTTGCCGTCTGTCGTCCATCATCATCCGTTGTGAACTTTACATTATTGACTTCTCCTCACAAACTACTTTACCAAATTGAACCAAATCTGGTGTGCATCTTCCTTATCATATGTCAATTCAAGTTTGTTCAAATAAAGTTCCCCCCCACCCCCAATTGGGAACCACAAGAGGCATAACTCTGATAGAACCCATATATTTGACAAATTTTTAAAAAAAAATCTTCTTCTCCAGAACCATCAATCAGAATCTTCTGATATTTGGTACACAACATCTCTAGGGGGGGTCAGATTCAAGTTTGTCCAAATTGAGTCTATGATTTGATATTTGGGCTCCCTAAGGGAGCCCGAATTTTTACTTTGTGCAATGTGAGGAAATTTCTTTAAAAATCTTCTTCAGATCCACCAATCAGAATCCTTTTATATTTGGTATACAACATCTCTAGGGGGATCAGATTCAAGTTTGTTCAAATCGGGTCGCTGGATTAATATTTGGGCTCTCTATTGGAGCCTGAAGTTTAATTTAGTGCAATATGAGGAAATTACTTTAAAAATCTTCTTCTTCAGATCCACCAGTCAAAATGCTTTCATATTTGGTATACATCATCTCTGGGGGGTCGAATTCAAGTTTGTTCAAATTGAGTTCCTGGGTTAATATTTGGGCTCTCTATTGGAGCCCAAAGTTTAACTTAGTGCATTGTGCGGAATATTCTTTAAAAATCTTGTTCTTCGGATCCACAGGTCAGAATCCTTTCATGTGAGATATACAACATCTTCAGGGGGATCAGATTCAAGTTTGTACAAATCGGACCCCTGGGTTAATATTTGGGCTCTCTGTTGGAGCCCTAAGTTTTAACTTAGAGTGATATCAGGAAATGTTTTTAAAAATCTTCTTCTTCAGATCCACAAGTCAGAATCTTTTCATATTTGGTATACAATATCTCTAGGGTAGTCCAATTCATGTTTGCTCAAATCAAGTCCCTGAGTTAATATTTGGGCTCCCTGGGCAATGGTGGTGGTCAGATTAAAGTTTGTTCATCTTGGGTCCCTGGGTTAATATTGGGGCTTTCTAGAGCCTGAAGTTTAATTTAGTGCAATATGAGGAGATTTCTTTTGAAATCTTCAGATCCACCAGTCGGAATCCTTTCATATTTAGTATATAACATCTTTAGTGGGGATCAGATTCAAGTGTGTTCAATTCAAGTCCACAGTTTAATATTTGGGCTCTCATTGGGGTTGGGAGGCAGGTTAGGTTCAAGGTTGTTCAAATCCATTCCTTAGTGTTTTACCATAAAATGTTTCTTTCAAACTGCAGTGACATAACAACCTTTGGAAGTTTGGCAGTGCTTGCCTACATCTAATAGAATTGGAAGCAGTCAGAAAGACCTATGATAATAATCATCTGACATGGACACTAGAGTTAAGAATAATTTCATGTCTTCCTCTGTAGTGTTGATGAACCATGACTTACTGAATGTGACCCAAAATATTTCTTCTAACCACTTTGTCATGTGAGCGATTAAGGCCCCTTGGGGCCTCTTGTTTATGTTTAACAACCATTCGGGGGGTGCAGCTAAGATTTTCAATCTTGGGGAGGGCACATGTGCCACTAGGGGGCAGGGGGGCCTAGAATGATATGCTGCAGGCATATCCCGAGTGCCATAGGACCGAGAAGGAAGATAGTTTGAGAAGGGGTTCCCTCTGGACATTTTTAAGCCCCTGATCTATAATCTGAGGTCTTCTTCATACTCAAATTGAGGTAATTTATCACAAAGGAAAACAATTTTTTAGGACAAGCAACAAGTTTTTCTGGAGTATCGTACTTCACCAATGGGGAAAGTACCATGTATACATGATTGAATTCCTAGAGGGCCTGAATATTTTGAAGACCCAATGTTTATAAGATTGAATCAGACAGAAATTTTCCATTTCGGTCAGATTTGGGTGAACATTTTCTCAAGGAAAATTCTGTTGTTTTCTTTTCTTTTTTTTTCTCTACCACTACTACCATTACCACTACTGCCCTAGACATGATTGTTACTCTATTAGCAAAAATTTTTTTAACCCCTCTTGCTCCAAGAATTATGCCAAAGTAAAGAGAAATTAAGAGTCCTGCATGGTACTCAGTACATGTCTGTGCATGTGCAGAGCATAGGAAGTTCCATCTATACCCAATAACCATTCTTTGTTGGGTCTTCATGAAAACAGCTGTGTGTTTGTCTCCATTCTGAAAGTTAAAAGTTTTGATGGCTTCAAATGCTGGATGATGCATGAGTGCACTGCAATATATGGAGAATGTTTCAAGGGAAGATTGCAGATGAAAACAGATATTATTCATTACAGTTCTTTCTAAATTAGTAACTTAATTAAGAATACTGTGTTACCCATCTTAGGGTCTTTCCCTAATTAAATTACCATTCGTTTTTTCAATTACAATTTCTGTGCATTGTTCTTTTCTTCGGTATCCCCAGCTGTTTCCAACTGGTTTGTCAGGTTTGTATTGTCTTTTTTTCAATTTTTTTTCTTCTTTTGTTTACATAAGAAACAGTTACCCAAGAACACCAGACTTTGAGTATCCCTTCAAATTAGACCCTTTGGCTATTCAGCTGACTTGAGCAAAGCTGAAGGGAAGTTTTAGTGTATGCTTTAACGCTTTACATCCGTCTGTTGTCTGTTCAGCATAAACTTTTCTGAAACATTGTCCCCCAACATTTCAGAGGAGCACAATGTTAACTAGAAGGTGTCATTTGTGTGCAAAGCACCCTATAGTATAATCCCGCATTTGCATTCTTGATTATTGGTTAATTCTTAATACAGACAGAAATGAAATGGTATTATATAAAATTTGAAACCTTTATGCACATCTACAGACTCTACCTGAACATATGAACACACTTTCAATGTTTTGAATTAACCCTCCTAGGAACCTTTCGCAGGAAACTGATTCTCTAATGACAAATGTGTCGCTATGGATGGTGCCAAATCAAAAATACGAAACATTTATGCACATCTAGAGACCCTACTTGAACATATGAACACACCTTCAACATTTAAAATTAAAACCCCTTGGAGCCTTTTGCCACACACCGATTGTCTAACAACAAAAGTGACATGACAGGAGCCATACGGGGCCGGATAAAAAATTCAAAACCTTTATGCACATCTAGAAACCCTACCTGAACATATGAACACACTTTAAGTGTTTTGATTTAAAACCCCTAGGAGCCTTTTGCCAGAAACTGATTCTCTAATGACAAAAGTGGTACTATGGGCACCACATAGGTCCAAATAAAAAATCTGAAACCTTTATTCACATCTATAGACCCTACCCTGAACATATGAACACACTTTCAGCATTTCGAATTAAAACCCTCAGGAGCTTTCACCGGAAACAGATTCTCTAACAACAAAAGAGGCGCTATGGACAACACATGGGGCTGAATTAAAAATCCAAAACCTTTATGCACATCTAGACATCCTACTGGTATGTGTGAAAACACTTTCAGCGTTTCGAATTAAAACCCCTAGAAGACTTTCTCCGCAGACTGATTCTCTAACGACAAAAGTGGCACTATGGGTGCCCCACTGGGCCGAATCAAACATCTGAAACCTTTATGCACATATAGATACCCTACTGGAAGATATGAACACACTTTCAGCATTTCGAATTAAAACCCCTAGGAGCTTTTTGCTCCCTTTTGCTCTCTATCAACAAAAGTGGTGCAACAAGTGCCATATGGGGCCCAATTAAAATTCTGAAACCTTTAGGCACATCTAGAGATCCTTCCGGTACATATGAACACATTTTCAACGTTTCAAATTTTAACACCTAGCAGCTTTTGCCGGAAAACTGATTCTCTAACAACAAAGGAGGCACTACAGGCACCACTTGGGTCCGAATTAAAAATCCCAAACCTTTATGCTCATCTAAACATCCCACTGGAACATAGGAACACACTTTCAACATTTCAAATTAAAACCCCTAGGAGCTCTTTTGCCGCAAACCAATTCTGTAATGACAAAAGTCGCGCTACGGGTGCCCCACAGGGCCGAATCTAAAATCCCAAAACTTTATGCACATCTAGAGACCCTACTGGAGCATATTAATACACCTTCAATGTTTCAAATTAAAACTCCTGGGATACTTTCACCACAAACTGATTCTCTAACGACAAAAGTGGTGCTATGGGTGCCCCACGGGGCCAAATCAAAAATCCAAAAACTTTATGCACATCTAGAGACCCCACTGAAACATATTAACACACTTTCAATGTTTTGAATTAAAACCCCTTGGAGCCTTCCACCGGAAACAGATTCTCTAATGACATAAGTGGCGCTACGGATGCCACACGGAGCTAAATCAAAAATCTTGAAACCTTTAAGCACCCTACTGGAACATATGAACACACTTTCCACATTTCAAATTAAAACCCTTCATAGCCTTTTGCCACAAACTGATTCTCTAACGACAAAAGTGGTGCTATTAGTGCCCCACAGGACCAATCAATAATCCCAAAACTTTATACACATCTAGAGGCCCTCTGGAACATATTAACACACTTTCAACATTTTGAATTAAAGCACCTAGGAGCCTTCTGCCACAAACCGATTCTCTAATGAGAAAAGTGGTGCTACGGGTGCCCCACAGGGCCAAATCAAAAATCTAAAACCTTTATGCACATCTAGAAACCCTACTGGAACATATTAACACACTTTCAACATTTCAAATTAAAACCCCTAGGAGCCTTCCACTGCAAACTGATTTTCTAACAATAATAACAATAGTGGAGCTACGGGCGCCAAATGGGGCTGAATAAAAATTCCAAAACCTTTATCCACATCTACAGATGCTACCTGAACACCTCAGCATAGTTTAAATGTTTCGAATTACATACTCTTGGTGATATGACGTACAGATGGGACAGATGGGATGGACAGGACAGATTGGGTGGATGGGATGGACAGATGGATGGAGATCACCACAATATCCCCGCTGTTTCTTATCAACCTACCTTAAAATTGTTTACTACAGGCTTGCACTACAGTGGAAGGCCCTAACTCGGAAAATGTTCTCTCTATTTTGATCTTTCCCAAGGGATTTGGGAAAGAAAAGTGGTGCAAAAGCCCTAAGAAACTAGAGAATTATAATTTGTTGGACAAATTAAGGGCTTTCCCAACTTTTTAATGTAAAAAGGCAAACTGTATTGCACACAAAACTATCAATCATTTTTGAAAACAGCAAAATTTAGTGGAAATTAAAGTTTTTGTGATGCTACCAGTTTTTATGCTGCGAAAATAGATATTTGAGACTAGAGAATTGTAATTTGTTGGACAAATTACAGGCTTTCCCGACTTTTTAATGTGAAAAGTCAGACAGCATATAGCAAAGCAAAGTGTTCAAAATTAACACTTTCCAAAATGATAGAAAAAAGCGACCAAAGTTGGTTAATTTAGGCATTTTCAAATGATACTCTTATTCTCGCCCTCATTGTGCTTGAGGGTTAAATCTTAGGTTAAAAAGTAAACAGTAACTTTCTTCTGCAATCACTGTTGCATCTATCCATACAAAAATAATTGTTACAACAGCCCTGGAATTAGACAAATTTAATCTTGAAGTTAGTGAATTTTGAAGAAAAAATGCTATATTCATTTCATTCTTGGCCAAAAGGGGTTAATTTTGAAATATTTGTGTGGTGTGATTTCGGTGTGTCATATTATGCTCTAAATGTGTGGACATCAATCACAGACTGAGTGTCTGATAAGAGACATGGAGGAATATTGATTCTTTGTATTTGAATGAACATGTAAAAGTTGAGGGCACTCCAATTCAAGGCCTGATAAGTGGGTGAGGGTTAAGACTTTGAATAAAACATATAACAGTGAAATTGTTCTTGGATGAATGCCCTATCTTTTCATGGGAAACTTTTTGAGAAAGTATGGCTTCAGTGCTGAGAAATCACATGTAAAGGTTGGCAAAAATAACAATTATTCTGTCAGTACCCTTATGGGAAGTCTCAAATCTGCCAAGGGTTAAACTGTTAATAATAACATATAAAACAAAAGATTTCATACTTTGATTGCTGCATGCAGCCATAGAAAACATTCAGAGCTCAATCAATTAGAAATGGAGTAAATCGTCACTTAAACTTATCAAATTCTGAAAAATGGGAGTTTATTTGGATGTTACCTACATTTATGCAACCAGAATGGGCATAGGGTTAAACTTTACAACCAAACTTACAACAGCAAATATGCTCTGTAGTCAATTGTGAATGTGGACATGCAAAGAGTTTGAACTTAACCATTTCCAAAATGATAGAAAAAAGCAACCAAAGTTGTCTAATTTTGGCATTTTCAAACAACACTCTTATTCTCGCCCTCATTGTGCTTGGGGGTTAAATCTGAAATTAGAAAGTAAACATTTACTTTCTTCTGCAATCATTGTTGCATCTATCCGTACCAAAATAATTGTTACAACAACCTTAAAAATAGATAAATTTGCCCTTGAAGTTGGTCAATTTTGAAGACAAAACTGCTATATTCATGTTATTTTTGGCCCACAGGGGTTAATTTTGAAATATTTGTGTGGTGATTATGGTGTGGTGATTATGGTGTACTGTATTATGTTCTAAATGTTTGGAAACTTAGAGCCAGATAACTGTAAACAATTTCGAGATTTTTGAAAAATGGTGACATTTTGATGGTTTTGGCAAAAAGTTTGAAAATAAGCATTTTCACGAATATGACAATACCTCATTTCTCTAGATATTGTGACAATAAATAAATTTACCAAATCTGGTTGAAATCGTACAACTTGTTTTTGAGCTATGTTGAAAAATTGTGAAATTTTGAAGGTTTTGGCAGAATATTTTGAAAATACACATTTTCACAGATACGGCGATACCTCATTTCACTAGATTTTATGGCATTACATAAGTATGCCAAATTTGGTTGAAATCGTACAGCTTGTTTTTGAGCAGTACAACAGACAAAATTGACGGCAGAAAAAAAAAACGAAAAAAAACCCCCCAAAAACTAGAGAATTGTAATTTGTTGGACAAATTACAGGCTTTCCCGACTTTTTAGTGTGAAAAGGCAGACAGCATATAACAAAGCAAAGTGTTTGAAATTAACCCTTCCAAAAATGATAGAAAATCATCCAAAGTTGGATAATTTGGGCATTTTCAAATGATACTCTTATTCTCACCCTCATTGTAATTGAGGGTTAAATCTGAGATTAAAAAATGAACAGTAACTTTCTTCTGCAATCATTGTTGCACCTGTCCATACCAAAATAATTGCTACAACAACCTTGCAGTTAGAGCAAACGAGTACAAACATTTGCAAAATTCACTAAAAATCAATTTTTTTTGGACAGTACTAATCTTTAAATGCCCAAAGCATAGATTGGGTTAAGCCACAGAGCATAACATACAACAGTGGATTCGTTCATTCAACATCTCTACATGTAGCAAAGCAAAGTGTTCAAAATTAACCCTTTCCAAAATGATAGAAGAAAGCAACCAAAGTTGGATAATTTAGGCATTTTCAAATGGTACTCTTATTCTTGCTCTCATTGTGCATGAAAGTTAAATCTGAGGTTAAAAAAAACAGTAACTTTCTTCTGCAATCACTGTTGCATCTATCCATACAAAAATAATTGTTACAGAAGCCCTGGAATTAGACAAATTTACCCTTGAAGTTAGTGAATTTTTAAGAAAAAATGCTATATTCATTTCATTTTTGGCCAATAGGGGTTAATTTTGAAATATTTGTGTGGTGATTTCGGTGTGTCATATTATACTCTAAATGTGTGGACATCAATCACAGACTGAGTGTCTGATAAGAGACCTGGAGGAATATTGAATCTTGGTATTTGAATGAACATGTACAAGTTGAGGGCACTCCTATTCAAGGCCTGACAAGTGGGTGAGGGTTAAAACTTTGAATAAAACATATAACAGCGGAATTGTTCTTGGATGAATACCCTATCTTTTCATGGGAAACGTTTTGAGAAAATATGGCTTCAGTGCTGAGAAATCACATGTAAAGGTTGGCAAAAATAACAATTATTCTGTCAGTACCCTTATGGGAAGTCTCAAATCTGCCAAGGGTTAAACTTTTAATAATCACATATAAAACAAAATATTTCATACTTTGACTGCTGCATGCAGCCATAGAAAACATTCAGAGCTCAATCAATTAGAAATGGAGTAAATCGTCACTTAAACTTATCAAATTTTGAAAAAAATAGGAGTTTATTTGGATGTTACCTACATTTATGCAACCAAAATGGGCATAGGGTTAAACTTTACAACCAAACTTACAACAGCAAATATGCTCTGTAGTCAATTGTGAATATGGACATGCAAAGAGTTTGAACTTAACCATTTCCAAAATGATAGAAAAAACAACCAAAGTTGTCTAATTTTGGCATTTTCAAACAACACTCTTATTCTCGCCCTCATTGTGCATGGGGGTTAAATCTGAAATTAGAAAGTAAACAATAACTTTCTTCTGCAATCATTGTTGCATCTATCCATACCGAAATATTTGTTACAACAACCTTAAAAATAGATAAATTTGCCCTTGAAGTTGGTCAATTTTGAAGACAAAACTGCTATATTCATTTCATTTTTGGCCCACAGGGGTTAATTTTGAAATATTTGTGTGATGATTTTGGTGTACAATATTATGTTCAAAATGTTTGGTAAGTAAGAGCCAGATAACTGTAAACAATTCCGAGATTTTTGCAAAATGGTGAAATTTTGATGGTTTGGGCAGAAAATTTTGAAAATAAGCGTTTTCACGAATATGACAATAGCTCATTTCTCTAGATATTGTGACAATAAATAAGTTTACCAAATCTGGTTGAAATCGTACAGCTTGTTTTTGAGCTATGTTGAAAAATGGCAAAATTCTGAAGGTTTTGGCAGAATATTTTGAAAATATGCGTTTTCACAGATATGGCTATACCTCATTTCACTAGATTTTATGGCATTACATAAGTATGCCAAATTTGGTTGAAATCATACAGCTTGTTTTTGAGCAGTCCAACAGACAAAATTGGCGGAGGAAAAAAAAAAGAACTAGAGAATTGTAATTTGTTGGACAAATTACGGGCTTTCCCAACTTTTTAATGTGAAAAGGCAAACTGTATTGTACACAAAACTATCAATCAGTTTTGAAAACAGAAAATTTAGTGGAAATCAAAGTTTTTGTGATGCTACTAGTTTTTATGCAGCCAAAACAGATATTTGAGATACAGCAGGACACCAAAACATTTAACACAAAATTTGCTCTTCAATAATTACAGAATATATTCATAGAAAGCAAAATAAAAATAAAAATTGAACAGACAGCAGTGTCGCTCATACGCCCACTGCGTCCAGACCAGTGAAGGCAGATACACAAAATCTTCAGAAGTTGTTCTACTATCCCTGCTCGACAAGACAGTATCTTTGTCGAGTGGCGTGACTGCATGGGAACAATGTGGGGCGCGTGGAAACAGCGGGGACGCTTCGTCCCTACTCTACTCCCAGTGCAATGCCATTTCCATTCACTATTTACCTATCACCAGTCGAGTTTGGCATTATTTCTGTCTATTTGATGAACTGTTGATTGCCATTGCTCGGTGGTTCTCTCCAGGTACTCAATGAGAGGGAGACCCCACCCCCCTCCCTCTGGTACCCACATTTGGCATTTCCTCCTGAGATTCAACTTTTTCGGGCTGAAAGGTTTCATCCCCCACCCCCTGAAAAATAGCCCTGTACGCCTATGCAATGAATACCTCGACTTGAATAAATACCTATATTATGGTCATGATATAGCTGTAGATGCTGAAAGTGACCGTAAATATCAATAATTAATTTATTCTCTATCATTTTGTCTGTTTGTGAATGTGTGGGATTTGTCAACAAATGAGGGTAAGCTTCCAACTCCATGATTTCACAATTTTTCCAACATATCTGTTTCAGATACAATGAAATACATGTAATATGAGTTACTGTCACACACAAATTAGTTGTTTATTTGATATGGTTTAAACCATCTAGAGAGCTAGTATACACAGTGATGGGTACAGTTCAAGTAAAAATGAGTTAATTAAAGGGATGTTGAACAGCTTGTTAATATTTCTGGCATTACATTACTACTTTGCTATTTATTGACAGAAGGATTTCACAGAGGGTTTCCCAGACGGTATTTATTTATTGGTGTTTACGGTCACATACTTATCCACAATGGCTAATCGTGACCATGACAGTTTTATGGGTGGGGGAAGTCGGAGGACCCAGAGAGCATCGACGAGCAAGGTACCAGCGGTTGAAGACATGTGCACCATTGACATGCAGTACGCCTTAGTACATGGCATCATCGTGCCCCCCATGTTGGCAACCGGGATAAAGTGCCTTGCCCAAGGACATTACGTGGGTTGTCCAAGATAGGGATCAAACTCGGGACCTCTATCATAGAAGTCAAACAGTCTACCACTGAGAAAATGTGCTTTCTTTCCTGGCGGTATTCATATTTGTACGGCCAAACTGGTGTTGGATAACACAGAACACCAAAACATATAACACAAAATTTGTTCCCCATTGATTTTTGAAAGCAGTTATGAAAAGCTCAAAGAGCTCTTTCCTTTTTGTTGTTGGACAATTGAGTACTCACTCAAAGTCATTTTTTGCAGACAGTGCTATTTTTAGGTGGCCAAAGCACATGTTTCATTAAGTCCCAGAACATAACTAAAGCCGGATTTATTGATTAAACATCTCTGCATATAGCAAAGCAAAGTGTCTCAAATTAACCCATTCTAAAAGATAGTAGAGAGTAACCAAAGTTGGATAATTTGGGTATTTCCAAATGGTACACTTATTCTCACTCTCATTGTGCTTGAGGGTTAAATCTGAGATTGAAAAGGTATACCAATCTTACTCAGGGAAGGTGAGTACAGAAAAGTACGAAATTAATCAGAAAATAAATTTTGTCTGACGGTACTAATATTTGTATGAGCAAAACTGGTACTGGATTTATTTATTTATTTATTAGGTTTTAACGACACATTAACAGCCAAAGTCATATTATGTCGGTGACAGTTGTATGGGTGGAGGAAGCCGGAGTACCCAAAGAGAACCACCGAGCAATGACGAGCAGCTGCCAGCTCCCCAACATAGTGCCTCCGCATTGTAGCACAGGCAGGGTTAGATTGGTTGAAGACATACGCACCATCGACGTGCAGTATGCCTTAGTACACGGCGCCATGGTGCCCTCATGCAGACAGTCGAGGTGAAGTGATCGGGACATAATTGGAATATATCCAACAGATACAATGTCGGATATATTCCAATTATGTCCCGATCATGCAAGGCAGCAACTTGAAATTCTCAGAATGTCTCCTACTGTCCCTGCCCGACAGCTTAGTATCTTTGTCAAGTGCCGAGACCGCGTGGAAATACCGTGGATCAGGTGGAAACCGAGGGCACGATCCGTCCCTACTTTATTCTCAACTCAACGACTTTTCCATTCATTATTTACCTGTCACCGGCTGAGTTAGGTATTATATTTGTCTATTTGATGAACTTTTCAACCTTAACTATTTGCAGCTTCATGTAGCACCACAGAAAGGCCACTGCACGGTTACCAATATATTCAGGGATTGATTTTACGAAAATAACAATTATTCCGACTATGCCCACGTGGGAACTCCTAAATACGCCAAGGGTTCAACTTTTGATAATGACGTATAAAACAGAAATTGTCATGCTATGCTTGCTGCATGCAGGCATAGAAAACATTTAGCTCTCAATGAATTAGGAATGGAGTAAATTGTCACTTGAATCTACGAAATTCTGAAAAAAAGAGTTTTTACGACGGCATCTACCATTATGCATCTGAGACAGGGATTGCGTCAAACTTTATAGCAACCTTATAACAGAAAATATTCTTGGAACTGAACTGTGAATCCGAATTTCGAAAGCACTTTCGGATATTCTATTCCAAACTACCACTGCACGCTTATCAATATTCAGTGATTTTATGAAAATTAAAATTATTCCGACCATACCCATATGGGCAGTCTCGAATCTGCCAACGGTTAAACTTTTAATAATGACATATAAAACAAAAGTTGTCATACTATGACTGCTGCATACAGCCATAAAAAAATGTTCAGCGCTCAATCAATTAGGAATGGAGTAAATCGTCACTTAAACTTACCAAATTCTGAAAACGAGAGTTTTTTTGGACTGCACCTATCTTTATGCAAACATTACAAGCATAGGGTTAAGCTTTCCAACCAAACTTACAACAGCAAATATGCTCGGTAGGCAATTGTAAATTCGAACATGTCAATCATTTTTCGATATTTCTTTCGAAAATGGAAGAAAAGTGAGCTCCAAATTAGCCAATTTTATGAAGAATTTTAGGCCACTCAAATTCAAGGCCCGAAAACTGGGTGAAGGTTAAAACTTTGAATAAAATATATAACACCAAAATTGTTCTTGGATGAAGGCCCAAGCATCTCATGGAAAAGGTTTGGAGACAATATGGCTCCAGTGCTTAGATAGTGCATGTAAACGTTGGCAAAAATAACAATTATTCTGACAGTACCTTTATGGGAAGTAATAATAATAACATATAGAACAAAATTTGTCATACTTTGACTGCTGCAAGCAGCTACAGAAAACATTCAGCGCTCAAGCAATTAAAAATGGAGTAAATCGCCACCTAAATTTACCAAATTCTGAAAAAATTGGAAATCTTTTGGTATCTACTTTTATGCAACCAGAATGGGATAGGGTTAAACTTTACAACCAAACTAATAACAGCAAATATGCTCGATAGTCTATTGTGAATACGTACATGAAAAGTGTTTGAAATTAACCCTTTCCAAAATGATAGAAAAGGCAACCAAAAATGGCTAATTTTGGCATTTTCAAACGGTACTCTTATTCTCGGCCTCATTGTGCTGGAGGGTTAAATCTGAGATTAAGAAGTAAACAGTAACTTTCTTCCACAATCATTGTTGCAGCTAGCCATACCAAAATAATTATTACAACTACCTTGTAATTAGAAAAATTTGCTCTTGAAGTTGGCGAAAATAACAACTATTTCGACAGTACCCTTATGGGAAGTCTCAAATCTGCCAAGGGTTAAAGTTTTAATAATAACATATAGAACCAAATTTGTCATACTTTGGCTGCTGCAAGCAGCTATAAAAAACATTCAGAGCTCAAGCAATTAAAAATGGAGTAAATTGTCACCTAATCTTACCAAATTCTGAAAAAATTGGAGTTTTTTTGGACGGTACATGCTTTTATGCAATCAGAATGGGATAGGGTTAAACTTTACAACCAAACTTACAACAGCAAATATGCTCAGTAGTCAATTGTGAATACGTACACGAAAAGTGTTTGAAATTAACCCTTTTCCAAAATGATGGAAAAAGCAACCAAAGTTGGCTAATTTTGGCATTTTCAAACAGTACTCTTATTCTCACCCTCATTGTGCTTGAGGGTTAAATCTGAGATTAAAAAGTAAACAGTAACTGTATTTCGCAATCATTGTTGCGTCTATCCAAACCAAAATAATTGTTACAACAACCTTGTTATTATAGAAATTTGCCCTTGAAGTTTGTCAATTTTGAAGAAAAAATCTATATTCATGTCATTTTTGGCCAGTGGGGGTTAAAGTTGAAAGATCTGAGTGGTGATTGTGGTGTATCATATTATGCTCTAAATGTGTGGAAAATTTTAGCTAAATAACTGTAAACAATTTTGAGACATTCGAAAAATGGTGAAATTTTGAAGGTTTTGGCAGAATATTTTGAAAACACGCGTTTTCACAGATATGACGATACCGCATTTCACTAGATTTTATGACATTACATAAGTGTGCCAAATTTGGTCAAAATCGTACAGCTTGTTTTCGAGCAGTTCAACAGACAAAATTCAGGGAGGAAAAAAAAAAAAAAAAATAGAAAAGAAAAATTTTGAAAAAGAAGAATAACAATAGTCTTTCCCAAACTGGGTTTGGGAAAGCCTAAAAAAAAAAAAAACTAGTGAATTGTAATTTGTTGGACAAATTACAGGCTTTCCCAACTTTTTAATGTGAAAAGGCAAACTGTATTGTACACAAAACTATCGATCAGTTTTGAAAACAGAAATTTAGTGGAAATCAAAGTTTTTGTGATGCTGCTAGTTTTTATGCAGCCAAAACAGATATTTGAGATACAGCAGGACACCAAAAGATTTAACACAAAATTTGCTCTTCAATAATTACAGAATATTTTTATAGAAAGCAAAACAAGCGATGTCCTTTGTGCTTTGGAAAAAATTAGTACACATGAATTATGGGCTTACGGGCAGGGGTTTCATGAAGGACTGTGCCCCAACCCACCCCTGAGTCAGGAAGGAGCTGATTTTTTGGCCAACATGCCAGAAAATTTCGGACAATTTAGTTGCCAGAAATGACCACAAAACATTTTGGTTTTCCACACAAAATGTTGTTTTCCTATCTCATCACTTAGAAGTTGCAAGTAAACTGACCATTATACTGTACAAGTTGATTCAGTGGAACCGTATCCACGTTAATATTATTCATTTATAATCACACAAGTACACATAAAGAGCTCTATTACTGCATATTACGGGAGCACGGTGGCTCAGAAGGTAGAGATGATTGTTGCAACCCAAGAAGTCCTCGGTTCGAATCCTGTCTGTGGCAACCAGCAAGACACTTCATCCCAATTTACTTTCCCACGTGGGTGGGTGGGGGGGGGGGGGGGGGGGGGGCATGGTGGCGATGTGTACTAAGGGTACTTTGAGGGCGCGCTTGCCTTCAACCAATGCTAACCTGCTTTTGTGGAGTTAGTATGTTGGAGAGCCCCCACCCCTCCCTTCCATACCCACATTTGGCATTTCCTCCTGAGATTCAACTTTTTTCGGGCTAAAAGGGTTCATCCCCCACCCCTGAAAAATAGCCCTGTATGCCTATGCAATGAATACCTGGACTTGAGTAAATACCTATGTTATGGTCATGATATAGCTGTAGATGCTGAAAGTGACCTTAAATATCAATAATTAATTTATTCTCTATCATTTTGTCTGTTTGTGAATGTGTGGGATTTGTCTACAAAAGAGGGTAAGCTTCCTACTCCATGATTTCACAATTTTTCCAACATATCTGTTTCAGATACATTGAAATACATGTAATATGAGTTACTGTCACACACAAATTAGTTGTTTATTTGATATGGTTTAAACCATCTAGAGAGCTAGTATACACAGTGATGGGTATAGTTCAAGTCAAAATGATTTGATTAAAGGGATGTTGAACAGCTTGTTAATATTTCTTGCATTACATTTCTACTTTGCTATTTATTGACAGAAGGATTTCACAGAGGGTTTCCCTGATGGTATTTATTTATTGGTGTTTACGGTCACATACTTATCCACAATGGCTAATCGTGACCGTGACAGTTTTGAGAGTGGGGGAAGTCGGAGGACCCAGAGAGAACCACTGAGCGTTGACGAGCAACTGTCAGCTCAACATTCTAATTATGTTCAAGCTCCGCTGAAGCAGGGTACCAGCGGTTGAAGACATGTGCACCATTGACATGCAGTACGCCTTAGTACATGGCATCATCGTGCCCCCATGTTGGCAACCGGGATAAAGTGCCTTGCCCAAGGACATTACGTGGGTCGTCCCAGATAGGGATCAAACTCGGGACCTCTATCATAGAAGTCAAACAGTCTACCACTGAGAAAATGTGCTTTCTTTCCTGGCGGTATTCATATTTGTATGGCCAAACTGGTGTTGGATAACACGGAACACCAAAACATATAACACAAAATTTGTTCCCCATTGATTTTTGAAAGCAGTTATGGAAAGCTCAAAGAGCTCTTTCCTTTTTGTTTTTGGACAAGTGAGTATTCACTCAAAGTCATTTTTTGCAGACAGTGCTATTTTTAAGTGGCCAAAGCACATGTTTCATTAAGTCCCAGAACATAACTAAAGCCGGATTTATTGATTAAACATCTGTGCATATAGCAAGCAAAGTGTCTCAAATTAACCCATTCCAAAATGATAGTAGAGAGAAACCATAGGTGGATAATTTGGGTATTTCCAAATGGTACACTTATTCTCACTCTCATTGTGCTTGAGGGTTAAATCTGAGATTGAAAAGGTAATACCAATCTTACTCAGGGAAGGTGAGTACAGAAAAGTACGAAATTAATCAGAAAATGAATTAATTTTGTCTGACGGTACTAATATTTGTACGAGCAAAACTGGTACTGGATTTATTTATTTATTTATTAGGTTTTAATGACACATTAACAGCCAAGGTCATATTATGTCGGTGACAGTTGTATGGGTGGAGGAAGCCAGAGTACCCATAGAGAACCACCGAGCAGTGACGAGCAGCTGCCAGCTCACCAACATAGTGCCTCCGTACTGTAGCACAGGCAGGGTTAGATTTGGTGAAGACATGCGCACCATCGATGTGCAGTATGCCTTAGTACACGGCGTCATGGTGCCCCCATGCGGACAGTCAGGGTGAAGTAATCGGGACATAATTGGAATATATCCGACAGATACAATGTCGGATATATTCCATTTATGTCCCGATCATGCAAGGCAGCAACTTGAAATTCTCAGAATGTTTCCTACTGTCCCTGCCCAACATTTTAGTATCTTTGTCAAGTGCCGCGACCGCGTGGAAATACCGTGGATCACGTGGAAATCGAGGGCACGATTCGTCCCTACCTTATTCTCAACTCAACGTCTTTTCCATTCATTATTTACCTGTCACCGGCTGAGTTAGTTATTATATTTGTCTATTTCATGAACCTTTCAACCTTAACTATTTGTGGCTTCATGTAGCACCACTGAAAGGCCACTGCACGGTTACCAATATATTCAGGGATTGATTTTACGAAAAGCAATCCTCTGATGGAAAAGGTTTTGAGACAATATGACTCCAGTGCTGAGAAAGTGCATGTAAACATTGGCTAAAATAACAATTATTCTGACAGTACCCTTATGGGAAGTCTCAAATCTGCCAAGGGTTAAAGTTTTAATAATAACATATAGAACAAAATTTGTCATACTTTGACTGCTGCAAGCAGCTATAGAAAACATTCAGAGCTCAAGCAATTAAAAATGGACTAAATCGCCACCTAAACTTACCAAATTCTGAAAAAATTGGATTTTTTTTGGACGGTACCTACTTTTATGCAACCAGAATGGGATAGGGTTAAACTTTACAACCAAACTAACAACAGCAGATATGTTCGATAGTCAATTGTGAGTACGTACATGAAAAGTGTTTGAAATTAACCCTTTCCAAAATGATAGAAACGGCAACCAAAAATGGCTAATTTTGGCATTTTCAAACGGTACTCTTATTCTCGGCCTCATTGTGCTAGAGGGTTAAATCTGAGATTAAGAAGTAACAGTAACTTTTTTCCACAATCATTGTTGCATCTAGCCATACCAAAATAATTATTACAACTACCTTGCAATTAGAAAAAATTGCTCTTGAAGTTGGCGAAAATAACAAATATTCCGACAGTACCCTTATGGGAAGTCTCAAATCTGCCAAGGGTTAAACTTTTAATAATAACATATAGAACAAAATTTGTCAAGTTACTGCTGCAAGCAGCTATAGAAAACATTCAGAGCTCAAGCAATCAAAAATGGAGTAAATCGTCACCTAAACTTACCAAATTCTGAAAAAATTGGAGTTTTTTTGGACTGTACTTACTTTTATGAAACCAGAATGGGATAGGGTTAAACTTTACAACTAAACTTACAACAGCAAATATGCTCGGTAGTCAATTGTGAATACGTACACGAAAAGTGTTTGAAATTAACCCCTTTCAAAAATGATGGAAAAAGCAACCAAAGTTGGCTAATTTTGGCATTTTCAAAAGGTAGTCTTATTCTCACCCTCATTGTGCTTGGGGGTTAAATCTGAGATTAAAAAGTAAACAGTAACTTTCTTCTGCAATCATTGTTGCATCTATCCAAACCAAAGTAATTGCCACAACAACCTTGTTATTAGAGAAATTTGCTCTTTAAGTTGGTAAATTTTGAAGAAAAATTCTATATTCATGTCATTTTTGGCCAGTGGGGGTTAAAGTTGAAAGATTTGAGTGGTGATTGTGGTGTATCATATCATACTCTAAATGTGTGGAAACTTTGAGCTAAATAACTGTAAACAATTTTGAGACATTCGAAAAATGGTGAAAATTTGAAGGTTTTGGCAGAATATTTTGAAAACACGCGTTTTCTCAGATATGACGATACCACATTTCACTAGATTTTATGACATTACATAAGTGTGCCAAATTTGGTCAAAATTGTACAGCTTGTTTTCGAGCAAAAAAAAAAAAATAGAGAAGAAAAATTCTGAAATAGAAGAATAACAATAGTCTTTCCCAAACTGGGTTTGGGAAAGCCTAAAAATAAAAAAAAATAAAAAAAAATAGAGAAGAAAAATTCTGAAAAAGAAGAATAACAATAGTCTTTCCCAAACTGGGTTTGGGAAAGCCTAAAAATAAAAAAAATAAAAAAAATAGAGAAGAAAAATTTTAAAAACGAAGAATAACAATAGTCTTTCCCAAACTGGGTTTGGGAAAGCCTAAAAAACTAGAGAATTGTAATTTCTTGGACAAATTACGGGCTTTCCCAACTTTTTAATGTGAAAAGGCAAACTGTATTGTACACAAAACTATCAATCATTTTTTAAAACAGAAAATTTAGTGGAAATCAAAGTTTTTGTGATGCTACTAGTTTTTATGCAGCCAAAACAGATATTTGAGACACAGCAGGATAGCAAAACCTTTAACACAAAATTTGCTCTTCAATAATTACAGAATATTTTCATAGAAAGCAAAACAAGCGATGTCCTTTCTGCTTTGGAAAAAATAAGTACATATGAATTATGGGCGTATGGGCCGGGGTTTCATGGAGGACTGTGCCCCAACCCACTGCTGAGTCGGGAAGGAGCCGATCTTTCAGCCAATATGCCAGAAAATGTCGGACAATTTAGTTGCCAGAAATGACCACAAAACATTTTGGTTTTCCACACAAAATGTTATTTTCCTATCTCATCACTTAGAAGTTGCAAGTAAACTGACCATTATACTGTACAAGTTGATTCAGTGGAACCGTATCCACATTAATATTATTCATTTATAATCGCACAAGTACATATAAAGAGTTCTATCACTGTATATTACAGGACCGCTGTGGCTCAGAAGGTAGAGATGATGGTTACAATCCAAGAGGTCTTTGGTTTGAATCCCACCTGTGGCAACCACATTATGTCCTTGAGCAAGACACTTCATCCCAATTTAATTTCCCATGTGGGGGGAGGGGGTGGGGTGGGGGGGGGGGGTATTATGGCGTTGTGCACTAAGGTGTACTGCACTTTGGGGGTGCTCTTGTCTTCAACCAATGCTAACCCTGCTTTTGTGGAGTTAGTATGTTGGGGAGTCTGAGTCACTTGCCATTGCTTGGTGGTTTTCTCCAGGTACTCTGGCTTCTACCACCCGTAAAACTGTCTCAAAAGTGTCATTAAAGCTCAATAAATAAATAAAAATTGAACAGACAGCAGTGTCTCTCATACGCCCACTGCATCCAGACCAGTGAAGGCAGATACACAAAATCTTCAGAAGTTGTTCTACTATCCCGGCTCGACAGGACAGTATCTTTGTCGAGTGGGCGTGACTGCATGGGAACAATGTGGGTCGCGTGGAAACTGCGGGGACGCTTCGTCCCTACTCTACTCCTGATGCAATGCTGTTTCCATTCACTATTTACCTATCACCGGTCGAGTTTGGCATTATTTCTGTCTATTTGATGAACTGTTCAGCTTTAAATATTTGCACATTCATATGGGACAGGAAGTTTTGAGTTAATCTGCTTATTTTAGACCGTCCCAGCAGAAACTGACAACTCGATCCGGTGGCGAAAAAGTCGTCATCTGGCTAATTTGACATTCAAATTGAACGGATACAATGTCGGATATACGCCAATTATGTCCCGACCATGCAAGGCAGAAACTTGAAATTCTCAGAATCTTTTCTACTGTCCCCATCTGACAGTTTAGTATCTTTGTCAAGTGCAGAGACCGTGTGGAAATACCGTGGATCAGGTGGAAACCGAGGGCACGATTCGTCCCTACTTTATTCTCAATTCAACGACTTTTCCATTCATTATTTACCTGTCACCGACTGAGTTAAGCATTATATCTGTCTATTTGATGAACTGTTCAGCTTTAAATATTCGCACATTCATATGGGATAGAAAGGTTTGAGTTAAACTGCTAATTTATACCGTCCCGACAGAAACTGACAACTCGACCTGGTGGCGAAAAGGCCGTCATCTGGCTAATTTGACATTCAAATTGAACAGATACAATGTCGGATATACGCCAATTATGTCCCGACCATGCAAGACAGAAACTTGAAATTCTCAGAATGTTTTCTACTGTCCCTGTCCGACAGTTTAGTATCTTTGTCAAGTGCTGAGACCACGTGGAAATACTGTGGATCAGGTGGAAACCGAGGGCACGATTCATCCCTACTTTATTCTCAATTCAATGACTTTTCCATTCATTATTTACCTGTCACCGGATGAGTTAGGCATTATATCTGTCTATTTGATGAACTTTTCAACCTTAACTATTTGTGGCTTCATGTAGCACCACCGAAAGCCCACTGCACGGTTACCAATATATTCAGGGATTGATTTTACGAAAATAACAATTATTCCGACTATACCCACGTGGGAACCCCTAAATCTGCCAAGGGTTAAACTTTTGATAATAACGTATAAAACACAATTTGTCATGCTATGCTTGCTGCATGCAGGCATAGAAAACATTCAGCGCTCAATGAATTAGGAATGGAGTAAATTGTCACTTAAACCTACGAAATTCTGAAAAAATGAGAGTTTTTTTCGACGTCACCTGTCTTTATGCATCTGAGACAGGGATTGCGTTAAACTTTACAGCAACCTTATAACAGAAAATATTCTTGGAATTGAACTGTGAATCCGAATTTCGAAAGCATTTTCGGATATTCTATTCCAAACTACCACTGCACGCTTATCAATATTCAGTGATTTTATGAAAATTAATATTATTCAGACCATTCCCATATGAGCAGTCTCGAATCTGCCAACGGTTAAACTTTTAATAATGACATTTAAAACAAAAGTTGTCATACTATGACGGCTGCATACAGCCATAAAAAACGTTCAGTGCTCAATCAATTAGGAATGGAATAAATCGTCACTTAAACTTACCAAATTCTGAAAACGAGAGTTTTTTTGGACTGCACCTATCTTTATGCAAACAGAACAAGCATAGGGTTAAACTTTACAACCAAACTTACAACAACAAATATGCTCAGTAGGCAATTGTAAATACGAACATGTAAATCATTTTTCGATATTCCTTTCAAAAATGGAAGAAAAGTGAGCTCCAAATTAGCCAATTGTATGAAGAATTTTAGGGCACTCAAATTCAAGGCCCGAAAACTGGGTGAAGGTTAAAACTTTGAATAAAATATATAACAGCAAATATTGTTCTTGGATGAAGGCCCAATCCTCTCATGGAAAAGGTTTTGAGACAATATGGCTCCAGTGCTGAGAAAGTGCATGTAAACTTTTTTTTTTTTTTCTTTTATTAGGGTTTAACGACACATTAACAGCCAGGGTCATATCATGTCGGTGACAGTTTTACGGGTGGAGGAAGCCGGAGTCCCCGGAGAGAACCACCGAGCAACGACGAGCAGCTGCCAGCGCATGCAAACGTTGGCGAAAATAACAATTATTCCGACAGTACCCTTATGGAAAGTCTCATATCTGCCAAGGGTTAAACTTTTAATAATAACATATGGAACAAAATTTGTCATACTTTGACTGCTGCAAGCAGCTATAGAAAACATTCGGAGCTCAAGCAATTAAAAATGGAGTAAATCGTCACCTAAACTTACCAAATTCTGAAAAAATTGGAGTTTTTTTAGACAGTACCTACTTTTATGCAACCAGAATGGGATAGGGTTAAACTTTACAACCAAACTTACAACAGCAAATATGCTCGGAATATTAATTGTGAATACATACACGAAAAGTGTTTGAAATTAACCCTTTCCAAAATGATGGAAAAAGCAACCAAAGTTGGCTAATTTTGGCATTTTCAAATGGTGCACTTATTCTCGCCCTCATTGTGCTTGAGGGTTAAATCTGAGATTAAAAAGTAAACAGTAACTTTCTTTCGCAATCATTGTTGCATCTATCCAAACCAAAATAATTGTTACAACAGCCTTGTAATTAGAGAAATTTGCCCTTGAAGTTGGTCAATTTTGAAGAAAAAACTATATTCATGTCATTTTTGGCCAGTGGGGTTTAATGTTGAAAGATTTGAGTGTTGATTGTGGTGTATCATATAGTGCTCTAAATGTGTGGAAAATTTGAGCTAAATAACTGTAAACAATTTTGAGACATTCGAAAAATGGTGAAATTTTGAAGATTTTGGCAGAACATTTTGAAAATTCGCATTTTCATAGATATGCCGATACCGCATTTCACTAGATTTGATGACATTACATAAGTATGCCAAATTTGGTCAAAATCATGCAGCTTTTTTTTGAGCAGCTCAACAGACAAAATTCAGGGAGGAAAAAAAAAAAATAAAAAAAATTAAAAAAATTAAAAAAAAAAAGGAGAAGAAAAATTTTGAAAAAGAAGAATAACAAGAGTCTTTCCCAAACTGGGTTTGGGAAAGCCTAAAAATAAAAAAAACTGAAAAAAAAAAATAGAGAAGAAAAATTTTGTAAAAGAAGAATAACAAGAGTCTTTCACAAACTGGGTTTGGGAAAGCCAAAAAATAATCCAAAACTGGGTCGAGTGCTACCGGCACAACCCAGTAGAGGACGCTCTTCTCCTAGTATAGACCCACGGCTTTCGGTACCAGTGTGCAGTCAGTGACTAGTGAATCATTCTTTTTAGCTTAACTTGACATAGTCAAGACATGCTATTGCCATCACGTGTGCGGAAGTCTGTCAGTCGGTGAGTCTGTGAATCTGTGAGTCTGTTCACATTTTCCATTCGCACGGGCTACACCCCGCAGTTCTTGTCTGATCATCACGAAATTTCATATGCAAGTTTGGGGTCATGTCTAAATGAGAACGTCCCCTTTTGGTCACGATCGGGCAACCGGTATGGCTGCCCGAGCCCAAAACCTGAAAACCATTAGCACAGTCTACAGGTCGTATTTATGAAGGGATTTCATTGTAACTTGGTAGGATGCCCCTGTATAATGCCTAGATGAGAACATCCCCTTTTGGGCATGATCTATCAACCGTGAGGGCTGGCCAAGCCCAAAACCCAAATACTTTTAGCACAGTCTGCAGGTCATGTTTAATATGGAGGGATTTCATTGTAACTTGGTAGGATGACTCCTTATGATCTCTAGATGAGAATTTCCCCATTTGGGCGTGATCTGCCAACCGTGACGACTGCCCGAGCCCAAAACCCGAAAACCTTTAGCACAGTCTGTAGGTCATATTTATCGAGGAATTCCATTGTAACTTGGTTGGTTGGCTTCATACAATGTCTAGATAAGAAAGTCCCCTTTTGGTCCTGATTAGGCAACTGTGACGGCTACAGGGGCCCGAAGCCCGAAAACCTTTAGCACAGTCTACAGGTCATATTTATGAAGGGATTTCATTGTAACTTGGTAGGATGACTCCAAATAATGTCTAGATGAGAACGTCCCATTTTGATCACGATCATTCAGCCTTGATGGGTGCCCGAGCCCAAAAACCTTTAGCATAGGCAAAAGGTCATATTTATGGAAGGATTTCATTGTAACCTGTTAGGTTGACTCCATATAATGCCAAGATGATGACATCCCCTTTTGATCGTGATTGGTTAACTGTGATGGTTACAGGTGCCTGAAGCCCGAAAACCTTGAGCACCGTCTACAGGTCATATTTATAAAGGGATTGCAGTGGAACTTCCTAGGATCACTCCAGATGATGCCCAGATGAGATTGTCCCCTTTGGTTGCAATCATTCAGCCATGATGGCTGCCCGAGCCCGAAGCCCAAAAACCTTTAGCACAGTCTACAGGTCATATTTATGAAGAGATTTCATTGTAACTTGGTAGGTTGACTTCATATAATGTCTAGATGTGAACGTCCCCTTTTGGACAGAATTGGGCAACTGTGACAGCTACAGGGGCCCAAAGCCCGAAAACCTTTAGAACAGTCTACAGGTCATAATTATGAAGGGATTTCATTTTAGCGTGGTAGCATGACTCCAAATAATGTCTAGATGAGAACATCCCCTTTTGATCATGATCTTTCAGCCTTTATGGCTGCCCGAGCCCAAAGACCTTTAGCACAGTCTTTTGGTCGTATTTATGGAAGGATTTCATTGTAACTTGTTAGGTTGACTCCATATAATGCCTAGATGATGACATCCCCTTTTGGTCGTGATTGGTCAACTGTGATGGCTACAGGTGCCCGAAGCCCGAAAATCTTGAGCACCGTCTACAGGTCATATTTATGAAGGGATTTCATTGTAACTTGGTAGGTTTGACTTTATATAATGTATAGATGAGAACGTCCCCTTTTGGACACGATTGGGCAACTGTGACAGCTACAGGGGCCCCGAAGCCTGAAAATCTTTAGAACAGTCTACAGGTCATAATTATGAAGGGATTTCATTGTAGCTTGGTAGGATAACTCCAAATAATGTCTAGATGAGAACGTCCCCTTTTGGTCACGATCATTCAGCCTTGATGGCTCCCGAGCCAAAAAACCTTTAGCATAGTCTATAGGTTGTATTTATGGAAGGATTTCATTGTAACTTGTTAGGTTGACTCCATATAATGCCTAGATGATGATGTCCCCTTCTGGTCGTGATTGGTCAACTGTGATGGCTACAGGTGCCCGAAGCCCGAAAATCTTGAGCACAGTCTACAGGTCATATTTATGAAGGGATTTCATTGTAACTTCGTAGGATCACTCCAGATGATGCCCAGATGAGAATGTCCCCTTTTGGTTGCGATCATTCAACCATGATGGCTGCCCGAGCCCAAAGCCCGAAAACCTTTAGCACAGTCTTCAGTTCATATTTATGAAGGGATTTCATTGTAACTTGGTAGGTTAACGTCATATAATGTCTAGATGAGAACAGCCCCTTTTGGACACCATTAGGCAACTGTGACGGCTGCAGGGGCCTGAAGCCCAAAAACCTTTAGCACAGTCTACAGGTGATATTTATGAAGGGATTTCATTGTACCTTGGTAGGATGACTCCAAATAATGTCTAGATGAGCACGTCCTCTTTTGGTCGCGATCATTCAGCCTTGATGGCTGCCCGAGCCCAAAACCCCAAAACCTTTAGCATAGTTTATCGGTCATATTTATGGAAGGATTTCATTGTAACCTGTTAGTTTGACTCCATATAATACCTAGATGATGACATCCCCTTTTGGTCGTGATTGGTCAACTGTGACGGCTTCATGGGCCTGAAGCCCGAAAACCTTGAGTCTACAGGTCATATTTATGAAGGGATTTCATTGTATCCAGATGATGCCCAGATGAGAATGTCCCCTTTTGGTTGCAATCATTCAACCATGATGGCTGCCCGAGCCCAAAGCCCCAAAACCTTTAGCACAGTCTACAGGTCATATTTATGAAGGGATTTCATTGTAACTTGGTAGGTTGACTTCATATAATGTCTAGATGAGAACGTCCCCTTTGGTTGCAATTGGGAAACTGATGGCTACAGGGGCCCGAAAACCCTTTAGCACAGTCTACAGGCCATATTTATGAAGGGATTTCAATGTAACTTGATAGGATGACTCATTTTGGAATATTTCACTGTAACTTGGTAACTTTCGTTGATATACGTTAACTGTGAGGGCCACATACATTAACTGTGAGGTCATATTAACCCACCCCTCAGCTCTTTAGTACAGTGTACACCTCATATTATTTTTTTATCAAAAACAAAGCATACAGGGAACAGAAATGAACATGTTCCCAATTATCACAATTCTTGTCTTATTTCATAATCCTTTCATAAACATTGAACATTATCCTTTTCATCAAACACAACACACAAGTTACGCTACAGTGTCATTGACACTTTCATTTCGTCCGCTGGCATAGCGAGATGTCCGTATGCATTAAGAAACAGTGATAATTCAACTCGTTGATAATGGTTACCTGTGACTGGAATTATGGATCTGAGGATCGTATAATAACAGGACTGTGTTTTATATATTCTCGTTATTATTTTCAACCACCTTTTCAGTGTATTTTATGTATTCTCCGTGTTCACGCGCGACTTTCGCGTACCATGCTGTTCGGACATAAAACTTTTTGGTTGATAAATTTATGTCATCCTTTTGGATATTATTATTATTACATGTATTGGAGTTAGGTGTCAATGGGAGAGGTGGGGGGGGGGGGGGGCTGCATGGTCAGGATTTCTCCTCTCTGTTGAAGGTAGAATTTCTGTTTTTTGAATCCCTGTCAGCCGTCTGGGTTCAGTTGTGTTCCTGCCGGTCCTTTTTTTTCTGCCACCTTTCTCTCGTTGTTAGGGGTGTTCTTCTACTTTCTACATCTGTTGAGTTCACCTTTTCTTCTACTGCTCTCACCTCTGTTATGCCCAGGACTGTTCCTTGAGGGCAATGCCTTTTGCCCAAGCATGTTGCGCGTTCTCGTGCCCGTTTCTCCCGCACCCGTGGGGAGGGGGAATGCTGGCGTTGGGGCCTCCCGACACAACCACATCTGGTGAGAGTTATACCACCTCCGTGGGGGATGTGCAGTCTTTAACTGTGGTGGATACTGTGGGAGCTGTTGAGTTGTCTGGTGAAGAGATGCCTGGTTCTGGGACTGTGGCCCCTCTCCAGTCGACATCTGAGGCTGTCACTAGGGTTGTGACTCCTCCTTTGGAGCCTAGCTCGGTTGCTCTCTCTACTTTTCCACCAGTTTCAACAGCTCCCATCGTATCTGCTGCTACTGCTGTTCCATCTGCTACATCATTGGTCACCGTTTCAGCCGGCCTCGGCTTATCCCTGCAGGGGTTTGCAGAGATGTCTGGTAGTGTGGACATGGGGTATCGGCCTCAGCCTTCCCTGACTTCAACTCGGCGAAGTCGGAAGGGGGCTGCCGACCGAATCCTCTGCTGTGGTCTCTCAGCCGTCAAGCCCAGCAGTTTTCTCATTGGATTCGGATGTTCATGGTCGATTCACCATGGACTCTGTTGTGTTTCCATCCATGCACTCTGGTCCCATGGCCAGTTTTGCGGGACCGACGCTTTTTGTGAAGTCTGGACCTTCTGTCCTTCAGAGTCCGCGGTGACTCTCCTGAGTTCCCACACTGTAGATCCTCAGGGTATGTCTTAACCCTATATGCATCTGCCTTCAGATGTTTCGGCTGATTTGAGGATCATGACCCTTCGCTGGTTAAAAGGGTCAGGAGTGAAGCCACTTTGCCGGTTCGTTCCCACATTGAACCAGCCGACACGGGCCGAGAGCTTAGGGAGGCCCTCTCCTTGCTCACTCAGGTTCTTTTCAAGAGCCTTCCTGTTGCCTCCAGCTAGTCTACTAGTGGTTTCCAGGTGCCCCCTGTGGCCCCGCCTCCCGGGATTGGAAGCAGGCCGCTTTCTGATCCCTTAGGTGTGCGGCGTGTACCTACACCATAGGAGGCATTGGCTAGTTTGCCCATGATGGGCTATGTGTCTTCCGACTCAGAGGATGGGTCAGACATACCTGACGTCGAGAGCCAACAGTCTTCTGACTTAGGGGCAGCTCTTGACTTTTTGTTTGAGTTCATTCCAGATCTCAAACTGTCAGACCAGCCGATGGCTGTCAGCCAAGCTGTGATCATCGGTCACGCGCCTACAGCCTGTGGAGCAACCCGCTTCTGGGAGCCTTTGACCGTGCCAGTCGGTACAGGTGGTTGAAGCGTTTACAGCTTTGGACTCTGAGTTCCAAGGCTATGAGGACTTCGTTCTTCACCAGGGCTTACACTTTTTTTTGCCTCCAGTGCGTTATCGTTCCTTCCATTCCGCCAATCCGTCAGTCTGCCAGACTTTGATGGTCTTGGATCAGGACTCCACCTCCCTCTGGCTTTCCAAGCCCAAGTCGGCCATTATTCCTATGGCGACTTGGAGTCCCCTTTGGGCTTATCGAGAGAGATGCTGGGCGTGCTTTCTCTCTCAGATCACGTCGTCTCTGCTTTAGCTGCTTATCTGCCTCCTGATAAGTTGGATGACATACAGGCTCCTTTGCATGTGCTTTCCAAGGTGCTCATGCACACGCATGCCTGTAACACGGCTAACTTGGAATTAGTTTGCAGGGACGCTGTGTTGGACACACGCCGTTCCCTTCCTGAGGGGCAGCGCGCTCCTCTTCGATCTGCTTCTTCACGGGGTAACTGTAAGCGTCGGCAGGCTAGAGGGAGGACTCTTCATAGATTAGAGGAGACGGTTTCTCCTCTCGCGGGCTTCTCCGGGGTTTGAAATGAAGGTCCTCACCTTGATTCGTACCAGGTTGGAGGAAGGATATCAGAGTTCGCAGACCATTGGGCCACAATCACATCCAATCCTTGGGTGTTAGATGTTGTTCAGTCCGGGCTGTGGATATCCTTCCGGAGGCACCCCACTCTGTCGAGAGTGCCTCTTCCAACACAAGTTCCTTTAGACGTTACACGTCGGGACCTTTTGATCACGGAGATAGACAATCTCCTGTCAAAGGGGACGATCGATGTCGTCAAGAACATTCATTCAGTGGGATTTTATTCCCGCCTGTTCTTGGTGCCGAAGAAGAATGGCCAACTCTGACCGGTTATCGATCTTAGTATCCTGAACCAGTCTATCATTGCTCCCAAGTTCAGCATGCAGACTTTCAGGTCGGTTCGCCACTCCATTCACCAGGGAGATTTCGCTTCCAGCATCGACCTGCGAAACGCTTACTTTCACGTTCCGATTCATTGGACATCGCGAAAGTATCTCAGGTTCGCTTTTCTGGGGCGAGTTAAAACTGACAAGCGTTTTGAGTGAGTTAATTTTCCCCTGCAGTATATGCTTTACGACAATTGTAGTGGTGGGTGTTATAGGTATAAGTTTAGAAACAATATTTTAATATTTATTATATTTTATAAGTGATAAATCATCAAAATCAAGTTTGATAAAAATATCCTTGACTGCTGTCTGTGGGTAGAACTGAATTTGTATTTAACACCTAAAGTTATCAATGGCTTCTGTGGACAGGCTTGACATGGAATTATAGAAAGCACTCTTCTGTGTCAACCTATACAAGTGATAAGTGCTTAATCAGGGCACTGTTCCCAGTCATGAAGTATAAACTAGCTGGATAAGGGTTTTCCATAATTCTGTTGTGGAGTTGTGTTGTGAATACATGTAGCTTATTCCTTGATTAGTTACGCGACATTAACAGTGAAACAGCTTACACCTCAGAGTTGCTTGTTGCATGCCAATGTCGGCTTGCCAACAGAAGGAGTATATAAGCATCGCAAGTGGTGGTCAAATTGATATTCACGATTTGACCGTCACATGCAAGATTAAATATTTATATGTGTATACTCTTTCTGTTTTATGGTAAGTCCAGTATACTTTATACCTTTGTTATTTAAGTTACAGATAAGTTTATATCACTGAATCCCGCAAAGCATTTATGTGAATGCTTGGCGAGTTCCAGTGGGTAAAGAATTAGGTTATAATTAACAAACTGCGGAAGTTATGTCTTTGGCGTACATTGTTAAATTATTGCGGTAAATTATAACCAAATTAAATGTTACTGTCCACATCTACACCACACTGCAGGTCGGAATAAGAGTAATTGTCTGTGTAAATTACCCACCTATTTCAGAGCAAACAACTATTTTATACAGTAGAATGTACTATGGTTCATGAGAGCTGGGTCAAAACTACCCAGGCTTGTTCATTGTTTTGAAAGTATGCATTATGAGAATGTGCATTTCCATGTTATTGTTGCTGGCCATTGCAGGCCAGGGCATAAGATTGTTTACATAATAATTATGCAAGCAAATAGCTTGGTAGATGAGTCTTTCGGAAAGTACCTGATTATTGAATCAGTAGCCTATACCAATGTACAGTGCAGTAAAAAAAACTACTGTTAGTTTTATAATTGTTAGGATAAGAACTCGGAGTAAAAGAGCTGTAGGCTTGTAAAGCTTGTAACTTCGTTTCACAGTAATTCTTGAGAATGCATCAAATTGATGAATTCCCATGAATTACTTGTGGTGTTAGAATTTATTTCATGGCTGTATATATTATGCTTTCATTTTTGATAGATAAGCTCAAAAAGCTTGCGTGACGTATTGATTATTAAGTAACATTATTATTATATAGATCTTTACGGTAATTCAAGGAATGGATTGAAGGGATCCATTCCCACGAATTGCCTGTAAAGCACATGCAGAGAGTGTTTATGTATTTAGTGCCACACCAAGTTAAGAAATAGGGAGCTCTAGAGCTTAGTTAATTGATTGTGTGAAACATTATTGTAGCTCTCCTATGGTGTTAGGCACATAATGTAAATACAGGTAATGTAAAAAGGAGCAAGAACATTTGTAGTTTTGGGAAACACTCATGCTTTTCATTTCCGTTCTTTGAGCTCAGTATAATATAAGTTATGGGGCTTTCAGTGGGCGGATATGGTGTGATATAAGGCGAAATGAGATCAGTATTAGGTGAGGCCGAAGGCCGAGCCTAATATTGATCTTGCTCAGCCTTATATCAGATATCAGATTTTCATGAAACTTGCTATAGCCATACATTGTAAGAAGATCTTTTTTTCTCATGAAGTTCTTTGTTTGCGAGCAGGGAATTTTACCATCTCATGGCATATGCTTGTTATATTTGGAAGGCACTATGCATAGACAAAGGAGAATACCTGTGGACGTTTAACTGCCCTTGGTGATATTGCACTCAAGATATTCAAAATGTGCACAAATGTTTTGCAAACTCACTTCCCAATTGTGTACCCGATCGTCAGTGTTTACTAACTCTGCACACTTATACACTGACAGAAACAATGTGTGGATGCGTGCGTGCGTGCATGCATGTGTGCGTGCGTGCATGCATGCGTGCGTGCGTGCATGCATGCGTGTGTGCATGCGTGCATGTGTGCGTGCATGCGTGTTTGCATGCGTGCATGCATGCGTGTGTGTTTTTGTTGTTTTTTTAAGGATACAAATTTGCACTGGCACATATATTTCCATCTGAAACGCTTTTTTCTTGTAATATGTCACCTAAATATTGTTTTCATGAAAATGTACATTTACTTAAGCTTCATGGGATTCAAACATGATAAATAATACACCAAACTGCAGAGTAAGATTTGTTCCGTTTCGAATTTTCCTCTAATGCGAATCAGTTCCATAAAATTGGATCACAAAGTGCGATGCACATGTATTTCGGTAAACAGAATAGGATTATCCCTCTTTGTGCTCCTGCCATTTAATGCACTCACATAGTATAGTATATAGGCACGTCATAACTACGAAGGATGCTTTTTTAGGCACGTTGTAACTACGAGAGATGTTCAAAGCAGTCACTCACAAATGTGAACGGCATACAGAAACACGTGATTGCTAACCAACCAATCAACTGTACTTTGCTTGGAGGACAGCAAGCTGTTCCAGGCAAGAAGTCCATCTAGAGTGTTCCGGTTTTACGGTGTAAACATAAAGCTCTTTAATAATCTGTAACTGGAACATGCAAACTTCTCATCCAAGTGTTCAGGTTTTGATTATCTATATTGTGCCCAGTGGTTATAACATTAGCATGGAGAAATACCAACTTCGTGTGAAACAAAACAAAAATATTAAAAAAATGGTTGATAAGGCATTGTTGTCTTTGTCTTTTAATAGGTATCGGGTCTATTTGCCCTAAATATATGTTCTCCCTGGGTTCGTTCCCCCTGAGCTGGTTCATCCTAAAAGTGGGTCCATTCACCCTAGGTATCGGGTTCGTTTGCCATAGTATTTTTTTAGAGGTTTAATACATAAACAATTATTCTTATAATATGGTCTAGAGGTTTCGTACCACTACAAGTTTGTCCCAGTGCACTTTCGTACCACTACTGATTTGTCCCAGGAGGTTTCTGCTACTATGTCTGGAGGTTTTGTACCACTACAAATTCATCCCACCTACTGCCCATGATTACTGTTTGCAAAATTATTAAAAAAAATTACCAATGCCAAATTGAATGAAGACGTGTAGGCCTGTAACAAATAGGCAATAGACAGATTAAGGATAACGTTATGTGATGCATACTGTGTGTGGTGGGGTGGGGAGGGGGGAACCTCCGACCAAGATTTTGCAGAGAATTGGTAAGTCATGGGCTAAACAGTTTGACCCGAATAACCCCTCCCCCTCCCCCCCCCCCCCCCCCCCCTGGCAACAGCCAAGTGCTGCCTTCACTGGTTGCCATTTTTTTTTTTTTTTTTACTTTGGGGGGAGACAGGCAGGTAATATGTAGGAGGTGGCTCAATCAACATGATGCCTGCCAGGAGAGGGAAAGTCTGGTATGTTGTTCATCATATAGACCAGTGGAGTCTTTAAAGTTCATGTCCCAGTGAGTGTGACATTGCTATGTTAGAATGTTTTATTTTATTTGGTTGATTGAAACATGATTTAATTATACATGTAATTGTTGACTTATTTTAGTACTTTTGAAGGTGGAACCATCATGAATGAAAACTTTTAAACAATTACACCCACTTGCTAATCAATTTCAAGAGATAGGATAAAAACTGCTAAACAAAAATTTTAAAACAAATCCTACCCTGAATTGATTTAAACTAAGTGATGAGCTTAGGAACTAGTAAAACTGACTGACAGTAATTGACGTTATTCATTGATGGGCTCTAATTTAGTCCTTACAAGGATGGTACGCAAGCTTTTGTTTTTCTTATAAGTGATGACAGATCGAAAAATTCAAAGGTTCATTTAATTTAGAGTTGGTTAAATTGAATTGATCTTTTAATATTTTTGCTATTTGTCCACGCCAAATTATAAAAGACAATGAGAGGATGCATCACAGGTCATGGCTGGTTCTGTAACTTCAAAGTTAAGGTCACAATTCAAGGTCAGACATAAAAAAAATCAACATTCGTGTCTTGAGTCTTAACTCAGAAATGAGGGGAGGATGTGTCCCCCACCATAGGAGGGTGAATAACTTCAGTGTCAAGGAAACATTTAATATATGTTGATATTCTTGTCCAGGCCATAATTCAGAATGAATCAAATTATCAAACTTGAATCAATCAAGTTGAATCCTATTGTATAACCAAGTTGTCAGAAAAACTAACATGCAGATTTGGGTCAATTACATGCTTCAGCCAGGTTGATTAAGACTCATACATTCAGGGTGCGCACATAGGTCCTGGAATCTTGTGAAAGTCCTAGAATTTGGTGTTTTTTAAATTCTATGCCTGGAAAGTTCTGGAAAAATATACATTTTGTAAGGTCAGCCCTTGAATGTTCTGGAAAATTTTAGGAGCACCGTTACACACCAATAAAAAGTCACTATGTACTTTGTTATTTCCGGTCACGTGTTTCATCTGATACTGTTGAATTTTCTCAGTGACAGTGTCCTTAAGTTTCCAAATCTTGTTTTATACACATGAGAGTATACAAAATGCTAGGTCAGTGTATCTTGCAAGATAAATGTGGCTGGGAAAAATGTGTCCTGAGTGACTTGAACGTGACTTAAGAGATTGCCATCCAGGAAATAGTGTCAAATCAGGGGGGTATTGGAAATACATACTGGTATGGGTAAATGTGCACACATAAGATTTAACTATGGCAAGGTATTTTTATGAGTGTAAAAATGGTTAACAGACATTGGCTTCAAGCTGAGTTTGATAAAAGTGACTGTGTTTGTACTTTGTTTTTCTTCATCAGACTTGTCAATTTGAGCATGACCAATTCATTACTAATTGCAATCGGAAATTATTTGGACACTGAATACCCTGGGTGCTGATCAAACCGGCCCCTCATTAAAGCTACCCCTTGATGGGATGTCCCAAACATCACCATTTTTGGTCCAAACCTCCTCACTCGCTTGTCAAAACATTTCCCCAGTCATTGATCAAATCATCCTCCACCTGTTGGTAAAAATGAACCCAATAACTATAACCAACCTTACCTTTCAAATGAAAAAAAAAAGTATTAAAAAGATCATATGTATATGTATACACTGCATATATTCAGATACAAATGTAGGGCCTGGAAATATGTGATTCTGGTCATGGAAAAGTCCTTCTAGTAAAAGTAAAAGTTCATTTTTTATATTAAACAAATCATAGATTTGTAAGATGGGTCTTGGCACCTCAGATTTGATGGTGGACTGGCCTTATATTAAAGGAATGGTAACTATTCCTATTTTGTAGGTTTGGAACTTTCAGAATGGACACAATCTTCATAAACTAGAACCAGTAGCTGAGGCTGAAGTAACAGGAATTATTCCCCTGGGAGACAAGAAAATAATAATGGCAGTTGGATGGAGTCAGCTGATCACACAGTATGATGATGCAGATGCAGATGTATGTAATGATAAAATAGAGATTATTATGACCGTAAAGTGATCTGGTTTGTCGTATTCCGTCGAGTTGACAAGATCAGGTCGCTGGATCACACGAAATGCCAAAGGCATCGAGTGTGATATGGTGATCTGACCTCATCAAAGAGATGGACTGCAACAAACTAGATCACTTTACTGTTATAATGATCTGTTTATTATATGGCATAACAAAGATTCACCTTTCGCACAAGAAATCAATATAAAATTGGTTAAGAACAATATTAGAAATTCACATTATTCGATAGTGTTTATTTATGCAAATGAATGTAATGTTGTAATGAATGGGCTCTAGGACAACACTGTTGCTTATGAGAAAATGCTGAGTCAACATTTTTTGAAAATTTAAAAATCTTCTTCAGAACCACTGGTCAGAATCTTTTGATATTTGATATACAACATCCTCAGGAGGATCAGATTCAAGTTTGTTCAAATGAAGTCTGTGGGTTCATATTTAGGTTGCATACAGGTGACCCACATTTTAACCCTGTTGGTAATGGGAAATGGTGAGTTAGCATGTTTTTAAAAATTAAACAGGCCTTCTTCATCTGAGCTATTGGTCAGAATCTTTTGATATTTGGTATACAACATCCTTAGGGTGATCAGATTCAAGTTGGTTCGAATCAAGCCCTCAGGTTTATATTTGGAACCCATACAGGAGACCAAATTTTTGAAAAGGCTTTAAAAACTTTCTTGTCCAGAACCACCAGTCAAAATCTTTTGATATTTGTTATACAGGATCTTTAGTGAGGTCAGATTCAAGTTTGTTCAAATCAATTCCCTGGTTTCATATTTGGGCATCCTACGGCACCCTGGATTTTAACTTGCACAATGAGGAATAATCTTTCAAAAATCTTTTTCAGACCCACTTGTCAGAATCGTTGGATGTTTGGTATACAGCATCTTCAGGGGAGGCAGATTCAAGCTGGGTCAAATCATGACCCTGGATTCATATTTGAGGTCCTGATGGGAGCCTGAATTTTAACTTAGTGCAATATGAGGAATATTCTGGAAAAATATTCCCCAGAACCACCAGTCAAAGTCAATTGATATGTGGTATACAACATCCTTGGGGGTAGGAGATGGGGGTAGATTCACTATGGGAGCTCAAATTAGTGCCAAATGGGGTACAATTTTTAAAAATCTTCAGATCAGAAGCTTTTGATCTTTAGGATACAGCATCCTTAGGGTGTCAGAATCAACTTTGTTCAAATCAAGACCCTAGGTTAATATTTAGTTTAAACAGTATTTATTGAAAAAAAAAAGAATATTATGTTACATGCATACACAACATAAAACAAAGAATTAACACAATAGAATAGGATAATCAGCACATAGCATAACAAAAGACAAGTTGGAAACAAGATAGATTAGGGATTCGACTGAAAGCTTTAAGCTTATGTGTGTCGTCTCCCTAGCTTGAAATAAATTTACGTCATGTGATTTGTAGCAGTAGGTGAACTTGTATAGCATCACCCAAGGCCGAGGCCCCAACAGACAACCTAATAGAATCAGTAAGTCACAGCACCAGCAATCGCCCCTCACAAACACTTAACTAGAATGCCTCCCACGGCTGGTGGAAGACATTCTGAGTTGGTCAAAGGAGCACCAGTCCCTGAGCAACGATATTTTCAAGTGTTTAAACTCTTTAAGCAATTAAGGTCAATTAGGTTAATATTTGACAGGGAGCCCAAAATTTTATCTTATTCCTACAATGAGGAACAATCTTTAAAAACCTTCTTCAGATCCACCTGTCAGAATCTTTTGATATTTGGTATTCAGCATCCTTAAGGCAGTCAGATTTAAGTTTGTGCAGACCAAGGGCTCTTTATGGAAGTCCAAATTTTAACAGAGTGCAATATCCGCATAAGCTTTATGAGTCTTCTCCTTCATATTCACCCGTCAGAATCCTGACAAATCTTAAGAATGTCTTTTTTAGCATTTCTGGAAATACTGGACATCCAGGATTATTTCTATTAATAGCATTTGAATCTCATTCATGAAAATGAATGTTACAGAGATTGCTCAAATTTGAATTCCTGAGTTCATATTTATGGTAGTTACAGTGATTCAAAGTCCTGTCTCTGAAGAATCATTGGTGTTTTGTCAGGTGAGCACTTGACTCCCACAGGGGCCTCCTGTTTATCTTATTGACATTTCATAATAGTCTTCCCAAGATAAATCCTTGAATTGTCTCAACTTTGCTCTGTTTTCCAATTAAGTAAAGTGGATAAGGACAGGTATTGCATTGGTGTGGAAGGTACATAAAGAAACAAAAATAATTGAAAATCTTAAAATCTTCATCCTTGATAACTTCCAGATAGGGGAGAGGGTAATATCCTAGGTCATCTCTGAGAGGATGATGGCCAAGGATATCATCCCAACCCGGACATCCCCCTATCTAACCACTGAAAAGTAAGAAATTAAAACAACGAAAAGATCCAAATTTGAATATTTATTAAGTTTCTGTGAGCATTTTCATCCTTATAAATTTGAAGAAAATGATTTTAAATGTTTTAATACATGTAATAACTCACATCCTCAACGTAAAATAAATTTGTATAAAAGGTGAATAAAATGAAAAAGTTTCATTGAAACCTAAATTATTGAATATAGGCCACTGGATTAGAAACAGACAGTATTGAAACCTTTTCAGCACATTTTCAGACTTTGACACAATGGGCAATGTGTGGAGATAACCGTGAACACCTGTCTACTCATCCCCAGCCATTCAAAATGTATAGGAAATGTGAATAAAATTAAAGATGTTTCATTGAATCATGTGTGAAGAAACAAAGACCCTAAACTTTCTCTACACCATGCTACACCATGCTCAGACAGAGAGGGGATAGGGATCTAGATTTTAAAGAAGATCACACAAGATTTTTTTTCTTTTTCATTTGTGACAACAATTGTTTCATTGGGGAAAACTGATATCTGGAGAGGAATAGGGCATGGAGAATTATCAGAAAAGAAAATGTATGGATAGGGTTACAGTTTTTTTTTAGCTGTTTAGGATTTGTCAACCCAATGGAAGATAGATGATACAATTTTATTGAACCTATTATTGATATGGAAGAGGTGTCACAATGGGAATTTGTAAATTGTGGGAAGGTTCTTTGGTAAGGGGGAGAGGTTTCTTAAATTGCTTGTTTGGGTACTATTTTTGTTATAGATTGATGCTTTGTATGAAGAGATTCTTTTGATACATATGGGTGGTCCTAACAAGGTATGTTGGAGACATGCAGGCAGCCTATAAATGCAATTTTGAGTCTTCCATGTTGATATCTGGTGCATTTGGCATGAAAGACTATAGTTTTATATACTGTAAGGTATCCCAGTCTGATCGCTTCTCTTTGGGAGGAAGCTAGGCCTCTTAAAGTTTAACGTCAAGAACTATGCTGTCTGGAAAGTCATTTGGTGATGGGTTCTCAGTCATGGTAAGTCAATATTTCACAGTATACATCGGCTATCCACTCTGATGCAAATTGGATTTTCTGTCTATTTCTAGCTTCTGAGAGCATGGTCAGGTCTAAAGCTAGTAGTCTATTCTGTATCTGTATGGTTATGTCACAGAATCCCTTGTGGGCTTTATTGTGACGGAAGAGAGAGCGTCCTCAAGATGGTTGTAGGTGGTAACTGGACAGCGTGAATTTGAAAGCTTCCAGCATGGTTTTATGGACTACGCTGTCCTTCAGTTCGCTCCAGCTGTTCGCACGAAAAAGGAGTGCCTATACTGTTCTGACTTAATTGTTGGAATTACCACTGATTTGTTGTTATTTTGAGCTGATGCTGTCACAATGTTGTTTGAAATGCAGTCATCAAATTTTTTAGCTCTAATATGTCGTTTTTGTTTTTGTTGTGTTAAATATTCATCCGGTTTTATTGCCAGTATCTGCCCCTCAACCACTTTGTAGAAGATGAGGTAATTTAATTGCCTCCACGACTGTAGTGTTGGTAGTTCCAGGCTCTTTAGCATTTTTGTCATGCATCCTTCTTCTCTTGAATGGTAGTCTTTTGTTATAAATCTTGCGCCTCTTCTTTATATTCTTTCTAGTTTGAATATTTCTTCTTTTGTGTATGGATTCCAGATGATGGCTCCGTATTCCATGATCGAACAAACGAGGGCAATGTAGGCTGTTTTTCGACATTCTCTAGGACAATGCTGAAGGTTTCTGCGGAGGAACCCTAGGGTGGAATTGGCTTTTTGGCTGATGTTGTCTATATGTTCTCTCCATTTAAGGTCTTCTGATATTTGCAGTCCTATATATGGGTTTGATTGTACTTGTTCAAGAATGCGGCCATTTAATGAGTAGAAGTGATGGCTTTTCTTTTTGAGACTTAGGATGTAGCATTTCTTGGCGTTAAATCACATACCCCAATTTGTTGCCCATGTATCCAGACATTCTAGGTCTTTTTGTAGGATGGAATGGTCGCTTTCGATGTTGATTGTGCGATATAGTAGACAGTCGTCTGCAAACAGATTAGTAGACAGTCGTCTGCAAAAATGATTTTACTGAGTTAGGTAGGTCGTTTATGTGGCATAGGAAAAGCAACGGTAACAGGACTTTCTCTTGTGGTACTCCTGACTCCACTTCTGCTTTGTCTGACAGTTCCCTTTCCAGAGCTACTCGCATTTTTCATTTCATGGTTTTGAGCCATGCTAGTAGGGGGCCTCTGATGCCATATTGCTCCAGTTTATGGAGGAGTCTGTCATGCGGAACTGTGTCGAATGCTTTGGAGAAGTCGAGGATGGCTATGTCCACTTGCTTTCCTTGATCAACAGATTGTAGCATATCATGGATGGTGATCCCTAGTTGTGTGTCACAAGAATACCCAGATCTAAACTTGTGATTCAGAGATGTTAATACTTTGTGTTTATCCAGGTGGCTCAGCATGTGTCTACATATAATGTGTTCCAGTAGTTTACATGGTACAGATATCAAGGATACTGGTCTGTAGTTTTCTGCCATATGTTTGTCTCCCTTTTTGAAGATGCAGGAGATATTGGCATTCAACCAGTGTCTGGGTAGTTTACCATGATCTATTGAATATTGGAATATGGTTGACATTGTTAGAGCTATGTGTTCAGCACATTCTTTTAACACTCTGTTTGGTATGTTGTCTGGACCAGAGGCTTTTACTGGATTTATATTTCATAGAAGTTTATCCACTCCGTCTTGCCTAATTTTGATGTTTGGTATGCTCTGTTCGATTTTTAGATGAGTGCTTGGCATACTATCTACTTTATCTCTTGTGAAGACAGATGAGAATTGTTTTATCAAAATTTGTGCTTTTTCTTTACTGTTAACTAGCTGACCGTTTTTTTTTTAATGGTGCTACCCCTATGTTGTCTTGTTTTCTTGATTTGACGTATTTCCCAAAAGGTTGGGTGTTGTTTTTCTCTAAGCCTTCAAGTATGGCAGAGTTGATGTAATTACACTCAGCTTTTCTTATTTGTCTTTTGCATTCTTTTTGGAAGTGTCTATAGTTCCCCCATTTATTTGATCTTTTTGCTTGGTTGTATAGATTTTGTTTCTTCTTGAGCATTTTCTTTATCTTGTGGTTGAACAAAGGAGTCTTTCATTAGATTTGATGGTTTTTGTTGGGAAGTTGTTATCTAAACTTTTGAGTAATTTCTCTTTAAAGGTGGTCCATAATGTGTCAATGTTCTGGTTTTCTTCGTTTAGGCTATGTATTTCTTCTGATAATTGGTCGAGGTCAATGTTGACTTGGTCCCAGTTGGCCTTGGACCATACGTAATATTTCCTTGGAGTAGTTTTTTACCTGGGTCGCCAGTGGCAGAGCAGGTCTAGTAACCGCTTGACTCCATCCATCCATCAGTCCATCCGTCAGTCCATCAGTCCATCCGAAACAATTCTTCCGTCAAAGTTTTCTTGGCTTCTATGAAAGGGAATGATTTTATATTTGGTCTGCTGCTTCATAATGATGAGTTGTATCGTGTACCTAATTTTCAGATCTGCCGTGCAGCCACTTCCTGTTTGCCGATCAATTGCATGCTGCGACGCAGGTCCAGACCCGGTATTGGTCTTGGCTTGTTGATAGTGAGGTTTGGTGTCAAAATCTGTGATGATGATTGCGTGGTCTGATATGCCGGGTATGTTTGTCGATGACTTGACTAGACTGGGGTTGGATGTGAAAACATGATCTAGCAAGTTCTTTTCCCTTGTCAGTTCTTCGTGAAGTTAAGTGAGTCCAGCTGAAGATGTTATTTCTATTATGGATCTTTATCCCTCTTTATCACAAGCATATTGTTTAAGTGATAGAGTGTCTCATTTTATGTCTGGGCAGTTGAAGTCTCCTGCTAATATTATGTTCTGGTTGTTGTTGGTTTCTTCCATTATTAATTTAAGAGATTTTTCTAGTTCATCTACATCCTTTGTCTTCCTTTTTGGCATGTAGTAGGAGCCTATCAGCAGGTCCCTGGTGTCTTTCAGTTTAATCTTAACCCAGTCTGTTTTGCAGCTTATTACATATTGAGGCTGTCCGATGGCTATAATGTTGTTTTCGACTAGTATGAAAACTCCGCCACCTCTAGTCCCCATCATTTCTGTATGTAGTGTGTTTAGCAGGGAAGACTTCTGATGATTTTATTGCATTTTTTGCTGGGTTTTTGCCTGGTTTAATTCCGATGAACCATAATTCAATACCTATTATTATGTCTGATTTTGTGTAGCTTATGGTGGTGTTCAGTTCCGATGATTTTCCTCAGATACCTCTGCAGTTTGTTGTGAGGATTCATAGGTTCTTTTTCTCAGGTAGGTGTGGGTGTGCTGTCATTGTTGAATTATTTTTTTATTTTTTTGACGTCTATTGATTCCTGTGTTTTAGGTGTGACACATTCTTGTATTGTTTTGGGACTGCTAGCTTTTAGCAGGGCTGGATTGTGATGTAAATGAGTCCAGAAAGCTGGCGGTGGTATTTAGCAGTTCATAGTAGCTGACGTTGTCAATCTCATATGAATGGTATGTAAACGAGGTGACATTTAGGTTGTTGCACTTGCAGCACATACATTGTACGTTAGATCACTGGAGGAGATCATAATAATATCTGGATCATTGTTAGAATATGGCTTCTAAGATCTTTTTGGAAAACATTTCATCAGTTGGATGCTGTAAAAGATCTCATCTTTGAAAAAAATCAAGAGTAGGTGATCAAGTGATCACGTTATATTTGGTGGTAGGAGAGTTGGAAGGTATCAAGATATATATTTTGTACTATTATCCAGTAAGTGGGAAATGGAATTAAGGTAATATTCTACCACCCATTAGCATATATTTCATTTGGAACACTAATCAGTTTTCCATTGGTGGAAACTGGGCAGGAAACTTTGATGCCAGAACCATACAGCGTATTGCTATGGAATGAGGAAGTGTACTATTAAAATACTGGGTGGGGTGGCTTCTGCCCTTTTGTTGAAGGAATGCTAAATGTTCAGTTAAGTATTAGACTTTACTTATAACTGGGAATGGTAGGTTTATTGTTGGAAAGTGTATTGAAAACAACAACCTATAAAGAGTAGGAGACAAGAAGGATTTTTTTTCACAAGATGAATGAATGGTATGTGGGTTTAGTGGGAGGGAGTGGTTTCCGCATACTGATTATAAGGTTGCTAACAGATTTTTCACCCAACACATTTAGTCTTTTGTGGTTTATAACCAACATGGAAAACCTATCAGGTGCATTGAATGTTCTTGGGTATGCTCTATAAATTCTGTGTGTTCAGTATTGGACAATGGGTCCTTGCTCCTGGTCAGACCAGTTTTGTCTGCTTTTTGTCTTTTTGACTTTTCCTGCTTTCTAAGGATTTTTTCCTAAGAGATCCTTCAAAAATCTGCTCATTTTCACAGGAATTATTGGCAAGCTTGGTAAGAAATAAAATTTGGTATAAACTATTATTTTATATGTGCCTCTTCCCCACTTTTAAATATACATGCCTATTATATCTATAAAACTTGGAAACTGATCTTGCACATATCTTCAGTATCGGACAATGGGTCCCAGCCCCTTGTCAGACCGGTTTGGTTTGCTTTTTGGTTTTTTTTTACATTTCTTGCTCTTAAAGAAGGATTTTTTTCTTAGAGATCCTTCAAAACCCTCTCATTTTCATCGGAATAAGTATATGAGGATAAGGCATTTGTATTACTTTGTAAGGGTTGGAAGAAATAAAATTTGGTATAAAATTTTATTTTATATGTGCCATTATATATGCCTTTTATGTGTGCCTTTTCCCCCACTTTCAAATGTACATGCCTATTACATCTATAAAACTCGGAAACTGATCTTATACATGTCTTATGGGTATTGAACAGTGGGTCCCTGCTGAAACTGGTTCTTTAGGACACCAGGTAAAATTCAACATGCATTTTTGGCCCCTGGTCAGACTGGTTAGGTCTGCTTTTTTGTCTTTTTGACTTTTCCTGCTCTCCAAGAATTTTTTCCTAGAGATCATATTAAAAATGTTTATCTGACTTCCAAATTCCCTGCGACTGTTGTTACTCGACTGGTTGACAATGACAGACAGGTTAAGATTTTAGTCAAGATTACAGTAGCCATTGTCAATTCATCTCACGTAAATTAAATTTATATCCTTATTGTCCAAGAGAAATTATCGTATTGTTCACCATTCCTGCTCAAAATGTATTAAAGTTTGTGTTATAGCCTTTAACAGGGGTACAGAATCCATACGAATTCAAGTGAATATCGACAGGCAATTTGTTTTGGATTTCGATTTGGTGACCTAGAAACTTGCTCGCGCAACGTCATTCATTCGAAATGACGTCACTCATAGACGCTTTCATATTCTGTTTACATTGTTCTTTAGTTTGAACTGTATGTCAGTCATTTCCATGTCATACTTTAACCCATTGGGTTATTTAATCAATAGTCAGTCAGTATTGTTCACGTTAAGAAAATAAATTAGAAAATTTCTTTTGATGGTCGGACAGTCATTACTACATGAGTTTCTTCAGAAACAATATAAATGCAGATACTATAGACTGCGAACATCCACTTTACAACATCAAAATAAATAACCCATCGCATCGAAACGGGCCCATGTACTGTATCCCCAGAAATATGACTGGTTCCATTCTTACATTAAAAAAGTGCCAAAATCTGTATCCCACACATGTGCAATAAAAGTTTATTTTTATCACACATCCTAGAATGCCGTGAACAAACCTTAATTTTAAATGGGTGTGTAATAAAAAATATTATTTTACATGTGACTTTATATTTGCCTTTTTATATGTGACTTCTGGCCACTTACAAACAAACACACCTATTATATCTATAAAACGTGGAAACTGATCTTGTGCATGTCTTATGGGTTTTGGACAATGGGTCCCTTCTCAAACTGATTCTTTAGGACACCTGGTCAAATGCACCATGCATTCTTACCCTCAGATCAGACCAGTATGGTCTGCGTTTTGTCTTTTTGACTTTTTCTGCGCTCCGAGGATTTTTTCCTTAGAGATCCTTCGGAATCTGCTCATTTTCATAGGAATAATTATATGAGAATAAGGCATTTGTGTTAGTTTGGTAAGTATTGTAAGAAATAAAATTTGGTATAAAATTTTATTTTTTCTTTCATAGAATATGTACATAAAACCTGACACAACATGGAAAGGTGGACAGCTGCATAAAGATGATATACTAAGTGTTGATTATGTTCAGCCATACTTTGTTGCCACAGCCAGTTTTGATGGAGAAATTATTGTATGGGACCTGGAGACGGAAAAGATATTTAATAGACTAAGAAAAGGGAAGGTATCTGACATGTAAGTTTTTGTCATGTTTTTCAGCTAAGTGCACAGATTGTTCACGTGTACTGAAGGTTAAAAGAAAACTGCCTTTCACAAATTCCCAAATAATTCAACCAATAAAAAGAGAAAGAAAGAAAAACATCTTTTCATTAAAGTGAAAATAAACCAATGATTTGAAAAAAACATCAACTGTCATATTTTGCTTGTATGTGAAAGAGCATGTTAAAAAAACTGTGTGCAAAAGTTTTCGATGTCAGATACCTGAAATTACTTAATATTTTAGCAATAATTCATCATTATCAGATCAAAAACTTTGTTTTATTTTAAATAAAGTGCAATTATGCCTAAAAACAAACAATAAAACAACAGAATGCATATGGACAATGGCATTCTGATATAGATTGCATGAACATTTACACTATAACTAGGAATGTGTGTACGCAAACTTCACCTTTGTCCTTCTGAGAGAGCTAATTTTGACAAATATGGAAAATGACTTTGCACTTTGTGCTGTCCTGGAAATTTCCTGACTAATCAGGTAACAAGATCAAAATGAAAATATGCTACCTGCCTTTCTTGATTAAGACATTAAATTCTAGCCTTCACGTTAATTTATGTATTCGATACGAACTTGTTCATACAAATGATATATGAAATATAAGGGTTCTCTTCAAAGGGTCAGTTTATTTTCATCAAATTTGTAGCCTATTGTTCCTTTAAGTTGAAAAAATTAGGTCCGGTCAGTGTCATAGTAGGACCCATTCATCCCTTCTTTGAGGCATTCTGGTAGGCCCTGACATCATTACAAAATGCTATGTCTGCATTACTAACATCACTCACATATGTTTGTCTTCCATTATGTGCTTTGTGTTTTGTGGAAAATTTACAAATGAGACAATCATCCAAAATGCCCATGCCAAGTGTCCACACAGGTACGTTTGTGTGCATTCACCTTTTCACACATCTACCACATGGCTCAAGAGGTTCTTGTTGAAAATCCTTTTTTAATGAGTTTTCTCCTCCATGATTGATAAATAACATGTATAACTCTACTACTCTTCACCAAACATAACTTGTAGACAGCACCTGCCAACAAAAAAGAAAGATTTGATAACTACAAATTTCTTATCAACCAACCTTACAAGTGTTTACTACAGGCTTGCACTACAGTGGAAGTCCCTAACTCGGAAAATATACTCTCTATTTTGATCTTTCCCAAGGGATTTGGGAAAGAAAAGTGGTGCAAAAGCACCAAGAAAAAATAAGCCAAAACTGGGTCGAGTGCTACCGGCACACACCCAGTAGGGGACGCTCTTCTCCTTGTACAGTTCCACGGCTTCCGGTACCAGTGCGCAGACAGTAACTAATGAATCATTCTTTTTTTCGTCCGCCCGCATGGCGAGATGTCCATTTGCATTCAGAAACAATGATAATTCATCTCGTTGATAATGGTTACCTGTGACTGGAATTATGGATCTGAGGATCATTTAATAACAGGACTGTGTTTTATACATTCTCGTTATTATTTTCAACCACTTTTTCGTTGTATTTTATATATTCTCCATGTTCGCGCATGACTTTCGCGTACCGTGCGGTTCGGGCATAAAATTTTTTGGTTGATAAATTTATGTTATCCTTTTGGATATTATTATTATTATTAGCTCAGCAACTTTAGTTGTGTGAGCTTATGGCATGGCTCGATCGGTCGGCGTCAGCATCGGCGTCAGCGTACATGTCCAATAATGTTAAAGTTTCTGTTTAGGTCACTTACTCGCACTATTTCCATATCATGGCCTTTATAATGCTGCTATATGATGATTATTATCATTCTACCATGATTTGACCCCTCATACTCTGCATTTTAAACATTTATCTTGACATTTTTAGTTGCGTTTAGTTTTCTGTTCAGCTCAGAATTTCATGTTCAACTTAGTGTTTAGGTCATTTGCTGTGTTCCTTCTCTTCCTACAGCACTTATATTCCTCATACATATTCCTCATTATCATTGTTCCATGATTTAACCCTTTTTCAGTGAATTTGTTCAAATTTTTCATCAAATTTTGAACGTTAAGTTTTCTGTTCAGCTCACACTTACATATTTTCAGTGTGTTAAAGTTTTTTTTTTAGTTTAGCTGTCGACACCCTTTTCATCCTATGGCCATTATATTGCTTCTATATGATGCTTATTATCATTCTATCATTATTTAACCCTCGCCCAGTGCATTCTAAACCTTTTTCTTACCATTTTTAGCTACGTTTACTTTTTTTTTTAGCTCAGATTTTAGGTTTAACTTTGTGTTCAGGTCAGCTGCTGTGTTCCTTCTCTCCTCATGGTGCTTATATTCCTCATACATGTTCCTTATTATCATTCTAGCATCATTTAACCCTGGTCCACTGAAGTTCTTCAAATTGTTCATCAAATTTTTAACGCTCACACTTACACACTTTCAGTGTGTTAAAGTTTCTGTTTAGGTCAGTTGCCAACACCATTTTCATCCCATGGCCTTTATATTGCTTCTATGTGATGCTTATTATCATTCTACCATTAGTTCATCCTCACCCAGTGTGTTTTAAACCTTTTTCTTAACATTTTCTAGTTGTGTTTACTTTTCTTTTTAGCTCAGAATTTCATGTTTAACTCTGTGTTTAGCTCACCTGCTGTGTTCCTTCTCTTCCCATTGTGCTTATATTCATCATACATCTTCTTCATTATCATTCTACCATGGTTTAAAACTTGTCCAGTGAATTTCTTAAAATTTTTCTTCCAATTTTGAAAGTTTAGTTTTCTGTTTAGCTCACACTTCGACATTTTCAGAGGGTTAAATTTTTTGTTTACATGGACTGCTGACACCGTTTTCATCCCATGGCCTTTATAATGCTTCCATATGGTGCTTATTATCATTCTCCACTATTTAACCCTCACCCAGTGTGTTTTAAACGTTTCTCTTAACATTATTTAGTTACGTTTACTTTTCTGTTTAGGTCAGCTGCTGTACTCCTTCTCTTCCCATGGCACTTATATTCATCATACATGTTCCTCAGTATCATTGTTCCATGCTTTAACCCTTCTCCAGTGAATTTCTTTAAATTTTTCATCAGATTTTGAACGTTAACTCTTCTTTTTACCTCACACTTACACATTTTCAGTGTGTTAAGTTTCTGTTTATGTCAGCTGTCGACACCCTTTTCATCCCATGGCCTTTATATTGCTTCTATATTGTGCTTATTATCATTCTACCATTATTTAACCCTCGTCCAGTGTGTTTTAAATCTTTTTCTTACCATTTTTAGTTACGTTTACTTTTCTGTTTACCTCAGAATTTCATGTTTAAGTTTGTGTTTAGGTCAGCTGCTGTTTTCCTTCTCTTCCCATGGTGCTTATATTCCATCACACATGTTCCTCATTATCATTCTAGCATCATTTAACCCTTGTCCAGTGAATTTCTTCAAATTTTTCATCCCATTTTTAATGTTAAATTTCCTGTTTACCTCACACTTAGACATTTTTAGTGTGTTAGTTTTTGTTTAGGTCAGCTGCCAACACCCTTTTCATCCCATGGCCTTTATTTTGCTTCCATATGGTGTTTATTATCATTCTACCATTATTTCATTCTCACCCAGTGCATTTTAAACCTTTTTCTTAACATTTTTTAGTTATGTTTACTTTTCTGTTTAGCTCAGAATTTCATGTTTAACTTAGTGTTTAGGTCACCTGCTGTGTTTCTTCTCTTCCCATGGTGCTTATATTCCTCATATATGTTCTTTATCATCATTGTACCATGGTTTCACCCTTGTCCACTGAATTTCAATTCAAATTTCTCTTCAACTTTTGAACGTTAAGTTTTCTGTTTAGCTCACACTTACACATTTTCAGTGTGTTAACGTTTCTATTCAGGGCAGCTGCCGACACCCTTTTCATCCCATGGCCTTTATATTGCTTCTATATGGTGCCTTATCATTCTACACTATTTAACAACACCCTATGTGTTTTAAACCGTTCTCTTAACTTTTTTATTTATTTACTTACGTTTAGTTTTCTGTTTAGCTCAGAATTTCATGTTTAACTTAGTGTTTATGTCAGTTTCTGTGTTCCTTCTCTTCCCATGACCTTTATATAAATCATACATGTTCCTCATGATCATTCTACCATGATTTAACCCTCATCCAGTCAATTTTTTTCAAATTTATTTCCACATTTTTAATGTTAAGTCTCTGTTTAGCTCACACCTAGACATTTTCAGTGTACTAAAGTTTCTGTTAAGGTCTGGCAACACCATTTATAAAAAATCATTTCCGAGGTTTCTCATATGATCAACAATTAATAATCTAATTGTGCCATGTTGATTTTCTTCACCAGTAATTACAAATGATAGTGCACGAAAAAGGCAGTTTCCATCACCACATATTTTTTTTAAAACAGAGGGTTCTTCCATTTCTCTATGTAGTGTACTATCAGGTATCTAATAAGTCACAGCTTTTTGAAAGTTTAAATCAAACATAGTACACTGAAGCATCTGCCAATGAAGACTGGTTGGTTCAAAGTAATACTTCTCACTTAATAATGTGGCTATTAACCCTTCTGCTGTTAAAATTATTATTTTTTCAGTTTTACTTTTAAGAGGTTGTGTTTAGGTCAGCTTTGTCGCATGTTATGAGCCTGTTTGATACAGTTCTTGTGTTTGCCAAAGTTACTCTCAAAGAGGAATGTTGGTGAGTTATAGGGCATTGGCAACCTTCTTGTTGGAGTTAGGTGTCAGTGGGGGGCTGTATGGACAGGATTTCTCCTCTCTGTTAAGGGAAGAATTTCTGTTTTTTGGGTCCCTGTCGGCCATCTGGGTTCAGTTGTGTTCCCGCTGGTCCTTTATTTTTTGCCACCTTTCTCTTGTAGTTGGGGGTGGTCTTCTACTTTCTACATCTGTTGAGTTCACCTTTTTATGTGTACCCATACTATGTATGGTACACATAATGCCGGCATCTGGGGTGGCCAGCTGTCGTTCGTCCATCCTTTGTCCGTCTGTCTGTCCATCCATCTGTCCGTCCGGCATCTGTATCCATTTCTTTGGCATTCGATAACTTGAAAAATATTGCTTGGATTGTCAAGGTACTTTATATTTGTGTTCAGGTTAATGATGTGCCAAGCTGTATAGTTTTTGGTGTAAATCTGATAATTTGATCCTGAGATATTAACTCTTTATCCTTCAAATTGAGAATTCTTCCAATCCCTTTGGCATGAGATAACTCAAAAATATCAATCCAATTGTCATGTTACTTTATATATATCTTCAGGTTACTGATGTTCCGAGCTGTATAGGTTTTGGTGTAAATCTGTTATTTTGATCCTGAGATATTAACCCTTTATCCTTCAAATTGAAAATTCCACCAATCCCTTTGGCATTTGATAACTTGAAAAATATTGCTTGGATTGTCAAGTTACTTTATATTTGTGACAGTGTTCAGGTTACTGATGTGTTGAGCTGTATAGTTTTTGGTGTAAATCTGCTATTTTGATCCTGAGATATTAACCCTTTATCCTTCAAATTGAAAATTCCTCCAATCCCTTTGGCATTCCATAACTTGAAAAATATTGCTTGGATTGTCAAGTTACTTAAAATTTGTGTTCAGGTTACTGATGTGCCGAGCTGTATAGTTTTTGGTGTAAATCTGATAATTTGATCCTGAGATATTAACCCTTTATCCTTCAAATTGAAAATTCCTCCAATCCCTTTGGCATGAGATAACTCAAAAAATATCAATCCGATTGTCATGTTACTTTATATATGTATTCAGGTTACTGATGTGCTGTGCTGTATAGTTTTTTATGCAAATCTGATAATTTGATCCGGAGATATTAACCCTTTATCCATCAAATTAGACACTCCTCCAATCTATTTCTATATGTACCCATACCATGTGTGGTGTACATAGTGTCGGCATCTGTGGTGGCCCTCCGTCATACAGCTTTCTACTAGTTGCGCATATGGGTACACATCTGATGATTTCATCAACCTATTTTCTTCTACTGCTCTCACCTCTGTTATGCCCAGGACTGTTCCTTGAGGGCAATGCCTTTTGCCCAAGCATATGGTGTGTTCTCGTGTCCGTTCCTACCGCACACACAGGAGGGGGAATGCTGTCGTTCCTCCCGACATGACCACATCTGGTGAGAATTATACCCCCTCCGTGGGAGATGTGCAGTCTTTAACTGTGGTGGATACTGCGGGAGCTGTTGAGTTGTCTGGTGAAGAGATGCCTGGTTCTGGGGCTGCGGCCCCTCTCCAGTCGACATCTGAGGCTGTCACTAGGGTTGTGATTCCTCCTTTCGAGCCAGGCTCGGTTGCTCTCTCCACTTTTCCACTGGTTTCAACAGCTCCCATCGTATCTGCTGCTACTGCTGTTCAGTCTGCTATGTCATCGGTCACCGTTTCAGCCAGCCTTGGCTTATCCCTGCAGGGGTCTGCAGAGATGTCTGTAGTGTGGATGTGGGGTATCAGCCTCAGCCTTCCCCGACTTCAACTCGGCGAAGTCGGAAGGGGCTGCCGGCCGAATCCTCTGCTGTGGTCTCTCAGCCATCGAACCCAGCAATTTTCTCATTGGATTCGGATGTTCATGGTGGGGTCACCATGGACTCTGTTGCATTTCCGTCCACGCACTCTGGTCCCATGGCCAGTTTTGTGGGACCGATGCTTTTTTGTGCAGCCTGGACCTTCTGTTCCTCAGAGGTCCGCAGCAACTCGCCTGAGTTCCCGCACTGTAGATCCTTGGAGTATGTCATACCCCTATACGCATCTGCCTTCAGATGTTTCGGCTGCCACCCGTCACCCTGCATCGGGTGTATTTGAGGATCGTGACCCTTCACTGGTTGAAAGGGTCAGGAGTGAAGCCACTTTGCCGGTTCGTTCCCCACGTCGAACCGGCCGACACGGGCCGAGAGCTTAGGGAGGCCCTCTCCTTGCTCACTCAGGTTCATTCCAAGAGCCTTCCTGTTGCCTCCAGCAAGACTACTAGTGGTTTCCAGGTGCCCCCTGTGGTGCCGCCTCCCGGGATTGGAAACAGGCCGCTTTCTGATCCCTCAGGTGTGGCTACACCATGGGAGGCATCAGCTGGTTTGTCCATAATGGGCTATGTGTCTTCCGACTCAGAGGATGGGTCAGACATACCTGACGTCGAGAGCCAACAGTCTTCTGACTTGGGGGCAGCTCTTGACTTTGTGTTTGAGTTCCTTCGAGATCTCAAACCGACAGACCAGCCGACGGTGTCAGCCAGGCCGCGATCATCGGTCGCGCACCTACAGCCTGTGGAGCAACCCGCTTCCAGGCGCCTTCAACCGTGCCAGTCGGTACAGGTGGTTGAAGCGTGTACAACTTTGGACTCTAAGCTGAGTTCCAAGGCTATGAGGACTTTGTTCCTCACCAGGGCTGACACTTTTTTGCCTCCAGTGCGTTATCGTTCCTATGATTCCGCCAATCTGTCAGTCTGCCAGACTTTGACGGTCTTGGATCAGGACTCCACCTCCCTCGGGCTTTCCAAGCCCAAGTCGGCCTTTATTCCTATGGCGACTCTGGAGTCCCTGTTGGGCTTATTGAGAGAGATGCTGGGCATGCTTGCTGGGGCTCGAAATGAAGGTCCTCCCCTCGATTTGTCCCAGGTTGGAGGAAGGATATCAGAGTTTGCAGACCATTGGGCCACAATCACATCCGATCCTTGGGTGTTCGATGTTGCTCGGTCTGGGCTGCGGATATCCTTCCGGAGGCACCCCACTCTGTCGAGAGTGCCTCTTCCTTTAGACGTTACATGTCGGGAACTTTTGATCACGGAGATAGACAATCTCCTGTCAAAGGGGGCAATCAAGGTCATCAAGAACATTCATTCAGTTGGATTTTATTTCCGCCGGTTCTTGATGCCTAAGAAGGATGGCTGACTCCAACCGGTTATCGATCTGAGTATCATGAACCAGTCTTTCATTGCTCCCAAGTTCAGCATAGAGTCTTTCAGGTTGGTTCGCCGCTCCATTCACCAGGGAGATTTCGCTTCCAGCATCGACCTGCGAGACGCTTACTTTCATGTTCCGATTCATCGGACATCGCGAAAGTATCTCAGGTTCGCTTTTCTGGGGTGAGTTTACCAGTTCAAGACCATGCCGTACGGCCTCAACCTGGCTCCTTGGGCCTTCACCCGACTGATGTTGCATGTGATAGCCTTCCATCGCACACAGTCCAGGGTGACTACTTCGGCATATCTAAACGATATCCTCCAGAGGCATTCCAATGCTGCCTTTCTGGAGTCAGATGTTGACACACTGTTGAGTTAAAGAGAAGTCGGACCTGGTCCCTTCTCAGTCATTTTTTCATCTGGGGATGGACTTCTGTACTCAGCTGAATACAGTGACGGTTCCCAGGGCAAGGGCTGTGATTCTCTCAGCTTTTGCCCTGACTCTGTCCCACTCCATGTCCGCAACAGCTCGGAGTATTCTCCGGCTACTCGGTCTCTGCGCTTCAGTGACTGATCTCATTCCTCTAGAGAATGGCTGCATGTCAGACCTCTCCAACACTTTCTGCTCAGTCGTTGGAGGCCGAATGTCGAGCTCTGGATCTGGTGCTTCAGTTACAAGAGTCTCTTCATCGTCACCTTCTCCCCTGGACAGATGTTCAGTGGATTATGCAGGGAGTTCCGTTGGACTTACCCATTACCCATGTCCGATCATGTTCTGGCGGCAGATGCCCACGATCTCGGATGGGGTGCAATGTTGGATTCTCTAGGTCTTTCCCTTCATGGGGCATGGGACCAGGATCAAGCAGCTCTTCACATCAAGCAGAAGGAGCTTCTTGTTTTTCTTCTGAGTTTCTGGCAGTGGATCCCCCATCTTTCGAATCGCCGGGTCCTTCTGTTGTACGACAATTCGACGGTGGTTGCTTACATTCGGAACCAGAGCGGCACGCACTCGGTTCCCATGTATGAATATGCTCAGGATCTTCTACTGCTCGCTCAGGATGTCCAGGCTGGAGTGGTGGTTCGTCACATTCCCGGTCGTCTGAATGTCCTAGCCGAGTCCCGGTCCTGACGGGGCAGGGTCATTTCCACCAAGTGGATGCTCCACAGGGTGGTGTTCCAGTTGCTTTGCGATCTCTGGGGTCATCCCCACATCGATCTCTTTGCAACTCGTTGGAACCATCAGGTGGACACTTTCGTGTCCCCATATCCAGATCCTCTGGCTTTCGTCAGCTATACCTTCCCACCGGTTCCGATTCTGCCTCAGGTTCTAGCCAAGATACGAACCTGCAGTTATCGAATCATTCTGATCGCTCCTCTGTCGCCTCAACGGGTGTGGATCAATCAGCTCCGCTCTCTGTTGGCGGCGGTTCCGGCACGTCTCCCTCTACATCACAACCTTCTTTGCCAAGGTCACCCGAGGAGGTTTCGAAACGTCGACCCAACTTCATTGTGCCTTCACGCATATCTTTTGTCAGGTCCTGTCTCCTCCATAGAGGTTTTTTGAGATGAGCAGTGGAGTGCATTTCTTCTTCAAGGAGGCACTCCACTGGTTTAGCCTATGCGGCTAAGTGGAAGGTCTTCTGTCGATGGTGTGCCGATCACTCTGTTGATTAAGCCAATCCTTCGATATCACAGATTGTGGAGTTTCTGGTATATCTGTTTGATTCTTGGGGTCTCCAGCCTGTTACCATCAAAGGGTACAGGTCCATGCTTTCGGAGACCTTTTCGTATGTGGGAGAGCGTCGTATCGGCACTAATCCATACCTCTCCTAGCTTGTTCAGCACTTTTCTTTGAAAAGGCCTAGGACTTTGTAGCTTACCCCACGATTGAATCTTTCTTGGGTGCTGCTTTGCTTGGGGGGGGGGGGGGCGTTCCAAACCTTTATCCCAGGTGGATATGTGTTGTCTCACATACAAGACAGCTTTTCTGATGGCTTTTGCCTCATCCAGACGGGTTAGTGAGCTTCACGCCCTCTCGGTTGATCCTTTTGATCTTTTTCAGGAGCTCTCCCGACAGTGTTAGGTTTACCACTGATTGCTCCTTTCTGGCCAATAATCAGATACCAGAAACGACTCCACCTCCTATCTATATCAGGGCTCTTCCTTCCGCTGAGGGTAATCGCCCTTTGCTCTCTCCGGTTCGTGCACTTCGCTTTTATCTCAATCGGACGCAGTTCATTAGGAAAGGCAGGAAACAATTTTTGTTCTGTATCTTATTCCTGGTCGACAGAATCTCCTCAATCCATTTCTCGATGGATTTGTTTTGCTATTCACGCAGCTTTCGCTCGTCTAGCGACTGACGATTGTATTACCAATCGTATTTCTGTCCACGAGGTGTGTGCATTGTCTACCTTTTGGGTTTATGCTAACTCCGTCAAGTTGTCGGATGTTATGCAGGCAGCCTATTGGAGAAATGCTTCTACTTTCTCCACCTTCTATCCGCGTCAGTTGCAAGAGCAGTTGGAGGACCTTTTTGCTTTGGGCCTTCTTTCTTCTGCTCAGGCTGTTGTCTATCCTAGCCATTAGGCTTCTTACAAGGTCAGTTCCAGCTCTGTGCTGTTACTGTCCTTTCTGTCTGTGTGTCGCACAGAACTGTACGCCTCATCTCTCATTGTCTTTTTCTAATGATCGTGATGCTATGGTTTGATAGGCCTAGGGACCTCATCCTCTGTCCACAGTTCCAGTGCAATTGGGTTATGTGGGGGTTGGTTATGTGATTCCCTCCATCCTATTGTCTATTCAGCCTGTAGTAAACAATTGTAAGGTAGGTTGATAAGAAATTTATATACTTACCACAATTGTTTACATGGAGGCCCTCCTGTCTTCTTATTCGGGTAAGAATCCTTCCTCCCCACTGATCACATAGGTCCAATGTTGGCAGATTCAGAAGAATGATTCATTAGTTACTGCCTGCACACTGGTACCGGAAGCCATGGATCTGTACAAGGAGAAGAGCGTCCCCTACTGGGTGTGTGCCGGTAGCACTCAACCCAGTTTTGGCTAATTTTTTCTTGGTGCTTTTACACCACTTTTCTTTCCCAAATCCCTTGGGAAAGATCAAAATAGAGAGTATATTTTCCGTGTTAGGGACTTTCACTGTAGTGCAACCCTGTAGTAAACAATTGTGGTAGGTATAATAAGAAAGGAAATTTACTATAAAATTTAAATTTTCATTCACTGTGCTAGAAACATAGCTTTTGTCTACACAGTGGAGTAAGCTTGTTCCAATAAGGGGTCCAAAGGTATGTTTTTGATGCAAAAATCAAAAACTGAAAATTTTCAGACTTCATAAAATGGTTTGCAAGTGTCATTTGCTGGTCATGTTAAGTAAATAAAAGTGTTCACTTAACTTAAAAAAATTGATACCTCACGAAATCTACTTTAAAAAGGGTAGCAAAACTACTAACCATCTGCATGGGAACCTTGGGAGGTGGAACACTGCATGATTACTGTGGTAAAAAAGTTATGAAAGTGGGAAGCACAGTTATATATAATTGGCTAACTTGACCCCCCCCCCCCCCCCCCCACACACACACACACTTGTGTTGTGATCATGATGTACCTATAGGTGCGTACTGAGAGTGACTTTAAACATCAATAAATATCAAAACTGACCATGTGACATTGCATAACATTTTAAGATTTTGTAAATCTGCAGTACCAGTCGAAAAAATAGGAGGACCAGCACAGTTATAATATATTTATCTCTTTTGATTTTTCTCTGCATTAATGATACCAACCTATTGCATTGATTGTTAAATATCTGTCACAGATTGCTTTCCAACAAAAAATCATATTATGCTCTGGTATCATCAATGAAGAATGAACATGAGATAAAGTTTCAGGCAATTCTTTACAACATAATTAGACAGATCATATAAATGAACTGAAAATTGAGTAATAAGTTACAAAATCATATATAATACTAAGCTCCTTCCTGTGGCAACCTCAGAATGTGGACCTGAGGTAGAAAAGTTCTACTTTGTTTGTAAAATAACACCCTGCCTGTAACCAATGCTTGGGATGGAATGTCTCTGAAGGGGAGAGGATAGGTATAAATGATTGGCTAAACTGGACTTCATACTTGTGCTGCAGTCATGATGTAGCCATTGATGCTTGAAGTGATCTGAAACATTAATAAAAATAAATAAATGGATCCAGTCCTAGTCTCAAGTGAATTAAACTCTTAACTGGTAGAGTGCTAAATTATTTTTGGTCATCAGAATTTGTCCACGTCCCTTTGCCTTGTTACAGTTTATGAGAGAGTGCCACTAGGCACTCTCCCATAAATTGTAACAAGGCAAATCCTCTCAGACTAAATTATTTTAATTCAAAATTAATATGAAGCACATTCACAGAATATGAAGCCATTATGCTGCGACACCTGCACTTCAGAATAAAGCCCAAATATGGGCTTCCAGCACTCTACCAGTTAACAAGCATTCTTTGTTTTCTGTATATGTATACCCCCACAAAATGAAGTTTTAGGGGGGTTATATAGGAGTCAACTTGTCGGTTTGTCGTCGTCATCGGTCTGATGCAGATGTAACTTGTGGAGCGAACTACTTCCACAATTTTAGCCGTATTTTCATGAAACTTCACAAAAATGATTAGCATGATGAGGAGCAGTGCGTGACATACTTTTTTCCCCGATCGGATTCAAGATGGTCAACTGGCAGCCATATTGGATTTTTTTTTATGTAAACTTGTGGAGCGAAGTACTTCCACAGTTTTAGCCGCATTTTCATGAAACATGATTTTTTTTCCAGATCGGATTCAAGATGGCCAACTGGTGGCCATATTGGATTTTGCAAAATACTTGTGGAGCGAAATACTTCCAGTTTTAGTTGCATTTTCATGAAACTCAATATAAATTGATCGACATGATCAGGAGCAGTGTGTGACATAATTATGTCTCCCCTTCACGGAAGGAAGACATATTGTTTTACCCTGAATTCTTCTCCTTCTCGTTCTTGTTCTTGTTGTTGCTGTTCTTCTCGTACAACTGTGTCCGAGCCAGAACTTTTTTATCTTTTGACCTAGGCTTATGATATTTAGTATGTGGGTGTATCACCATGAGACAATGTGTCGCATACCATCATGACCCACATATGACCTTTGACCTCCAGGTCAAATTAATTATTTTTTGGCAAGTAAGCTTGTCCAGGCCAGAACTTATTTACCTTTTCACCTCGGATTATGATATTTGGCATGTGGGTGTGTCACCATGAGATGATGTGTCGTGTACCATCATGACCCACATATGACATTGATCTTTGACCTCAAGGTCAAATTACTGATTTTTTGGCAAGTAAGCTTGACCAGGCAAGAACTGATTTACCTTTTCACCTTGGCTTATGATATTAGGCACGTGGGGGTATCACCATGAGACAATGTGTTGCGTCCTATCATGACCCACATATGACCTTGACCTTTGACCTCAAGGTCAAATTATTGATTTTTTTTTTTATCTTTTGACCTAGGCTTATGATATTTGGCATGTGGGTGTATCACCATGAGACGATGTACCGTCATGACCCACATATGACATTGACCTTTCAACTCAAGGTCAAATTACTGATTTTTTGCAAGTAAGCTTGTTTGTTGTTGTTCTCATACAACCGTGTCCGGGCTAGAACTTTTTTATCTTTTGACCTAGGCTTATGATATTTAGCATGTGGGTGTATCACCATGAGACGATGTGTCGCGTACCATCATGGCCCACATATGACCTTGACCTTTGACCTCCAGGTCAAATTACTGATTTTTTGGCAAGTAAGCTTGTCCAGGCCAGAAATTATTTACCTTTTCAACTAGGCTTATGATATTTGGCATGTGGGTGTATCACCATGAGATGATGTACCATCATGACCCACATATGCCATTGACCTTTGACCTCAATTTTTGGCAAGTAAGCTTGTTGGGGCAAGAACTTTTTTTTATCTTTTCACCTGGGCTTATGATATTTGGCATCTGGGTGTATCAACATAAGACAACATTGTATCATGTACTGTTGTGATGACAGATGAACTTGATCTTTGACATCAAGGTCAAATTATTGAATTGTTCAGCTAGGTTTATGATATTTGGCATATGAATGCAACAGCCAGGCTGATGTGTCACATTTTATCTTGAACGTCTGTGATCTTGACATTTGACCTTTAGTTTGATCTTTGTTAGTCGTTAGTTGGAAGCTTGGAACTAATTGAAGGGGAGACATGTGTTTTAGTTCACTAAAACAGTTCCCTCTAGTTTTTTACCCGATCGGATGCAAGATGGCCGACTGGTGGCCATATTGAATTTTTTTTTTACTTAGAAAAATTGAATGCCCCTTTTCAGTCACCCACACTAGGCGGTATGTCACGGTGGGGGTATATCGGGCGACAAACCATCTCTAGTTCATTTTGTCTTCACTTAAGTAGGTGAGTGAGAGAGTATAATTGATAAACTATATTTACCCACCATACCACTGATCCAGACATGCTGGTACTTCATTTGTGAGAATTCAGGCCAAATGCTTCATCCCATGCCTCTAAAATTAAGCCAAAACCATAAAAAACACCTGGATTCCTGTATAGTCCTCCATACATAGCTTCTACATGTGAGGAGGCAAGGAAGTGTCCTCACTTCCTCCCAATATCCATTATTAGTCCCCCATGATTTCACCGTGAAGGGGACTATTGGATTGCACTCCATCTGTCCATCCGTCTGTCTGTCCATCTGTCTGTCTGTTTGTCCTTCTGTCCTGTTACCACCTGTATCTCAGAGATGATTTGGTGCTTTTGTTTCAAATTTTCAGATTTAATGGAGCATTAGAAAACATTGATGCACGTCAATTTTTACTGAAAAAACTTCAAGATGGCCAACTGATGGCCATTTTTGTTGGAAATTGCATGTAATTCGTTATACCCTCAGAACTTCTGAATGACATTTCCGATTTCAATAATTTTTGGTATGGAGGTCTAGCAACATAAGATAATAACATATCATATGGGTTTTTTCTCGTACATACATTATGCAAATTAGCCTTGCTTAACCTTTTTTTCGGGTAATATTTTTGTGCTTATTATGTTGTATACTGTTACCACCTGTATCTCAGAGATGCGTGGACGCTTTTGTTTCAAAGTTTCAGATTTGATGGGGCATTAGGAAAAATTGATGCACGTACATTTTTTCCGAAAAACAATCAAGACGTAGCACTGGCGGCCATTTTTGTTGGAAATTGCGTGAAAGTCGTTATATGCTCAGAACTTCTGAATGACATTTCCGATTTCAATAATTTTTGGTATGGAGGTCTAGCAGCATAAGATAAATAACATATCATATGGGTTTTTTTCTCTTGCATAAGTTATGCAAATTAGCCATACTTAACCTTTTTTTTCGGGTAATATTTTTGTGCATATTATGTTGTGTACTGTTACCACCTGTATCTTAGAGATGCGTGTACGCTTTTGTTTTAAATTTTCAGATTTGATGGGGCATTAGGAAAAATAGATGCACGTACATTTTTTGCGAAAAAAATTCAAGACGTCCCACTGGCGGCCATTTTTGTTGGAAATTGTGTGTAATTAGTTATAGGCTCAGAACTTCTGAATGACATTTCCGATTTCAATAATATTTGGTATGGAGGTCTAGCAGCATAAGATAAATAACATATCTTACAGGTTTTTTTATTATTAAATTATGCAAATTAGCCTTACTTAACCTTTTTTTTCTGGGTACTATTATTGTATGTATTATGTTGTGTACTGTTACCACCTGTATCTCAGAGATGCTTTCATGCTTTTGTTTCAAATTTTCGGATTTGAAGGGAAGGGACATAAGATAAATAACATATTATGCAGGGTTTTTTTCTTGTGCATAAATTATGCAAGTTAGCCTCACTTAACTTTTTTACAAGTATTTGGATGCTTCCATTAAAACTACAGAAATATGGATAATATTGGGACTAGTTTGTTGAGTTGTTCCTTTGATATCCATATTTGTTTGGGTTTTATTGAGGAAATATCAATATATTTCACAGTAATCCACCTACTGTGGGGGACGATTGTCTGATCGCTGGCGATCGGCATTGCACTTGTTTTGTTTGACCTGGTGTAAACTGTCCTATTTTCTTAACTCTCTGAAATTTCTGTGTTCTAAAGGCCTTCAATGCTGAATCAAGGAGGAGGATAATGTTATAAAAGATATGACATCATCAGGAAGGAGACAGACAGTGATTCATTCAGGATTGTGCTTTTAAAATGATTATACCCACCCACCCCCTCCCCCCCCCCTCACAATGAGTTGTAGGGAGGGGGATTATACTGAAATCACCTTGTCTGCCCATCTGTCTGTCCATCCACCCGCCTGCCCACCTGCCCATCCATCCATCTATCCGTTGACATAATTTTGTCCAGAGATTTTCTCTGGCATTTATGGACCAATCTGATTGGAACTTGGTATGAATGTTCACCACCATGGGAACCTGCAATTATAGTTTTGGTTGGATTATTTTTGCCAGAATTATGTCCCTTTTCGAGTTGAAAAAGCAGGCCTAGAATTTTGTCCAGACATTTTTTTCAGATGTTTATAAGTTGATTCGTTTGAAACTTGGTATGGATGTTTACTATCATGGGGACCTGTGCATCTGTGATTATAGTTTTGATCGGATTTGTTTTGCCAGAGTTATACCCCTTTTTGTCTTGGAGTGTCTGAATTTTTTCCAGAGATTTTCTCAGATGTTTATGAGTTGATTCTTTTCAAACTTCGTATGGATGTTCACTATCACGGGATCCTGATCACCTGTGGTTATAGTTTCAATTGGACTTTTCTTGCCATAGTTATGCCCCTTTTCATCTTAGAATGCCTGAATTGTCTAGAATTTTGTCCGGAGATTTTCTCAGCCGTTTACGGGTCGATTCCTTTGAAACTTGGTATGGATGTTTACTACCATGGGAACCTGTGCACCTGCAATTATACTTTTGATCAGACTTTTTTCCAAGAGTTATGCCCTTTCATCATAGAATGCCTGAATTTTGTCCAGAGATTTTCTCAGATGTTTTTGGGTCGATTTCTTTGAACTTTGTTTGAATGTTCACTACCATGGAAAACTGTGCACCTGCAATTATAGTTTTGATCACACTATTTTTACCAGAATTATGCCTCTTTTCAACGTAGTATTGCAGAATTTTGTCTGTAGATTTTCTCAGATGTTTAGGGGTCGATTCCTTTGAAACTTGGTATGGATCTTCACTACCATGGGAACCTGTGCACCTATGATTATAGTTTCGATCGGACTTTTTTCCCAGAGTTGTTCCCCGTTTCGTCTTAGAATAATCATGGCAATGTGGTAGGTGGGAGGTATGGATAGGTCCATTTGGGACAGTCACACCTCTAGTTTTTTAATAATTCAGATCTTGTGTTGCCCAATTTTGGGTCTGTCCCTGAAATGATCACCATTTATCATTACAATCAATAAGTATTAATTATGTCTGCGTAGTGTATACCTCCCTTCTGCTTCCCAGCCATTTCGACATATTTTGGCTTTTTTAGAATATTTTTTTCTGTAAATTATGCCCTTTTGTTTATGTTCAAAACGGCTACCCAAGGACACCATCTTTTGGTACCCCCCACAAATTGGGCCCTGCTCTAGTGTGTCAAGGCTTTTGCCTGTTTGGTTATACTTATGGAATATTAGAATTTACTAGGGCAGATTCATGAGGATGCAGTACACTCCAATAAATTTATAAATTTTCAATATTAGCGTACTAAGATTCTGTGTTTGATTTTTTTGTAGCCTGCATTTCAGTCGATAATTAAGATATTATCAACTATCTTCCATTTCTGACTCTCCCGTAATCTGCGTCACTGATCAGTTTGATTTGATGAAAATGCCAGCTTTTTTCTGTAGTTTCACTATGGGTTTGCCTTAATAAGGCTTAAGAGAGTTTTTTTCTCTTATTCCTTAATTATACCCCCCGCAATGAGTTGTGGTATACTGGAATCACGTTGTCCATCCATCTGTCTGTCTGTCCATCCATCCGTCCATCCAGGCTTAGCAGAGGTACATTGTGTGGTTTACAATTTAGGGTCAGTGGTAGCTGTGGGGTTGGGTTAGTACAGTGGCCACTTGTGGGGTTATTTTTTGCACTGTGGGGTTAATTTTTTGACCTTGTGGGGTTAGGGTTTAACATGGGAAAAACCCCACAAGTAAGAACATGTAAGAACCTCCATCCATCTGTCCATAGACATAATTTTGTCCGGATATTTTCTCTGACATTTATGGACCAATCTGCTTGAAACTTGGTATGAATGTTCACCACCATAGGAATCTGTGCACCTGCAATTATAGTTCTGGTTGGAATATTTTTGCCAGAATTATGCTCCTTTTCAACTTGAAAAAGCAGGCATAGAATTTTGTCCAGAGATTTTCTCATATGCTAATGGGTTGATTCATTTGAAACTTGGTATGGGTATTTGCTACCATGGGAACCTGTGCACCTGCGATTATAGTTCCGATTGGATTTTTGTGGCCAGAGTTATGCCCCTTTTTGTCATAGAATATCTGAATTTGGTCAAGAAATTTTCTCAAACGTTTTTGGGTCGATTTCTTTGAAACTGGTGTGGATGTTCACTACGATGGGAACTTTTTTCATCTGCGATTATAGTTTTGATCGGACTGTTTTTGCCAGATTTATGCCCATTTTTGCCTTAGAGTGCCTGCATTGCCTAGAATTTTATCCAGTGATTTTCTCAGATGTTTATGGGTTGATTTCTTTGAAATTGGGTATGAGTGTTCATCACCATGGGAACCTGTGAACCTGCGATTATAGTTTTGATCAGACTTTTTCAGCCAGAGTTGTGCCCCTTTTCATCTTAGAATAATCATGGCGGTGGGGCAGAGGGGCATATGGACAGGCCCATCTGGGGCAGTCACACCTCTAGTTATTACCGTCTTACTGTATATTATTGTATTCAACTGTATTCATATTTGATATATTTATGTCTGGTATTTTGCCAACTTTGGTCTTTACACAGGCGTTGTTAGCTCACCTGACTGAAAGTCAGGGTGAGCTTTTCTGATCACTTTTTGTCCGTCGTCTATCATCCGTCGTACGTCGTGAAGGTGGTGTTTGGGTCATTTTCTCCCAAGCCACTGGCTGCAGTTCAATGAAAATTCACATGAGTAGCGTTTATATAGGGGCATTTGGGTTTTTCTTCAAATTGGGTTTCTGCTCATGTTGAGGAGGGGGGTGGGACCAAAATGCACAAAATTTTAAATCATCTTCTCATGAACCAGCCGTAGCAGAGACTTGATATATGGTATGCAGCTTCCATTTGAGGTGTAGACTCAAGTTTGTTCAAGAGAAGTTTGACAGGCAATATTTGCCTTTGTTCTGGGAGGGGCAAGAATTTTTGCCCTGCCCAGAATTTCTATTTTCTGAACCAAGAGGCCTATTTGAACCAAATTTAATATGAGGTATTATTGGGTTATAAGTACTTGATTTATGCCCAAATTTTTTTTCCTGCAGCCCCGTGGGAACCTCAGGAGCCAAAATTAGAAAAAAACAGTGTCCATATCTCCAAAACTGCATGGCACTGAGAATTTTTATTTGGTGTGAGGCTTCCTTGGGACCAACAGAAAGGAATGGAAAAAAAAATTGTCATCGGTTTTGTCATAAGGTACTTTTTCGGGACTTTGAAAAAATGCTGAGTCAGCATTTTTTAACACTGTAGGCAATGGGAAAAAATTAAAGAAGCGTTTGCTTCCAAACCACTGCTCCAAAAGCTTTCATATTTTACATATAACATCTTTGGAACATTGATTCACATATTTGTTGAAATCAAATCCCTCGATCCATATTTGGGTTCCCTATGGGAGCCCAAATGTTCAAATTAGTGCAATATGAGGAATATTCTTTAAAAATCTTCTTCTTCAGATCCACAAATCAGAATCGTTTGATATTTGGTATGCAGCATCCTAAGGGGGATGAGATCCGAGTTTGTTCAAGCCAAGTTCCTGGGTTCATATTTAGGCTGAAAAATTGGGGTCCCAGTCCGGACTTAGAAATTTTGGACCAAAATCCGGAAATTAGTTTTTTGGTTTTTATGTGTTTTGGTCAATTTTAAGACAAACATTTTTTTTTTTTTTCACACTGAAAATTTGGGGTCTGGGTGGGACTGGGAAAATTTTGGACCAAAATCCGGAAATTAGTTTTTTGGTTTTTTATGTGTTTTGGTCAATTTTAAGAAGAAGAAAAATAATTTTTAGTTTGAAAATATTTTGTTTGGGACTTCGAAAATTTCTGAAAAAAAATTTAAAAAAATCTGTTTTTTATGTGTTTATCTCAATTTTGGGACGTAAAAGTGCAAAAACTGAAAATAGAAGGAAAATCCTGTGTATTGTGTGGCCACAATCACTTCATCTAGTTGGTATATGCTTTTCTTAGGAGAGGCATATGCCCCCTGGGGCATATGCCCCTCCTGAGGCCCCCTGGGGCCTCTTGTTTAAATATCATCTGGTTTTAGACATATCATATCACATCTATAGCCAGGTATTACTTTTTTGGGCATATTTCGAGGAAAATTATACTTTTTTTTAAGGTTTTAAGGTTACTTGTATTTTTACCATTGCCTGGATTACTTATACAGTTTTTAATGTTTTGATCACATTCAGCATTTTAGGCTATACCAAGATATTTTGCTGTTTATAGTCACTTAGTATTAAAATATCTTAGTTGATTCTGAATATGAGGGTTTTTTAAGATTTCTACAACTAGCTGATGTTCATATTAATGAGTACTGATTAAAAAAAATTTAATTCAGGTGTCATTTTCTTGAAAATTTCACATTTTGTTTTGCTTATTCCCAAAATTCATGCATCCAATCAGTTCGTTTCTCCAAGAAGTCAAGCAGTGATAATCATTCATCATGCTTGACCTGCACCAGTTGGAACATATAAAATACTTCTGATATTTGTGAAAAATGGGAGAAGAAATGTTCAACTAAAGTTCAACCATTAGCTGTAGGCTCGCATTTTAATATGCCTAAACTTTCTCCCAAGAATGTTTCTTATCACACTTCTTCCATTCCAGGAAGTTTGTCAGAAGAATCAGCAATGCACAAGTCATCTTCATCAGATGTTCTTCCTTTGTCGGCAGACTTAGTTTCCTTGGAGACCTGTATCAGAAGAGCTGGCATTGAAGGTGTTCATAAACAATAAGTCATTGGCGGCAGCCCTGGGGACAAGGACTGCTGTTAGTTTGACTGAAGCCACCTCACAGTGGGCCGATCTGTACTGCATTGGTTTGGCTGAGGCAACCCTTAATACATTTGTACAAATGAGAGAGAGAATGTACCCTCCTGGCGACTCACTGGTCTTGCCATTAAGTGGGTCGACCAGATTAACTAAAAGTACCTTCACCACTATGTCTTCAACAGCTCTCCATCCTGAGGAAAACTGGTGCCATACTTGGCTTTGAATCAACATAGGCATCGCCGAGTAGACAGTCTGACCATCAAAGTCATCATGCATCTCAGCACCATGACCACCATTCAGATTGTCAGTCTTCACTCAGGAATATATATTCATTACACATCAACACTTATTCTTCTTCACATCATTCATGTAAACATTGTCTTCCAGTCTCTCCACGAAGATCATCATCAAGACATTATGATTGTCCTCTGTGATCAGATTTCGAGTTGGGACAAGCTCTTGCAAAAGCTTTGGATTTGCTCTTGCAAGCATTCTCTATGCGTAATGCACCTTTAGAGCATATTACTCTTCAGACATGGCTTCTTATTCCAATTCCTGTTCAAAATGCTTGGATGACAGAGAACAAGGTTCATTCCAGTCTGTTTTAGTCATCGGATGATGAACATGGTCCATCTCTATCAATGCAACACATGGAAACGATGCATTTTATTCATCAGTTCTTTCCAGATATTGTTCCTAAGGAGCTACAAAACTCTTCATCACTCACAAGACCGTCATCCTCTTTAGACATGGTTCAGTGTTGTAAGAAATAAGATACTCTGTATTTTTCCAATGCAACCTCATCAGGTACAGGAAGCATTCAAGAGAATTAATGCTCTTTTTTGCAGAAGCCTTCTAGATGATTTATTCTTTGATTATCATATTACTCGAGTATTGGATAAATGGCTTGACATAGATGAATTTGAATACATCCTTTCTACATTGAGAATGTTATCTCATGCCATTATGACTTCCATTTTCTCTACAGCTTGGGCTGTGTGTAACCATGAGCTTATTAGATGGAACAATGCCTTATTGTCTGTGTCTAACTTAGATAAAGCTCAAAAAAGCCTCTCTCAGAGCAGTGCTTCTGACATGGACATCTCTTTTAATTGACCAGGTCACTTTTGTACATGAAGAGATTACCAAGCAAGCCATGAGTAGTCTCATCCTTAATCAGATTGCTCCAAATTATCCTCATTCCAAGAACCAAGAAACAGTGGTATTCTTGAGCAAAGAAATGCTGTGGCTTGTCACATTCAAGATCTTCAGATCCCCGTAACCAGTCTCCAATTCACTGTCAACAGTCGAATAGTGGATGTTCTCAGTCTTCATATAGAGGCAAGTCTGCTAGAGGAAAACAGAATTTCTTCTATAGCGTAAGCCTCGAGGAGGTTCAAGATGGGACTTTCAACCTCTCTTGTTTTCCAGTTGGTGGAAGGCGTTCCCACTTTGTGGAAAACTGGAAGAAAATTATTAATGGATTCTAAAACTTATTCAAGGGGGATTAATTCTTTCTTTCAGAAGAAAATCTCCTCTGTCCATATAATTCCTTTATTAACAAATCATTCAGCCAACCTTACAAAAAGGAACTGTTTTCTCAAAGCAGTAAACGTAATGATCTCGAAGAAGGCAATAGAGGTAGTTGACATTGTTTCATCTCTAGGTTTTTACTCAAGGATCTTCCTGGTTCTGAAGTCAGATGGTTCCTTCCAACCTGTCATAGATCTCAGCTAAATGAACAAGCTCATTCTTCCTCTGAAGGTTGAAGTTTTACATGGAAACCTTCTGGTCAGTAAGGAACAGCATCTGTGAAAATGGTTTGCGGCAAGCATTAACCTCAAGGATGCATACTTTCATGTAATGATTCACCCTCTGTTCAGGAAATACTTGAGGTTTGCCATAAGCGGCAAGGTTTATCAGATTTGGGCAATGTGTTTGGACTAAACCTTGCCTCCTGGGCACTCACTTGGATTATGGACTTGATCATGTCTCAATTTAAAGCTCATTCAACATGCCAGACTTCAGCTTACCTGGACGATATTCTTCAAAGGTATTTTCACAAGGAAATTATTCTTTAGGATGTTCAGAAGGGATTAAATCTCTTACAGTCACTGGAGTTTCTCATCAATATACAGAAATCGGATCTTACCCCTTCAACCATCTTTTTGCATCTGGGAATGGAATTTTAGACTCATCTGACTCTAGTTCATCTTCCCTTAGTCAGAGCCTGCCTCATATGAACATTCTCCCTCTATCTTAATCAAGCTACGACAGTGACTGTGAGGGAATTTATGAGACTTCTGGGTCTGTGCTGAGCAGCTGCAGACTTAATTAAGCTCGGACGTCTCTTAACCCAACCTATCCAGTTTTACTTTCTGGAAGGCTGTGGTCAACAGTCTGGATCACACAATTTGCCTTTCTTCTTTTAGCAAGGAAGAAATTCAAATTTGGACAAACTTGGAATGATTGACACAGAGGATACTGTTGCTTAATCCCCCTGTGTCATTATCACTAGTTTTGGATGCCAGTGATCAAGGATAGGGTGCCACCTTGGTTCCAGAGAATCAAAATTGCCAAAGTCAGTGAAATCACCAACAGTCCCTTCTGTACATCAGTCAAAAGAAGATGCTGGCTTTTCTAAGTTTTTCTCACTGGAAAAATCATCCTTCAGATTCTCAGGTACAGTTTCTTTCAGACAACTCAACAGTTGTTGCTTATCTGCCGAACCAAGGCAGGATCCACTCCTTTCCAATGTTCAGTCTAACAGAAAAGATTTTTCTGTTCATTCAGGGTCAGAACATCTGTCTTTCAGTTTGCCACAGCTGGGTCAGCTCACTGTGATTGCAGATTCTCTTACCAGGCACAAATGTATTCTGCCAACAGGAAAGTCTTTCTAGCTATCTGCAACCTGTGGGAACATCCTATGATAGATCTTTTTGCCACAAGATGGAACAAACAGCTCCAGACATTCATCTCTCCATGCCCAGGTCCATTCACTTTTGCACTAGAAGCTCTGTCCATGTCATGGAATGGAGTCCTTGGATATGCCTTCCCTCTGACTCTGTTAATACTTCAGGCACTTCAGAAAATCAAAAATCTGCAAAATTGTTCTGGTTGCCCTTCTTTCTCCTCAGAGGTCATGCATCAACCTACTCAGACCTCTGTTCATTGACACTGCATCAGTTACCTCAGTGGAAGGACCTTCTGTTTCAAGGCAAAACCTACAATCTACACAGCAATCCAGCATTTCGCCAACATTCACGTCTTTCTGTTGTCAGGTGCTTCCTCAGACATGAACATTTTTCCAGAATTGCAGTGGACTGCATATCTACTTCAAGGAGGACTTCCTCTTCTCCAAATTACATGGCAATGTGGAGAGTTTTCTTTGCCTTGTGCCAAGACAATGGCATCAATTATCTGCATCCTACATTTCCTAACATAGCAGATTTTCTGTTGTTTCTTTGTGATATTAAAAAACCATAGCCTATTACCATCAAAGGATACCGCTCTATGTTGTCAGACACTTATGCTCATGAAGGCCATATTTATATAGGCTTGGATCAGTCCTTGTCAAAATTGCTAAAGAATTTTTTCATTAAAAGATCTAAGTCTATAAGGCTAATTCCTAAGAGAAATCTTGCTTGGGTCCACTTTAAACTTCAAGAAACTCCTTTTGAATCACTGGATTCTGTGGAGTCTTAAGTTTCTGACATTCAAGACTGTATTCTTGTTTGCTTTTGCTACTGCTAGAAGAGTTTGTGAGCTTCATGCTCTTTCTATTGGGGATTCACATCATCGTAGTATGAGCAATTCTATTACCCTTACTATGAAGTAGGTTTTCTAGCTAAGAATCAGGCACCAGATAAGTTACCTGCTCCAGTAGTTATACATGACTTACTACCTGTTAATAACTCGAGGCCTTTACTATGTCCAGTAAGGGCTCAAAAAGTTTACATGAAGCAGTCTAGTTTCATCAGGAAAGGAAGGAAAGGGATCTTCCTTTATCTCACACCAGGCAGAAAAGATATCTCATTCCATTCCATTTCTATATGGATTCAGTCTACTCTCCGTATTGCTTCCAATAATTTATCTGATTGGGATAGTAGAGCAAATAGAATCCTGGCCCATGAGGTTAGAGCTTTATCTTCATCCTGGGCATATGCTAATTCTATTGCACTATCAGATATCATGAAGGCTGCTTACTGGACACAACCTCCTACATTTACTACTTTCTACCTGAGGAATCTAGAATCTGCAGCAGGTTACCTAAGGTGTCTAGGTCCCCTGTCTGTTGCTCAAAATGTTATTTAATTTACCTTTTGCATTGCGACAACTGACATTTATTGTGGCCTGCAACTTTGTTTTGCAAATTATCTCTTGCAAAATAGGGTACTCTCACATACAGTTTCATCACTTTATAGTTATAGGCAGACCACAATTAATGCCAGCGTTTGGTATATTGTATATTTGTATATATAGTTTTTGAAGTCATGAGCTTATTCCATACAAGAACCCATGATTCGTAATCTTGATATAAATCATCTCAGGTTATCTTTGGACGCATTTATATTTTGGTCCTCTTAAGCTAAAATATATCATTTGGATTATGCTATGGTCTTATAAGCGGTATCTATTCAGCATGTCTGGGCCAATGGTATGATGGATAAATATTGGAAATTTTATCATACCTACAACTGGCCCAGACAGGAAATGCCCTCCTGTGAGCTATTACACTCTGCAGGCATCACTAAAGAATGGTTATTGGCTGAATTGAGGACACTTCTTTGCCTCTGTGCATGCACAGAAGCTATGTATGGAGGACTATACAGAACTAGTTTTTTATTGTTTTGGCTTAAATTGGAGGGGGGGGGGGGGTCTAAATTAAGCGTTTGGCCTGAATTCCCGCGAATAGAGTGTCAGCATACCTAGGTCAGTGGTAGGTTTGATAAATACAGAAATTACTTGAAATTTCCATTTTTTCTAAAAACAATGTTTCAGTGCCAAGAAAATTGAATTTCTACAAGCATCAGAACAGAATTTATCAAAACCTTCTGCGATTACAAATTCCAGGCCCAATTCAAGACATCGAACTTCTCACAAGTTGCTGAAGGGGTATGTATGTTTCTGTATTTGTAAAATATTATAATATGTTTTTTTTTTTGTTAAACATAAGTCACCATCTTTCTTGTGATCACACGTGATTTGAGGTGCATGTGGCGATTTTCACTGGAATGCTCTAATGCAACTGGATAAAAAGTACTCTGTGCATGCTACATCCTTTTGTTACCCAAGTTCTTATTGTTTTTGTCTTTAGCTTAGAAATAGAAATCAGAATGCGGACTATAGACCTACATCTTGTCAATGCTGAACATCCCTTAACTGGAGCAGGCCGTGCTTGTGCCAGGGTGGTGAATTGGGGGTCTGGTAGTTAAATGCTGTAGTTTGGTGGTTCTCTTTGGGTGCTCTGGATTCCCATGGAGTTGTTGGTGTGATGTCGGTCGGGTTGTTGAGGGTGTCATTGTGCCCCAGTGGACAGGTTGGCAGGCATGGAATGTGCATATTTGCCACTTATGTGCAGATATGTGTAGGGTCCTTGGAAGATTCAGAGTAGTAGACTTACAGTGCAATTATTTGTAGTACTTCCAACAGTAAAACTCACTTGATGTGTAAAGTGCTCATGTCCAAATGTTGTTACCCAAAAATAAAAAAAAAATAGACATGGAGTGTAATGTTGGTGGATTTATACAACATCCATATACCCTTAAAATGTCATAACCATGCATCATTCACTGTATGTGTTCAAATGTTTCGGCCAATGAAATGACATCTTATTTTTGTGTATAATACATTTGAAAATATGTTATATTTATCTGCATAAAAAAAAGATAAAATGTTTGATAGAAATGTACACAGTATTAAAAAATTAATCAAATAAAAAAATACTGATAATTATTACTATCAGGATCACAATGATCACTGCCATGAAAATAGAAATTACAGCTTGGCTTTCTATCTTGAAAATTGGATAGGAATTAATTAACTTTATGCCAAAAATGTCTAAATTTTTTCAGTGGGGTTAAGAGGCCTGTCAATGGTAAACTTCTGATGGAATTCTGTAACAATGTTACTGCCAATGTAACTGACAGATCTGACACACTGTTGTGAAATCTAACTCACCTCATTGATGATGCAACTCATGTTTTTAAGTGGTTAAGTGCTTGTAGCCACTGTAGGGGCTTTCACCATGAGTAGCTGTTTTACAGGTAAGTCACCACTATTGAATACACTGTTCATAAATATTAAAATTGTTTTAGTTAACTGGAGAATGCCTCCAGACATTCTCCAGTTAACTAAAACAATTAAATATCTATGAATAATATGGTTCATAGTTTACAGATTACATTACATGGTCAGTACAGAGGTAAAAATAATTCAGCACTCTACCAGTTAGCACAAATTCCATATGAAGAACATGTTAATGTTAAGTTGATGTTGCAATCTGAAATCAGGATATGAGAAAACTGAAGAAAAGGCAGATGATTGTTAGTTACTGATTCATCATCTTTAATCAGATTCCACATTGACTAGATGACCATATCACTGAAGCAAAAGTAAATAAAGTTTCCCTGACCTTTGTTTTTTTTCACTGATCACAAGCTTCATAATATTTTACTACGTCTATCTATCTACCCAGCCAGCATTCCGCCTATTCATTCATTTCCTTTGTCTAAATGTAAATTCTGTTCACAACATAACTTTCTGTGGTTAATAATAATAATAAATAATGTTTAATAATAATAAATAATGTTTAAGCCTAAAATCCACCTAAAGGTGCTCTATGTCTTTACAATGAACGAAAAGTACAAAATTACATTTCCTCGAGAAACCTATAAAACTAAAAGAATCGATATTTTTTTGTTGGCCACTTCCTGCTTTTCTGACAGCATATATGCCAGAAATTCCTGCACTGATCCTTAGTATTCGTTTTGAAGCAATGTTACCAACATTTTTTGATAAATTAACGAAAAAACATGGGAATTCCTGCATAAAGTATTTTTGGATAAGTAGTGATGTCATATGGACATCCCCTGTCAGGCGTTTATTGACCCACCAAGAATCCAGACAATTTTTACTTCAAGCATGTATTCAACATACAGATATTCCGTATCAACCAAGAAAGCCAAACAAATGGAAAAGAGAAAATTCCACACCTTTCATGTAAGTTATTGTGAAGTTTCACTTCATTCTTACAACTTCTCGGAAACAGATTCAAAGCTGCGTTGTAGTTACCAGCTCACATTTTGGAACTGAAATGGTAAACTACACTCCAGACAAAACAGATTTAGGTCACTGGTAGTTGGATTTCACTACAACTGTAGACAGACCTAACACTATGGCGAGTTGGGGTAATTAAAATCACAGTTAATCCACAATACTGTCGAAAATAACAACGAAAATACAAAGCAAGCTTTTCTTTTATTCATGTTCATTATCCAGCAGTTTGGAGTGAGAACGACTGTTAACACAACTTCATTCAAATTGCAGTAACATGTAGTTCACAACGTAACTCAATACTAGAACCACATGTTAGTGTCGGGTCATCCTAAAAACCGAAATCCCCCTTAATATTTATTATCCCCGCATTTTCAAAAATGCGGGGATATAGTCGTGATCTCCATCCATACATCCATCCGTCCGTACGTCACACCCTGAAAGGCTCCTAGGGTATTTAATTCGAAACGTTTAAACTGTGCTAATGTGTTCAGGTAGCAACTCTAGATGTGCATGAAGGTTTCAGAATTTTGATTTGGCCCCAGGTGGTTCCAGTGGAACCACTTTTATCGTTAGAAAATCAGTTTTCATCGAAAGGCTCCTAGGGTATTTAATTTGAAACATTTAAACTATAATAATGTGTTCAGGTAACATCTCTAGATGTGCATGAAGCTTTTGGAATTTTGATTTGGCCCCAGGTGGTTCCAGTGGAACCACTTTTATCGTTAGAAAATCAGTTTTCATCGAAAGGCTCCTAGGGTATTTAATTTGAAACGTTTAAACTATAATAATGTGTTCAGGTAACATCTGTTAGATGTGCATGAAGGTTTCGGAATTTTGATTTTGCCCCAGGTGGTTCCAGTGGAACCACTTTTATCGTTAGAAAATCAGTTTTCATCAAAAGGCTTCTAGGGTATTTAATTCGAAACATTTAAACTATGCTAATGTGTTCAGGTAACATCTCTAGATGTGCATGAAGGTTTCAGAATTTTGATTTGGGCCCAGGTGGTTCCAGTGGAACCACTTTTATCGTTGGAAAATCAGTTTTCTTCGAAAGGCTCCTAGGGTATTTAATTCGAAACGTTTAAACTATTCTAATGTGTTTGGGTAACATCTCTAGATGTGCATAAAGGTTTTGGAATTTTGATTTGACCCCAGGTAGTTCCAGTGGAACCACTTTTATTGTTGGAAAATCAGTTTTCATCGAAAGGTTCCTAGGGTATTTAATTTGTAACATTAAAACTATGCTAAGGTGTTCAGGTAACATCTCTAGATGTGCATAAAGGTTTCGGAATTTTGATTTGGCCCCAGGTGGTTCCAGTGGAACCACTTTTATCGTAAGGAAATCAGTTTTCATCAAAAGGCTCCTTGGGTATTTAATTCGAAAGGTTTAAACTATGCTAATGTGTTCAGGTAGCAACTCTAGATGTGCATGAAGGTTTCGGAATTTTGATTTGGCCCCAGGTGGTTCCAGTGGAACCACTTTTATCATTAGGAAATCAGTTTTCATCGAAAGGCTCCAAGGGTGTTTAATTTGAAATGTGAAAACTATGCTAAGGTGTTCAGGTAACATCTCTAGATGTGCATGAGGGTTTTGGAATTTTGATTTGGCCCCAGGTGGTTCCAGTGGAACCACTTTTATCGTTGGAAAATCAGTTTTCATCGAAAGGCTCCTAGGGTATTAAATTCGAAACTTTTAAACTATGCTAATGTGTTCAGGTAGCATCACTAGATGTGCATGAAGGTTTCGGAATTTTGATTTGGCCCCAGGTGGTTCCAGTGGAACCACTTTTAACATTAGAAAATCAGTTTTCATCGAAAGGCTCCAAGGGTGTTTAATTTGAAATGTGAAAACTATGCTAAGGTGTTCAGGTAACATCTCTAGATGTGCATGAGGGTTTTGGAATTTTGATTTGGCCCCAGGTGGTTCCAGTGGAACCACTTTTATCGTTGGAAAATCAGTTTTCTTCGAAAGGCTCCTAGGGTATTTAATTCGAAACGTTTAAACTATTCTAATGTGTTTGGGTAACATCTCTAGATGTGCATAAAGGTTTTGGAATTTTGATTTGACCCCAGGTAGTTCCAGTGGAACCACTTTTATTGTTGGAAAATCAGTTTTCATCGAAAGGTTCCTAGGGTATTTAATTTGTAACATTAAAACTATGCTAAGGTGTTCAGGTAACATCTCTAGATGTGCATAAAGGTTTCGGAATTTTGATTTGGCCCCAGGTGGTTCCAGTGGAACCACTTTTATCGTTAGGAAATCAGTTTTCATCAAAAGGCTCCTTGGGTATTTAATTCGAAAGGTTTAAACTATGCTAATGTGTTCAGGTAGCAACTCTAGATGTGCATGAAGGTTTCGGAATTTTGATTTGGCCCCAGGTGGTTCCAGTGGAACCACTTTTATCATTAGGAAATCAGTTTTCATCGAAAGGCTCCAAGGGTGTTTAATTTGAAATGTGAAAACTATGCTAAGGTGTTCAGGTAACACCTCTAGATGTGCATGAGGGTTTTGGAATTTTGATTTGGCCCCCAGGTGGTTCCAGTGGAACCATTTTTATCATTGGAAAATCAATTTTCATCGGAAGGCTCCTAGGGTATTTAATTTGAAATGTTTAAACTATGCTAATGTGTTCAGGTAATATCTCTAGATGTGCATGAAGGTGTGGGAATTTTGATTTGGCCCTAGGTGGCTCCAGTGGAACCACTTTTATCATTAGAAAATCAGTTTTCATAGAAAGGCTCCTTGGGTATTTAATTTGAAACGTTTAAACTTTGCTCAGGTACCATCTCTAGATGTACATGAAGGTTTCAGAATTTTGCCCCTGGTGGTTCCAGTGAAACCACTTTTATTGTTAGAAAATCTGTTTTCATCGAAAGGCTCCTAGGGTATTTAATTCGAAACTTTTGAACTATGCTAATCTGTTCAGGTAGCATCACTAGATGTGCATGAAGGTCTCAGAATTTTTATTTGGCCCCATGTGGTTCCAGTGGAACCACTTTTATCGTTAGAAAATCAGTTTTCATTGAAAGGCTCCTAGGGTATTTAATTCGAAACATATAAACTATGCTAATGTGTTCAGGTAACATCTCCAGATGTGCATGCAGGTTTTGGAATTTTTATTTGGCACCAGGTGGTTCCAGTGGAACCACTTTTATCGTTAGAAAATCAGTTTTCCTCGAAAGGCTCCTAGGGTATTTAATTCGAAACTTTTAAACTATGCTAAGGTGTTCAGATAGCATCTCTAGATGTGCATGAAGGTTTCGGAATTTGATTTGGCCCCAGGTGGTTCCAGTGGAACCATTATATCATTAGAAAGTCAGTTTTCATCGAAAGGCTCCTGGAGTATTTAATTTGAAACTTTTAAACTATGCTAAGATGTTCAGTTTGCATCTCTAGATGTACATGAAGATTTCGGAATTTTGATTTGGCCCCAGGTGGTTCCAGTGGAACCACTTTTATCGTTGGAAAATCAGTTTTCATCGAATGGCTCCTGGGGTATTTAATTTGTAACCTTTAAACTATGCTAAGGTGTTCAGGTACCAACTCTAGATGTGCATGAAGGTTTTGGAATTTTGCTTTGGCCCCAGGTGGTTCCAGTGGAACCACTTTTATCGTTAGAAAATCAGTTTTCATCGAAAGGCTCCTTGGGTATTTAATTCGAAACGTTAAAACTATGCTAAGGTGTTGCTAAGGAAATGCGGGGATACACCATTGTGTGCTTTGCACACAATAACTCATTCTAGTTTATTTGTTGGGATTTAAGGATACTTTCGACAACTAGTGTCACCTCCTGTTGGAAAGGAAGCAGCCATGACTAGATTTGATGAAAAATTCACCTAAATTTAACTTTAGAAATCTTTGGTGAAAATATCCATTCAGTTTACAAGGGGAAAATAGGATTAAAAGTGCCCAAACGATACAGATTTCAGTAGCAAGACAAATCCTGTCCTTGACAGGAATATCTGCTAGCAGCATGCAAGGAGTTATAGCATACCATCGTGTGAAATAATACATAATTAGACTAAGGAACTTAATCTGAATGACAATTCCAGTTATCCCACATCTAAGTCCCTTAGTCTAATTATGTATTATTCCACGCCTTCCTTGAATAAGATATATCAAAGTTTGATACACAGTCCAAGAAAATATTCATGTACACATACAGTGAAAGAAAACAAAACTCAGGAGTTCTGCAATAAAGAAAAAGGAGCAATCAACAGGCATGTATATGTAAATCACTTACCTCATGTTGTCCCCAAGGCTAACACTGCTGAACCAGATCCAGGTCTAACACTGCTGAACCAGATCCAGGTGTCACAGCTTGACGGTGGTAATATTTTGTGAATGTGCACTCCTGAGCCCAATCGGCAGCTTTAATTAGGTCTGCTGTAGAAAGCCCAGCATTTCTGGCTGGTGAAGTAGCTGCACCTCAGGTAGAAGATAGATGAATATGTCTCGGCAGGGCCCATTCCAAAATCACTTGTACTAACCTGTTGAAATTGATTGATTGATTGATTGATTGATTGATTGATTGATTGATTGATTGATGGGGGTTCTATGGCACTTTTGACAGCCAGGGTCACCTCATGTTACATCGTTTTATTGGTGGGGGAACCCAGAGTATTCAGAGAGAACCACTGAGCAGTGGCAATCAGCTTTCAGACTCCCCTACTTACTAATTCCTCACAAACAGGGTTGGAATTGGTTGAAGGCAAGAGCATCATCAACGTGCATTAGTAAACAGCGGGACTAAGTGTCTTGTCCAAGGATACAGTACAGTTAGCGCTGATCAAGATCAAACCATGGAACTTTCAGTTTGGAGTCCAGTGTCCTAAACAGTCTGATTGTCTAATTTCAAATGGATATAGAATATGTGCACTCATGCCAGAGCCTGTATAGCAAACACAACAGTGTTGACTTTCATTATTATTATTATTATTTATTGGTGTTTAAGGTCACATTTCTGCACAATGGCTAATCATGACCTCGACTGTTTTATGGGTGGAGGATGCTGGAGTACCCGGAGAGAACCACCGAGCAATGACGAGCAACTGTCAGCTCCCCAACATGCTAACTCCACACAAGCAGGGTTAGCATTGGTTGAAGACAGTGTACCATCATCACTGTGCCCCCATGTGGGCAATGGGGGTGAAGTGTCTTGCCCAAGGACACAACGTGGTTGCTGCAGGTGGGGACTTTCATAACATTGATTTGAGCTAGGCTCTCCAGTACTGTCTGTCTTCCGGGGCATTACTCCTCCCCAACCTTCTTTCGACGAACTGGAATAAATCTGGGGAGTTACTTCCATAATGTGAATGGTTGTCCCTGAAAAGGTTGGCAAATGGGAAAGTCACCATAACAGAGCTTCTTGGGAATTGTTGTTAAGGCCGAAGCATGGATTTTTTTAAAACTGATTATGAAACCTGTATGCTGAAGAAGGTGAATTACTTCCGAGGTTTGATGAGACAGATGTCTTGTGGCAGTGCCATCCACCAAGAGTCGTTGACATACACGCTTCCCTTCAAACCATGGGCTTGCAGAGAGGGTAGAATTGGTTTGATTACCTTGATATAAAATTTGAGGTACCGACTTTAAATTGAACGGTAGACATTGGAATTGGTAAAGCTGACCCACCCAGATGATTCAAAGAAATTTTGATGTGCAACACGAATAGGGATACTGAAATAGGCGTACTTAAGATTGCTTCGTGTTAAGTTATCGTTCCTGCTCAACAGCTGTAAAGCAGTCTGGGGGATTTCCATTTTGAAGTGTATGGACTGGATGAATTTGTAATGAGGTCAAAGATTCATAAAAATGACATTTTCTTGCAGTGATCTTACAACTTATTAACAGCCTATTTCATGAAGAAAGGTACATTACCTTTAGCACATGGCAGCAGTTTCTATCAGAGTCAGCAGTATTTTTTATGTGTCTTGGACCAAATACCAATGATTTTAATGAAACTATTGCTATGGACTTGATATCATTTGATGATATCATTTGATAAAAATACATGGATACTTCACATCATTGATACCTTTACCAGATATTCTGCTGCTACTGTAAGTCATACCAAAGATAAGGAAGTTATAGTTGACAAAATCATGAAAATATGGGTAAGTTACTTTGGCCCTGCAAAGAGATTTCTCTGTGAGAATGGAGGAGAATATAATAACATTGCTTTTAGAGATGTGTGAAAACTTGAATATTGTGTCTGCTTCTACAGCTGCTGAAAATCCATGGCAAAATGAGAGATATAACAGTGTTATGAAAGAGTCAATAAATAAAGTTCTTGCAGACACAAAATGTTCATTAGAGACAGCTGTAGCTTGGGCAGGTAGTGCCAAGAACTGTTTACACAATCAGTCCAAATCAGTTGGTATTTGGTTGGAATCCAAATATACCTAACATTCTTATTGATGACCTGCCACCTCTTGAAGGAAGATCACTAAGTGAAGCTGTTGTTGAAAATTTAAATACTTTGCTTAAATCTAGGGAAGAATTTATCAAACGTGAAGCATCTGAAAGACAACACAGAGCTTTGTGATACAATGTTAGATCTTCAGATGAATCTGTTTTTCAGAATGGTGATCTTGTTTACTATACAAGAAACGACAGTGATCAGTGGTGAGGACCTGGAACTGTAATCAGAACAGAAAACAAACAAATTTTTGTTAAGCATGGTGGAACATATGTCCGTGTACATGCCTGTAGATTGTCTCATGCTAATTTGAATAATTTATGATTATTGACAGAAAATGTACAATGTAATTGTGTCGAGAAATACTTCTATAAAAGAGAAGTCCATTAATACTACAAATGATAATCATCAGACAATTGATGTTAATGGTGAATCAGATTCTGCTCCTGAACTCGAAGTTATATATGATAGTGACTACCGGTATATTGGTACAAACAGACCTAACAAACTTTGTCTTCCTAAGGTACATGATGTTGTAAAATTCTTGCCTGTTGGTAGAAAGGATTGGATAATTGCTACTATTCTGAGCAGAGCGGGTAAAGCAACAGGTCAGAACAAATATTTCTTGAATATAAGAAACTAGCAGTCAGGAGAGAACAGCTGTATTGACTGGGAAAACAATGTTGAAAAATGGGAATTATTCAAAGATGAAAGTGAAACAGAAGTTAATGATATTCTTATCATTGAAAATCTTGATATGCACAATAGTGTGTTTGAAGCTGAAACCAAAGAATTAGAAAACTGGAAGAATAATGAAGTATATAATGAAGTTGATGATAGGGGACAGTCAGCAATTTTAGTTTGATGGGTTATAACAAATAAAATAAAAAGTGGTTCCATCATAATTAAGGCTCATCTTGTTGCTCGTGGTTTTGAGGAAGACAATGGTTTTGAAGAAGACAATTTACATGAGTTGAAAACTAATTCAGCAACTTGTTCAAAGGAAAATGTGAAAATTGTTTTAGCATTTATTGCTTCAAAGGGATGGACCTATCATTCTCTTGATGTTAAAGCAGCATTTTTACAAGGTGGACAAATCAGTTGAGTTTTTGACATAAAACCACTTCCTGAAGCATATGCTGTAGTGATGTTCCGATTAATCGAGTTTGTCGAGCATTGCTCGTTTGGACCTTTATTTTGATTAATTGAGTAGATTTTCGCATACTCGAGTAAAACTAAGAAACTTTGGAAGCTGAGAAGTGGTACGAAAATCATCGCGGAGATTTCATTTCCAGAAGACACAGTGTCGCTTACGACATGAAAAACTGGTTTGTATTTCCGTAACATATCCCCTGTATATGTGGTACACCACTGCACATGAGTTTAATAGATCAAACTTCACTCACAATTCACATAGAAATATAACAATAAAAACATAACTTGAAGTTTAATCAAACCAAGAAAGCTCATTCATTAATTTATTTTTCCCAAGACGTACACGGCACAGTCTCAAAAATCAAAACAAGTAAACAATATGGCAGACAAACTTGATGGCACCGATAAAATTTCGGATAAATTATATGATTATCCAGGAAACAAAAGGAGACCTGTCGTATGGACCCACTTTGGTTTTCATAAAAAAGAAAATGGGCCGCCAACAAAGCAAAACCTGGACATGTCTAAAGCGATATGCAAATGCTGTTGCCGAGTTTATACTTTCAATGGTGACTATCAACAGTCAGAAAACGCTTTCTTTTTGGTCTAGCACTTTTTGGCCTAACCATTTTGACCTGGAGCTTTTGGCCTGGGGGATTGTGAGTTGAGCTGAGATTCTGGGAGATTTCTTTAGCAATAAAAGGAGTCTAATGTTTTTAATAATGCCTTTTTATTTTATTTTGAATTAAAATAAAGAAACAAAATTAGAGAGGCATGGAAATGGGGTTGGGGGGAGAGAGAGAGACAATTAAATTTATTAATTTTTAAGCAGCTTGTACTCTTACCCTACCTTACACAATAAAAATACTTGAAACTAATAGCAGAATAATCTGAATACATAATACCGGCAATATTTTACAATAATTTAGAATAATAAAAGCACATGGATCAAGTTTTGCGATGCACATTGTGGAAGCCATTATTAATCGATTAATAATCGATCATTGGTTGGTTGGTGCAACCAATCATCGATTATGGTTTTTCATACCGATTCCCAACACTAATATGCTGGTACATATAATAAACTGTGGAAGTTGAATAAATGTGTGTATGGATTAGCTGATGCTTCTCAGGGATGGTACATAAAAAACTCAGAAGAGCTAGTGAGATTTGGTATGACAATTTCAAGATATGATGAGGCATTATTATTTTGGCACTGCAATCAGGAATGTGCAGGTGTACTTGCAATGCATGTTGAGGATTTCTGCTGGGGTGGTACCATTTTGTATGAGGAGAAAGTGATCAGTAGTCTTTGACAAAAGTTCAAAATTGGAACAGAAGAAGAGACGCTTTTCGGATATCTTGGACTTAACATTCAACAGAAATCAAACTGTGATATTGAAGTTACTCAAAAACTGTACATTCAGTTTATTAAACCTATCATCATAAATGAAAAAAGAATAAATCAGAGCCACTGTGTTTTAAATTCCAAAGAACAATCAGATTTTTGACGCCTTTGTGGACAATTAAATTGGGCAGCTGGACAAACAAGACCAGATATATCTTTTGACGTTTGTCATTTAAGTACATCACTTCAAGGTGCTGTTATGGAAGATATCAAAAAAGCCAACAAAGTTATAAACACTTTAAAGCAAAACATTTTCTCTATGAACGTTCCATCTCTTGGAGACTTTGGTCATTGTGAAGTTGTTGCCTTTTGTGATGCATCATATGCAAATCTATCTAATGGTGGCTCCCAAGGTGGACTTGTTGTGTGTTTGAAAAATAGTTGTGATCAAGCCACCACTATATGTTGGTCTCCAAAGAAACTTAAAAGAATTGTTAAGAGCACTTTAGCAGCAGAAAATTTAGCATTAATTGAGTGCACTGAAACTTGTATATGGATTGCATCCATCATAGAAGAATGTTTTCTTCAAAAACTTCCAATATGCAGCTTCATTGATAACCAATCATTATTTGATGCTGTTTACTCAAGTAAATTGGCTCTGGACAAAAGGCTCAGAACAGATATTTCCATTATTAAGGAAATGATACAAAAAAATGAAATTCAAGTAAAATGGATAGAAAGCTAAAAACAGCTAGCAAATCCATTGACAAAGAAGGGAGCGAGTAGTACATTCCTACTTGCTTTGCTAACCAACGGCAGACTGTAAATGCTCTTCTACAGCTATGTATATAGTGTATATAATGAAGAAAATAGAAGGGGAGATTGTTAGTGTTTCTGTAAATACAGTTTGCATATATGTTCCACTGTTCCAGAATTTTAATAGTAACTAGCTGGCAAACAGGAAGTGACCTACATGTAGTAATCATTGTGAGGCTGGAGCAGACATGTTAACCTCCAGAATAATTTTTCAGGGAACCTGAGGGTGATTTTCAGGGAAATGGGATGGATTTCAGGGAAAAGTTCGCGTGGGAACAAAACAAAAGAAAAAACTTGCGAATTTTCAGCTCATGGACCACCATTAACACCAGGTTATAGCCAGATCTAGTTGTCAATTATGCTGATGCATTTATGATGTGTTAAAAAATCTTAAAATAATTGTTGATTTGCCCCCCCACCCCCACCATACTCTTCTTCATGACCCCCACCCACAGAGCACCACCACCTGTGGTTTGCTTTTATCAAAGTCTACTAAGCTAATAGTTTCCCCAAGTCTGGAAATGTTAACAGGAAAAGATAACCTAATGTTCAGTTACTTCAAGAAGATTAGTACTTGGAAAGTATCTTTATCAAAATCGTTCATGCATACGTGAACGTTTGTGCCCTGCACAAAACTTTTCTTTTCATCATTGAAGCATTTTTTTTTTGTTTTTCAAAATTTTCTGGGTACATACGGCCAACAGTTAACAGTGCTGTAGTCAGCACAACAGAATATATGTAGTGTTAGAAAATAAGTCCATTGTCCATAAATATGCAGTCATAATTTTTCGGCATCCTAAGCGACTTTTACCTATTTTTAAACTCTGTTAAATAGTTGAGGTCAAGGTGTTGTTTACGTTTTGATTTGGAAAAGGGATGAGAATTAAAGCTATTCCTTGAATAAATAAATATATATTATTGAATTCCTTTTCATATATTTTATTTACCAAAAAACTGCATTAAATGAAGATGGAGTTTTCAATTTTTTGAAAGTAAGTCACCTATATTTTTCCACTATACCAATGGCCCAGACTAGCTGGTGCAACCCAATTTATTACCAGGGCCAAACACAAATTTTGAATTTTGAATTTTGAATCCCCTAAACCCCCAAAATTTGCAAGGAAATTTCAAGGACATCAATAGGCTACCGCCATCTTGACATTCTGTTGTTGGGCCCATGTCAGATCAACAGACTTTTGTGCTATAAAATAAATCCTAAAGTATAATGTAGCCAGACACGATTTTGAAGTGGAATGGTGGAATAATTGCAGCAGAATCTAGCTGAATATAGACATTGAGTTTTTGAACATTCAGGGCTATAACTTTATTGAAATTAAATAATATTTCTTGTTTTTCCCATTTTCGGGATATGCACCTGATTTGTTCATTTTTAGTCCCCTACCGGCATCGCCAGAGGGGACTATAGGTTTGCACTCCGTCCATCCGTCAGTCTGTCAGTCACACTTTACTTTTCCGGAGTTTTTTTGGAAATGCTTCAACGGAATGATTTCATTTTTGGTAAACTACTATAGAACGATGACTTACAGATCAAGTTTGAGTTTCATGCTGAATGCATTATTCTTGTGTGAGTTACGGCCCTTGGAAATATGGGAAAAAGCACCAAAATATCAGTTTTCCGGAGTTTTTTTGGAAACGCTTCAACGGAATGATTTCATTTTTGGTAAACTACTATAGAACGATGACTTACAGATCAGGTTTGAGTTTCATGCCGACTGCATTATTCTTGTGTGAGTTACGGCCCTTGGAAATATGGAAAAGCACCAAAATATCAGTTTTCCAGAGCTTTTCTGGAAACGCTTCAACGGAATGATTTCATTTTTGGCAAACTACTATAGAATGATGACTTACAGATCAAGTTTAAGTTTCATGCTGATTGCATTATTCTTGTGTGAGTTACGGCCCTTGGAAATATGGAAAAGCGCCAAAATATCAGTTTTCTGGAGTTTTTTGGAAATGCTTCAACAGAATGATTTCATTTTTGGTAAAGTACTATAGAACGATGACTTACAGATCAAGTTTGAGTTTCATGCTGATTGCATTATTCTTGTGTGAGTTATGGCCCTTGGAAATATGGAAAAGCACCAAAATTTCAGTTTTCCGGACTTTTTTTGGAAACGCTTCAACGGAATGATTTCATTTTTGGTAACCTACTATAGAAGGATGACTTACAGATCAAGTTTGAGTTTCATGCTGATTGCCTTATTCTTGTGTGAGTTATTGCCCTTGGAAATATGGAAAAGCACCAAAATATCAGTTTTCCGGACTTTTTCTGGAAACGCTTCAACGGAATGATTTCATTTTTGGTAACCTACTATAGAACGATGACTTACAGATGATGTTTCATTTACACTCTGTCCATCCATCCGTCAGTCTGTCAGTCAGTCTGTCGGTCGTACTTTAGTTTTCCGGACATTTTTTGGAAACGCTTCAACAGAATGATTTCATTTTTGGTAACCTACTATAGAACGATGACTTACAGATCAAGTTTCATTTACACTCTGGCCATCCATCCGTGAGTCTGTCAGTCAGTCTGTCGGTTATACTTTAGTTTTCCGGACTTTTTTTGGAAACACTTCAACGGAATGATTTCATTTTTGGTAACCTACTATAGAACGATGACTTACAGATCAAGTTTGAGTTTCATGCTGATTGCATTATTCTTGTGTGAGTTATAGCCCATGGAAATATGGAAAAGCGCCAAAATATCAGTTTTCTGGACTTTTTTTGGAAATGCTTGAACGGAATTCATGCTGATCACATCTAGGTTATAACATTTGTATAATTATTAATGCTCATTAGTCCGGTAGGGGACATTGTATTGCTTCAGCGATATGAGCGCTCTTGTTTGTTTATCATTATGTGTGTGTTCAATGTTCACCTTTTTCCCCTTGAATCCTCTCATTAGATTTTTAAGAACTATTTGCCGTTTGATAATTTGTTATTAATTAAAATTCTTCTTAAAAATCTTAGATAATTTACGGAATGTGGATTATTCGTACCCTCTTTGTCGCGTACCGGTTATTTTTGACATAGTCGGGCATGTCTGTTTGCCATTACCCTTCTCTATGGGGAATCTTCTGGGGAAGTTTCTCTATTGTTAAGGGTATTCTTAGGATACCGGTTGTCTGACCTGGCCATTTGTTGTGCCTGTTTTGGACTTGGTTACCGGTTCCTATTCAGTTTAAAATTTTTGCCTCGGGTGTATGTGTATTATGAAGTCCTCATGTTCGAAATGTAAGAGGAAGAAGTCCTCTCTTGATTCTCATTCATCATGTTTGGCTTGCTCTCGTTGCTTGAAAGATGGTACCTGTGCAACTTGCTGTTCTTGGGATTCCAAGCGATGGAATTCCCTCTCAACTTATGTATGTGTTGGCAAAGCACCGATTTCGGTGCTTTCACCTAAGGTAACTAATCAAATTTAGTTTCCATTTCAGAGGAACAAGAACATGGTATTGGTCATAGTATAACATCAAGTTCTGTGCTGCCGTCGTCTTCAAATACAGAGCATGTTGACTTATGAGGTATCGCAGAATACTCGGTACCTCAGGCAAGCAGACGGTCAACTAGCTCGGCCGGTGTAACGGAGCCTTTAATGAGTGCTTCAGTACTGGGAAAATCCGTAGCGGTCCAGGATACGCAGAATGGAAGACAGTCCTCTGTTCAGACGACAGCACGTAAGGGGAAGAGGCCAGTCAAATTGAAAGGTGCATCAGTAGCGAAGCATTCTTCTGTTTTGGGGACAAAACAGAAAGATTCGACTTTTATTGCCAGTTCCGCTGGTAGTCCGGTAGAAAATGCTTCGGAACCAGTTGTTTCTGATGTACCTTTCTCTGCCAGTGTGGCTGGCAGTAATCTTGATATAAGAGCCTCTTCTTCGTCCGTTTCCAGGTCTCAGCACAGTAGACCGCATGCTGGTCGGCAAGATCCAGAGGTAGAGAGTCAGAGCCAGGATCTGGCTCTCGCTAAGGCTAGCATTTTGAGGCAAATGTCTCTTTCTAAAAGACGGACACAGGGCTCTGTGTCAGATCACCTTCTGGAGCCAAAAGGCATAGACCGGGGGTGAACATAGCCTCGAATACAGAATTACTGGAGCAAATTGCCCAGCTAATTGCAGACTCCCAGCAGCATAATATGCGGCCGTCATTGATCTCTGATTTGGATGATTCAGACGGTGCTGGATTGGCAGAAAGAAGGGTTTCCTCAAATAATCAGTATGCCGATAATAGACCAGACCAGGAACCTCTAGCTGGTAGTGTTAGGGAGTTTGATGAAGACGAGACTGACACTACCTCTTTGGCTGAGCAACATATGGAAACTATGAGGTTCCTGCAGGATTTTTCACCTGAATTAATTCCTTCTGGCCGAGTTCTGCGCCTTGTAGAGCCAAGCGCCTGTCTTATTTGCACAGGGAGGTCATTAAGTCGAAGGAAAGTATCCTTCTGTATCCGTCTCAATCAGTCCAAGCGTTAGATGCGTTTGATTGTTGTGACAAAGCTATTGCTGACCTGGCTCAGGCTAGAAAACGTTCTTTCCTTTCGGAAAGGAAGCTTGACCTACCGTTTAGAGGCAATACCTTCTTAAATACGGTAGGCGAGAATAAGATTCCAAGAGCTCCTCTGCAATTGGATGACGGAGCTAGGGACTTAGGTATGTCTTTTCCGTCATCGCGTAGCATTAGTTCTTTTGTTATAGTCACTTGCATTGAATCTAGCAGAAGTATTTTGGACACTATGTCATATGCAGATCACATTTGCAGGGCATTGGCCGGCAATTTGGAATCTGAGAGCTTACAGGAGTTGTTATCTCCTTTGAGAGTGCTCTTTCGCGCCATCATGTATAAATCATCCCACTCTGCTCTTTCAGTAGCGAATTTAGAGTTGGTCAGGCACGATGCTGCCCTTAAATCTACGTCATTTATTGACGACAGTGTTAAGGGCTCTCTAAGGGCTGCTCCCATTTCGGGCTCTTCATTATTCAATGATCAGTTAAAAGCTGTATTTGAGGATGCTTCTAAGAAAGCTACAAGTCAGCTTTTGTTGCGCTCAGCTTCGCAACCTCAGCCTTCCACAAGTGTTACTCCTCGGAGAGGTAAATTTTTCTCCAAGAGAGGCTCAGCCCGTGCTGCTTTTAAAGCTAATCGTGGTCGTGGTGGATCAAAACAGGGGAGCGATTTCAAAAAGGGGATGACGCAGTCGGAAAATAACGAAACGCGTAACCCCACACCGACGTCACAGAGGGGTGCGAGAGGGGTGCGTGATTTCTCGTATAAGCCTTGTAAGTCCTACAAATGAAGATTTTGACATCTGTTCTCCGGTTGGCGGAAGGCTTTCAGTATTCACAAGCAACTGGAACAAAATAACTCAGGATCTTTGGGTTCAAGACGTTGTAAAAAATGGTCTACGTCCTTCGTTCCGGAGAAAACCTCCATTAACACGGATTCCGTGTTTTGTGAGCCTTCCACAAAATATAACAAAGAGAGAGGCTTTGATTTCAGCAGTAGACTCTCCTACAAAGGAGGCAGTAGAGGTCATAGAGAATCCCAATTCAAAGGGATTCTACAGGCATCTTTCTTCTTGTGCCGAAGCCAGACGGCTCGTACAGGCCGGTCATCGATCTCAGTTGGATAAACAAGCTAATAATTGCTCCAAATTTTATATGGAGACAATTCGATCGGTGAGAGGCATCATCCGAGTGAACGATTACGCCGCAAGTATAGACTTCCGTTTCACGGTTCAAGGAGAAGTATACCAGTTCAGAGCAATGTGCTTTGGCTTGAACCCTGCTCCGTGGGTGTTCACTCGGGTGGTGAATGCGGTGATGAGCCACTTTAGAGCTCACTCGGCTTCGATGACGTTGGCATATCTGGACGACATTCTTCAAAGGTACGAAAATTTTCATGCTCTTCACAGTGACGTTCAGAGTCTGCTATCGCTGCTACGACGCCTAGGTTTTATAATCATTGTCGACAAGTTGGATTTAATACCGACGAGGTCATTTTGTTCATCTGGAATGAGTTTCCGATACTCTCAATAATCGGGTCTGTTTGCCGGTAGCAAGAGCAAAATTAGTTTCTCTTTACGCAAATATTGCATAAACGCACAAGTCATTACTGCAAGAGAGTTTATGCAGCTGTTAGGACTTTGCGGCGCCTCCGCGGAGTTAATTCCGCTAGGTCGTTTGCACACTCGTCCATTTCAAATTTATCTAATTCAAAATTGGAGCATAAAACGTCAGTTGTTGGACAGTCCGATTGTTTTAACACAGTCAGTAAAACATCTTCAAATTTGGGCGGATATCTAGTGGTTTTCCCAGGGAATACCTCTTCAGATTCAGGAGCCGTCATTCATAATCATGACAGATGCCAGTCAGGAGGGTTGGGGTGCTTCTCTGATTCCGGGCGATCAAGTGTGTCACGGCTCATGGGAGAGTCAGTTTCTTGTGAACCATATAAACTACAAAGAAATGAGGGCAATTTAGTTAGCTCTAAATCATTGTCTCAGTCGAGTAATAAACTCATATGTTCAAATTCTGTCGGACAATTCAACAGTAGTAGCCTATATTCGGAATCAGGGAGGTACTCATTCCGTCCAGCTGTTGAATCGCACCGAAAAGATTCTTCTTTTCTCTCAAAAGAATCAGATTCTGATATCGATTCGTCATATTCCAGGTCTCAATGTAATAGCAGACTCTCTATCGAGAAAGGATCGCCTGCTACCTTCAGTATGGATGTTGAAAAAATCTGTCTTCAATCAGATTTACTTCCAGTGGGAACATCCAATGATCGATCTTTTTGCCACGAGTCTGAATAATCAGTTACAGACTTTTGTGTCTCCATGCTCGGACCCTCAAGCTTATGCAGTAGACGCTCTGTCAATTTCATTGAACGGGATAATAGGGTATGCTTACCCTCCAGCTCCCCTCATTCAACAGATCTTGCTAAAGATAAAACTGTCTTCTTGCTAGATTCTACTGGTTGCTAGTCTGTCGGCTCACAGACAGTGGATAATTCTTCTCCGGGAACTTCTTTGGGACTTTCCATGGAAATTACCACTTCTGACACAAGGGAAACTCCATCGGCTTCCTGCACGAAAAACAGTTTTCCAGACGAGCAATGGATGCAATTTTTTAACTGTTGGAGGACCTCCTCTTCATTAAATTATGAAGCGAAGTGGAAGGTTTTTGTTCGTTGGTGTGAATCACAATTGATTGATTTTTTTAACCCAACTATTCCTCAATTAGCTAACTTTTTTATTTATCTTTTTTGATGAAGTTAAGCTACAGCCAGTCACTATTAAGGGCTATAGGTCTATGCTCTCTGACACCTATGCACACCAACGGAAATTAAACATTGGGTCAGATGTATCTTTAAATAATGAATGAGCAATTTTTCTGTGAATAGACCTCATACCTTGAGACTAGTCCCTATGTGGAATTTAGCTTGGGTTCTTCTGAAACTTCAGGAAGCACCTTTTCAACCGTTAAATACTGTTGAGTTTAAATTTCTTACTTATAACACGTTTTTTCTTTTAGTGTTTACGTCAGCCAGAAGAGTTAGTGAGCTTCATGCTTTGTCTGTTGAAGACTCTCATTATCGTAGTGTTGGTAATTCTATTACTCACACTACGAAAGTGGGATTCTTAGCTAAGAATCAGGTTCCGGACAAACGGCCTAGCCCTATTCTTATTAAAGCATTACCATCTTCAGATGGTCAGAGACCTTTGTTGTGTCCAGTAAGAGCACTTAAGATTTATAAGGAGCGTTCTAGTTTTATTAGAAGAGATAGGAAAAGGTTATTTCTTTCTCTTCTTAACAAAAATGATATTTCTGTTCATTCAATATGTAGATGGATTCAGTTAGCTATTCGGTCAGCTTGTAATGCTTTGTCTGTGAATCAGAGAATAGCTTATAAGATTTCAGCTCACGAAGTTAGAGCTTTAGCTTCTTCTTGGGCTTATGCTAGTAGTACTTCTTTGAAGGATTTGATGCAAGCATCTTATTGGACACAACAGACGACTTTTACCAAATTTTATCTTCGAGATTTAGAATCAATTTCGGATGATCTCAGATCTTTAGGACTGTTATCGGTAGCTCAGAAGGTCGTCCATTCTAATTAGGATTTTCATTCAACCTTCTGTTTGGTCTGCTCTAGCACTGTCTCCAGTCTGCTACCCTCTTCATTTTGAAGTGTACATACAGTTACTTTCAAAACAAGGGGAAGGGGGGGGGGATGGTATTTCCAAATAGTCATCTGGCTTTATAGTGAAAAACATGGACATACCTCCTTCAGTGATAGTATCCTGGGGTCGGTGCTATGGTAGTTTTAATGTGTAGCTTGATATGAAGCAATTTTAAATGTCTTATATGCTTTTAATGTGTAGCTCAATGTGAAGCGTTGTTGTATATGTCATGTGTCAAGACGAGCTTTTCTATACAATACTCGGACATTTTTAATGATTTATAAAGAGTCTCATTTCTCTGGACTTCTTTATATTTTGGCTTCCTTTATCAAATTAGCACAATTGGTTATGCTAGGCCTTAAATAGAGTTACACCTATATTTTCATCGTTTTTAATGATTTATAAAGAGTCTCATTTCTCTGGACTTCTTTATATTTTGGCTTCCTTTATCAAATTAGCACAATTGGTTATGCTAGGCCTTAAATAGAGTTACACCTATATTTTCATCGTTTTTCTGAAATAGGAGCAATGAATATTAAGTACTAGGCCCACCTGCCTGTTTACTATTCTCAGCTAGTCTGGGCCATTGGTAAAGTGGAAAAATATGAAAAATTTATACCAATTTTAATATTTTTAATACTTTAATACCAATGGTCCAGACAGGGATGGCTCTCCCTGGAGTAGACACTCCTTCCTCCCCGCTGAGTTTTATTACAGTTCTTATTAACATTTAACAGGCACAACAATAAAGAATGACAAGATGGCGGTAGCCTATTGTTGTCCTTGACAACAAGTTGTGCATTGCGCAAAAGTATGGAGGACCATACTGGTCTTCTCGTTTTTAAGTTTTTTGGCAAATTTTTGGGGGTTTAGGGGATTCAAAATTTGTGTTTGGCCCTGGTAATAAATTGGGTTGCACCAGCTAGTCTGGGCCATTGGTAAGTATTAAAAATATTAAAATTGGTATAAATTTTTCATTTTCACTTCGACACTCGGACATTGATCATGAATTTCCCTCCGATTACGAAGAAAAAAACAGAAATAAGCACGAACACAGCTGAAATATATATCATAAAATACCCTTTTCTTAAATAAATTTAACTTAAATCCATATTTTACTGATTCGTGAGTTTTTACCAGAGTTTGAAATGCATGTGATTTGACTCTGAATGTTTTACATAAGTTACAATGGGAAAGAAATATTCGACTATTGATTTCCAGGATTTTGGGTCCAAAACTGATTCCGGTCTGGGAGGCCGGGAACTACTCTGAAATTTTGGGATTTTCCCAGGCATTCCGGGAGACTTAACATGTCTGTTCTGGACAGGAGTGAGGTTGAGGAGGGTGTAATGGTGGACTTCATATGAAGACTTGTGAAGCTATAGAATGCGTAAAAGGTAGGCTCTGTCTTTCATCACCTGCAACAGTTATGGATCAATCAAATCATCGGATGTGTGATCAGAAATATTAATTAATTCACAACAGTGAATTATACCTAATATAAAGTAGTTTTGATAGTGAACAATATCCACATATAATGTAAACAGTCAAATGTGAATAACTTTTTGTTTCCAAGACATGGAATTTGAACAGCAAAATGCCATATTTTAACCCTTTACCTGACATGAAAGGCATTCACACTTGCGAACAAAATTCTTGAACAACCAATTTTTGTCATTTTTGGCATCAAAAACATAAATTATGATCTCTCATTGGAACAAGCTCAATGGACTCATAAGTCATGTGTTTGAGACAAAAAATGAAAAAAATAATGAAAATTGAATGGTGATTTTTGGCTCACCAATGTTAGTTGTGTGAGCCTATGGCATAGCCCTCATGTCGGCGTCCGCTCTTAAATATTTTGAACTTTTGTGTACAGGTTTTGATTTTTTGGCTTTTCACATTTTTTTTTAGTTTCAGCATATTGCTATAGTGGTTCACTATAACATTTAACTCTTTTCCAGGGTATTTTGTCGTAATTTTAACCCTTTGAATCAAATTTTAGACTTATTTTGATGTTTGCGTGCAGGTTTTGATGTTTTTTTTTTCCTTTCTTTCAAGTGGAGATTTACCTTGCAGCATATGTCCATGCTTTCTATTGTATGTAAACATGCATCTTAGGGCTATGTTTGTATTATTTAACCCTTTTCCTGCTGAATTACTTCAATTTTGGACTTTTATGTACAGCTTTTGGACTTAGGCTTACAGCTTCTTACTTTTATGTACAGGTTGTGATAAAAAAAAAACAATTTCAAGTGAGGTTGACCTCACTGCATATTGCAGTGGTGGTTATTATAACATTGATATCTTTCCAGTACATTTTAAAAAATTTTTTAACCCCTTCAATAGATTTTTAGACTTATTTTGACGTTTGCGTGCAGGTTTTCATGGGTTTTTTTTTTTTTCCTTTCTTCCAAGTGTAGAGTTTCTGCATATTGCTATGGTGGTTCACTATAACATTTAACTCTTTTCCAGGGTATTTTGTCTTAATTTTAACCCTTTGAATCAAATTTTAGACTTATTTTGATGTTTGCGTGCAGGTTTTGATGTTTTTTTTTTCCTTTCTTCCAAGTGGAGATTTACCTTGCAGCATATGTCCATGCTTTCTATTGTATGTAAACATGCATCTTAGGGCTATGTTTGTATTATTTAACCCTTTTCCTGCTGAATTACTTCATTTTTGGACTTTTATGTACAGCTTTTGGACTTAGGCTTACAGTTTCTTACTTTTATGTACAGGTTGCGATAAAAAAAACAATTTCAAGTGAGGTTGACCTCACTGCATATTGCAGTGGTGGTTATTATAACATTGATATCTTTCCAGTGCATTTTTAAAAATTTTTTAACCCTTTGAATAGTATTTTAGACTTATTTTGACGTTTGCGTGCAGGTTTTCATGGGGTTTTTTTTTCCTTTCTTCCAAGTGTAGATTTACCTTGTAGCATATGTCCATGCTTTCTATTGTATGTAAACATGCATCTTAGGGCTACGTTGTATTCTTTAACCCTTTCCCTGCTTAATTACTTCAATTTTGGACTTCTTTTGTTTACAGGTTTGGATTTTTGTGCTTTTAAAAAAAATTTTTTCTTCTTTGCATATTGCTGTGGGGGTTCACGATAACATTTAACTCTTTTCCAGGGTATTTCGTCTTAATTTTAACCCTTTGAATCAAATTTTGGACTTATTTTGACGTTTGTGTGCAGGTTTTGATGTTTTTTTTACTTTTATGTGCAGGTTTTGAGGTTTGTTTTTTTTCTCTTCCAAGTGGCAACTTACCTTGTAGCATATTGCCATGGTTCCTATTTTATGTTAGGATGCTTCTTGGGGCTATTATTATATTATTTAACCCTTTAGCTGCTTACTTACTTTAATTTTGGACTTTTGTGTGCAGGTTTTGTACTTTTGTGTGCAGGTTTTGATATTTTTTTTTAAGTGGAGTTTTACCTCACTGGCATATTACCATGGTGGTTACTGTAACATTTTCAGGGTATTTTTCTAAATTTTAACCCTTGGAAACAAATGTGATACTTTTATGTGCAGGTTTGGAGGTTTGTCTTTCTTTTCTTCCAAGTGGATATTTTTCAAGTAGACTTTCACCTTACTGGCATGATGCCGTTGTGGTTACTGTGACAGGGTATTTTTCTCAATTTTAACCCCTTGAAACAAATGTGATACTTTTTTTTTACTTTTATGTGCAGGTTTTGAGGTTTGTCTTTCTTTTCTTCCAAGTGGTGACTTACCTTGTAGCATATTGCCATGGTTCCTATTTTATGTTAGGATGCTTCTTGGGCTATTTTTATATTATTTAACCCTTTAGCTGCTTATTTACTTTAATTTTGGACTTTTCTGTGCAGGTTTTGTACTTTTGTGTGCAGGTTTTGATATTTTTTTTTAAGTGGAGTTTTATCTCACTGGCATATTGCCACGCTGGTTATTGTAATATTTTCAGGGTATTTTTCTAAATTTTAACCCTTTGAAACAAATGTGATACTTTTTTTACTTTTATGTGCAGGTTTTGAGGTTTGTCTTTCTTTTTTTCAAAGTGGAGACTTACCTTGTAGCATATTGCCATGGTTCCTATTTTATGTTAGCATGCTTCTTAGGGGTTATTATTATATTATTTAACCCTTTAGCTGCTTATTTTCTTTAATTTTGGACTTTTGTGTGCAAGTTTTGAACTTTTTTTTTTACTCCAGCCACCCCTTTACATTGGCCACCTGTTGGTGAGCCACGGGGTACTGATACCCCCCTCTAGTTAGCTCAACTTTGACGTAAGTCAAATTTGAGGTTATGCCATGGCCAGTCGTCCGTCTGTCTGTCCATCTGTCCATCAACAATTCAATACAGCTCGGGCTAGAGGCCATATTTATGAACCGATCTTTACAAAACTTCCTGAGTACCTTTGTTATCACCGTGCGACGAGAACGAGTGTTTTTGGGTGCGGTCCAAAATTCAAGATGGCCACCAGCAGCCATTTTATACTTTTGTTAGTGCAGTCAGTTTTTTGTACAGAACTTCTATATGAAGGTTCTGATTTGAATAAATTTTTGAATGAATGTTTAGTAACATGGAATACATCACATATAATACAGGTTTTTTTCTCGTGCAGAAATTATACAAATTAGAGGAACTTTGATTTAGTCAGTGCTACTTATACACAGTAAGTGCACATGTCAATACGGCTCGGGCTAGAGGCTGTATTTATGAACCGTTCTTCACGAAACTTCTTGGGTACCTTTGTTATCTCCTTGGGACAAGAACTACTGTTTCTGAGTGCGGTCCAAAATTCAAGATGGCTGCCAGTGGCCATTTTGTACCAAAATTAGGTCCAATCAGTTTTTTGTACACAACTTCTATATGGCTCAGGCTAGAGACTGTATTTATGAACTGATCTTCACGAAACTTCTTGGGTACAAATGTTATCACCTTGGGAGAGGAATGAGTGTTTTTGGGTGCCTTTGTTATCACTGTGCTATGAGAACAAATATTTTGGTGTTCAGTCAGATCCACTCTGGGACTCAAAGATTTCTTTTCTCGTTTAGCATCTGACTGTTGCCCACCTTTACAATACTTTACCTATACATTTGCTACAGGCTACGGTCAGTATTTATGCACAGACCGTTACAATACTTTATATGTATCTTTGTTATCAGGTCATTACCTAGATGTTTGTCATTGCTGTGTCACATACTATACCTGTACATGTCTTAACAAGTTGAGCTACAGTGTCATTGACACTTTCATTGTGAATAGTGCTGGCCAGTTTTGACCATTATGTTGGGTAAAGGGTTAAGGACTATGAGGCACTGAGTTTCTGGTAATGCGAATTCATATCTTAAGGTAGCATAAACAACTAGGAAACAAAGAATAATCATAAAATTTGATAAGTACAAAAGATTTATGTATCGAGGATTTCCTATTTCTCTCTCTCGAAAACTTTCTTGAGAACAAACTTAACATTTGCAAACAGAAAATCAACAGAACTGAACACGCAAATTGTGAGGGCTCAATGCCCTTACATCTGTGAATAAAAATTTTTCATCCTCCTCATATGATAATTGCACACACACACTCTTTTCCAGACTTGTTCACAGTTCTTAAATTTCAATGCTTGATGAAATGCCATTTTTCAAATATACATTTATAGCAACTTTTTTCACAAAATAAACTCGGTCAAAACTGATTCGACAGGTGGCAAGGTAGAACACTCAGGACAGGTTTCATGACAATTTTGTCGATTTTGAAAGAACTTTCTCTTTACCATTCAAACCATCAGATATTTATACCAATGTGTGATTAGTTGCAGTGAAGTATTTTAAGGTGGGGGTGTGTTATAATTTCAGAATCACACTTACATTTGAATGGGTTAGTGATTACTGGACTCAAGCCAGTCATGCTAGGATATCACTCGTGCCTTGAGGCTTTTGTGGTATCCTTGCACATCTCAGTTTCATCAGTAATCATTAATCTACTTCAGTCGTGAAGGTGGCTGTGTGTGTATCAAATTATTGTTGCATTATCAATGACCAAGAAAGTTGTTTTCTAGGTTACTGATGAAAATAGATCTAACAGATACTCTCATTTTTTTTACAGGCAGGTTGCTCCAGTGGATAAACTCTTATTCCTCAAAGCCAGAGTTGGTACAAAATCAAGAGATGGTGCAATACTCATATCAAGTGAGGCAGGAAATTTAAGATGGTGGTGTCCATATTTGCAAAGATCAGAAATTGGTAAGTTAGTATGGTGGTTTATTGTTACGCAATAATGTTTTCTTGAAGATATTGAAGTGGTCATTCTTCAGACACCTCTGCATATGACTGCAGAATTCATATTCCTGTAATAAAATGTATTTATGCAGTCTGCAGAAAAATACCAACAGGGTCTCTGCATCTTAGGTCGGAGTTGAACTTGGGCATCAAAGATTTTATGTATCCCTAAACTGCCATTTTTTTCAAATGCTACATATGTATTTAGCCAAACACTGTGTTGCATGTAGGGAAAGCCACAGATTTTACCCTTGGCATAACAGATGATGAGCCATTATGAGCTCATTTCAGTAAGTTGTCATAATCTATATTTTGAAGGCAAAAATTGATAAAAATAATAAAATTTGAATGGCAATATTTTTCCACCATTACCTCTGGACCAGACTAACTTAGACTGAATCTGACACTATTCTGGTCAAACACTTAATTTTGAACCCGCACAATTAAGCCAAAAACAAACAAAAACTAGTCCTGTATGGCATTCCATAGATAACTCACTGTGCATGCACAAAGGTCAAGTGAAGTGACCTCCTATCACTCCAATAACCATTCTTTTGTTTGGCCCATGTTTAGGCAGTTGTTGTTTACCTCGTTCCTAAAAAATTAAGTTTTTTGATGGCTCAAATGCTAGGATCAGTTAGGCCATTAAAAAATAGTGTCTATGTTCACTGGCAATTGTGCCTCAAATATTTGATGAGGCGGTCGGCTTTTTATCTTTATTTTTTATTATGAAAAAGATATCCTAAAAAAATATATTCACATTTCTGGAAGAAATCTTTTACAAACTGCAGACTGGTGTTATCTTATTGCATATATTGCAAAATGCTTAAATCAACTTGGCTGTTGACGACATGCCAAAGATGCTCCATTGCAGGATTATGTTCAGTCTGTCACTAATTTGAAAAGATAATAGCTGCATTTTCCTCAAAAGTTGTTATATGTACCATCATAGAAAACATTTGTACAATAGTCAGAAATTCGAAGCATGAAAATACGGAGGAAAATGGAAACAGGAAGTTGAAATGCTGCAGAGAAATGTGTACCGGTGCTGATGCTCAAAATTCTGATCTGAAAATACTGACCGGGGAAATTTTTGTTGACCAGGTGGAATTTTTTATTTTTTTTTGACTGGGTATTAAACTGTTCTGACGTGGCAGAAATTTAATGATGCGGGCGGTGCCTATAAACATAGACTTATTTTTTAATGGCCTTAGGATGATTGGACTAGAAGTTAGATACAAAGTGTAGGAAGATTGGCAGACAGATAAAATTCCATCACGGCAGCGCTTTCTAAAATTATTTGATTGATAAAATGTTAGAATCCTGTGTCACTCTCATTTGGGTCTTTCCCTGATCGATAACTATTCAAATTTTTGAATAATATTATGTCTGCTCAATGTTATCTTCTCTGTGTTTCCAATGCGTTTCGAGCATTAGTGATTTATTTTCGAACAAAATTTTCTGCTTTCTTTATGTTGACAATGGCTACCCAAGGACAACAGTTCTTGGGTATCCCCTAATTAGTCCCAGTCCCATTCTAATACAGCATCTGCCATTATTGTTTTTTAGTTTGGTCTTACTGGGTCTATTGGGGTAGTCTTGATTATTAAAGGGGACATAATCTTTCCAAACAATTTTATTTTGAAAACATGTCATACTCTTGGTATTCTGGTGTTTATCCTGACTATTATTTGCACTCTTTTGTGTTTATTACTGTTTATTAGACACTGGAGTCTTTGAGTTAAGTTACAAACATCATCCCCGTAGGTCTTACTATAATTCCCTGCATCATGACCTTATTGACATAAATTTTCTTTGTCATTGCATTATGTAGGTGTTATTAGGTTTTGACCGTTAGTAAGGTATTTCAGGGTTTTGTATCTTGAATACTTTCTTATATATATGATCAGATAAGCCTAAATGGCACTAAAGTATCCATATTGCATCATTTGCCATTTGTTTACCTTTTGATATTTCCAATTTCTTGTTTACTTCTGGCAGTTTGTACCATTTCTGATTGTGAGGGGGATATGTTTGTGTTACATCCCTTTCACCTTCTAATATGGTTTAGAGCAATTTTTACTAATTTATAGTATATTTTATATGTTGTCATTATTGATAAATTCATGTCTTCTTCATATTTGACCACTTTTAGCCACTTAGGCTTCACCCTACATTGCTGCAGCTTGGTTTCACTTTGAAAAATTAGTTCAAAATTTAAAAAAAAAAATTCTGATCTTTTCTGAATGCACAAGAGATATAGCTAAGGGATTTTTCCCCATTTTTTAGTGTTTAAAGTACTTGTTTTCACTCAAAAAAATAGTTTTCATATCAACTATTTCTTTGCAACGTATTAAAATAACACAATTGCCTTAACACCATCTAATTCATCCCTTGAAAGGAGCTAATTTTGAAGGTTCTCTCAGAGAAAAAGTGCATGTTGCACTTAACCACTGGTGTCCTGCAATTGTTTTGAATAGTAATGTACCCATTGTCCAATTCCTGCCAGACATGCAGTCAATTTCCTCATTTTCATCAATCATGGCTGATTGTTTATAAATTTCTCCTCTTCAACTATTCATCAGTGCAGCAGTTTTGAAGGAAATCCAGAAGGGAATACAGATGGAATCTTAAGGATGATGCTTTAGCAGTCTATATACTCAGATTTCCAGCTTTCCATTTCTCATGAAAATGACATTAAAATATTTTTGTTATTTGTTAGTAACTTGTAATGAAAAAGTGTCACCCATTTCTTCGCAACTTACTAAAGTAACACAAGTGCCTTAATATCATATAAATACTTATATGGAAATAAGCAGATTTTGAATGAAAAGAAAAAGAGAGCATGAAAAGTCAAAGACAAAAAACAGACCAAACTGGTTTGATCAATAGCCTAAAAGGCCATCATCCATAACTTGGTTTCCCAAGGTACTGGTTTACACAGTGGCCCATTGTCCAATGCCCACCAAATATGTGCAGCCAATTTTCTCATTTCCATTGACAATGGTGGACTTGTTTTAAATCTATCAAGAATACAGAAGATTTGAAGGAAATCCAGAAGGGATATCAGCTGATTTCTTTATTATGATACCTTTGGTATGTTTTGTGAAGAATTTTGGTCATCCTTTTCTCAGGGCAGTGACTTTATTATTTTTCTGTTATTCGTTCATATAACATAACGACAATTGTCACCCATTTTCAGGCATCATTTTTGGCTCACCAACGATAGTTGTGTGAGCCTATGGCAAAGCCCTCATGTCGGCGTCATCGGTGTCTGGATTCATACATTTTGAACTTTTGTGTGCAAGTTTTGATTTTTTTTTTTTATTTCGCTTTTTTTTTATGTCATCATGCTTTTCAGGGATAGTAATATTTTATTCAACCCTTTCCATGCTTAGTTACTTGAATTTTGGACTTTTGTGTACAGGTTTTTGACTTTTGTGTGCTGGTTTTGATATTTGTCTTTCTTTTCTTCCAAGGAGTAATTTACCTTGCAGTATATTGCCATGGTTCCAGTTTTATGTTAGAATGCTTATTAGGGCCAGTATTATATTATTTAACCCTTTCCCTACTAATTTACCTTAATTTTTTACTTTTGTGTGCAGGTTTTTGACTTTTGTGTGCATGTTTTTGACTTTTGTGTGCAGGTTTTGATATTTCTCTTTCTTTTCTTCCAAGGAGAAATTTACCTTGCAGTATATTGCCATGGTTCCAGTTTTATGTTAGAATGCTTCTTAGGGCCAGTATTATATTATTTAACCCTTTCCGTACTTATTTACCTTAATTTTGAACTTTTGTGTGTAGGTTTTGATTTTTTTTCATTTTTATTTTTTTCCAATTTAATGTTAGCCTACTTTTCAGGGATAGTAATATTTTATTTAACCATTTCCATGCTTATTTACTTGAATTTTTTACTTTTGTGTGTAGGTTTTGGACAGCCACACTTTACATTGGCCACCCATTTGTGAGCCACGTGGTACTAATACCCCGTCTAGTTGCTTTAAAAATGCTTTATTTCACTAAAGGTAGTGATGATATGGGTTATTTACCTCTTTCCTGTTAATTGTTAGGAGTTTTCTGTATTCCCTTCATTTTGATATGTTTGATGTTTTTCATATCCTGTCTGGTTGTCAGATTTTGCAGTGCTGCAGCTGTAATGCTCTGTCTATAATACAGCGCAGGTTTTTCTGATTGTGTGAATTATGAGAGTTTGGTGTGTGCCTCACCTTCTATTTTTCTATACTTAACCATTACCCCCTCCTCCCAAAGTAGGGCTGCTGGTAGGGAGGGATGGGGGTGGCAGGGGCATGTATATATTCCTTTTTGTATGTTTTTCAGGTCCTCTTCTTGGTAAAGTTAAAATACATTTTCAGGAATAGTCTTTTTTTATTAGTACCTGTAATCACCAATTGAAATCTCAGTGATTGAGTCCTAGAATTTCATTGGGCCCTCTAAACAGATTTTATTTTATGTTGCATGGTGATCACTTTCTGTTCGTTGTCTGTTGTTTGTAAAGGGGAGCTTAAATGATCACTTTCTGTCCATCGTCCATCCATTGTCTGTCTGTCCGGCATGAACTTTACATTATCTACTTCTCATAAACCAAATTTGATATGTATGTTTCTTATCATATGTCAATTCAAGTATGTTCAAATAAAGTTGCCATGCCTACAGGGGGCACAGCAAAAGGGCATAATTCTGTTAGCACCCACAAAATATTTTGTTTAAAAATTTAAAAATCTTCTTCTCCAGAACTATCTATCAGAATCTTTTGATACTTGGTATATATCATCCTTAGAGGGTAGGGGTGAAATTCAGGTTTTATTGAAACAAGTCCCTGCATTCAGATTTGGGCTCCCAATGGGAACCCGAATTTTAACTTGGTGCAATATGAGGAAATGTATTTAAAAATCTTCTTTAGATCTACCAGTCAAAATCTCTGGATATTTGGTATACTGCATCTTTAGGGATAGGCTTGATCAAGTCCCTGGAGTCATATTTGATCTCTCTGTGGGAGCCCAAATTTTAACTTGGTGTAGTATGAGGAATATTCTTTAAAAATCTTCTTCAAATCTATCAGTCAGAATCTTTTGCTATTTGGTATGTAGAATTCTTAGTGGCATGAGATTTAAGTTTGTTCCAATCAAGTCCCTGGGTTCATATTTGGGCTCCCTATGGGAAGCCAAATATTAACTCAGTCCGATATGACAAAAATTTTTAAAATAATATCTTCCTCAGATCCTCACGTCAGAATCTTTTGATGATTATAGAGTATCCTTAGAGGAGTCATATTCAAGTTTGTTCAAATTGAGTTGGGGGGGGGGGGGGGGGGGGTATTTGGGCTCCTTACTGGAACTTGGAACTTTAACTTAGTGCAATATGAGGATTATTCTTTAAAATCTTCTTCATATATTCTTTTGATATTGGGTATGTAATATCCTAAGCAGACTGAGATTCAACTTTGTTCAAAACAACTTAAATTTAGGCTCCCCATTGGAACTCAGAACTTTAACTTAGTGCAATATGAGGAATATTCTTTAAAAATCTTCTTCACATCTACCAGTTCATAGGTTTTGCAGTATCCCTAAAGGGGTTATATTCCAGTTTGTGCAAATCAAGTCCCTGGGTTCATATTTGGGCTCCCTAGGGGAGCCTAAATTTTAACTTTGTGCAATATGAAGAAATTCCTTTAAAATCTCCTTTTTCAGATCCACCAGCCAAAATCTTTTTATATTTGATATGCAGCAACCTTCGATGATTCAGATTTCAGATTGTTCAAATCAAATTCCTTGGGTCATATTTGAGCTCGCTGTGGTATCTCAACTTTTAACTCAGTGCAAAATAAGGACTATTCTTTAAACATTCATCTGCACATTCACAGGTCATATTCTTTTGTTACATAGTATTGACATCCAGGGGTCAGCCTGGCAGCTGATTTTAGGGAGAAGTGACTTCTCACTCCAGAGACTCTAGGAAGAAGTCAGGGGCCAGGAGGGAGAAGTCAGTGGACATGAGGGAGAAGTGAGAAAAAAACATAAAATGTAGATGACACCGTGACAAAATAAATGTACAAAGAGAACACAATTGTGGAGAAAAAAAATAAATAAAAGTTATACAAACACACATACACACACAAAAGTAAGTCAGATGGTATATAAAAAGAATGTAGGTTAAAATCCCTCACCCCCCTACAACAAAAATGCAGTTGATTTTGTATTTGCTTCACTGCAGTGGATTTGAAATTTAGCATTACCCATTTTGAGAGTGTTCTTCTCTATAAGAAAAGGTATATTCTTTTAATAAAAATATTTAAAGTATTTGAAATAAATTTCAAGTTCACATAAGAAGCTGGATCATTCATGGTTTCTGAATGCCCTAATTGAATTGAAAAGCGTAGTTAAAAAAGTTTTCGATATCCTTTGTAAATTAAGCGTTATTAACAATTTGAGTTAATTTATTTCTAAGGTAAATGACAAAATATTTCAGTTGTCTCCCTTCCCTTCCCTTCTGTGCTGGGTAATAATACTGTTCAGAAAAATTACAATTTCTGTCGACCATCTTATATTGACATGTGCGATTGGTGCTATGAAGGCCTGCCATTCTTATCCATCCTACTATATATCCTAATGTTTTTAATATCATTATTACATTTAACCCCTTTCCAACACAAGTTTTCAAAGAAAAACTTTCAATGCAAATTGCAGGGCGAATTTCAATGGAACCACTTTTTCAATGGAAAAGAGTGTAACCGTAAGCAATTTCAATGTTTTTATGGATGAACTGTCTCCTACACATTTTTTTTGTTTTGAAACGGTGGTTAACTTTAATAAATTCTAATTAACATGATGCGTGTCTTGTGTTAATTTGTTGTTTTTGCTGGCACTTTGTTTTTAAATAACCATTTTATGCTGGTTGCTATCAGCTAGGGCGTATTGTTTGAACGACGACGCCATTACAACTCTTTTCAAAAATATAAAATTGGGCTAGTTTAGGCTATTTTCAGAGCCGGTGATGGATTTTAACAGCAGCCATGTTTACTTTGTTATGAATGCGGAAGCAGGGTTTGTTTTTAAAATAATACATAAGAAAATGCATAAAACTGCTGTGTCTCCCAAGGAAGTTTTGGAGGGCGACTTGAATTTCGCCCCCAATGTAAGCCAAGGCGACTTGAATGACAAGGCGACTTCTTCACCCTAGTCGCCCGCTCGGCTGACCCCTGTTGACATCTTTAGTGTGGTGGGATTCAAGTGTGTTCAAATCAGATCCCTGGGCATGGGAGCCCAAACTTTAATTTAATGCATCATGAGGAATATTCTTGAAAGATCTTGTTCAGATCCACCATGCAGAATATTTTGCTATTGGGTATATAATATTACTATGACTCCAAGATTACAGTTTTTTCAGAGTGTTACACTTGTGTGATTTTGGTCGGCTCTGGTGAGCGTTGAAATTTAACACAGAACCCAATGTAGAATTTATTATCCCCCACCGACGGAGATATTGAAATGGTGTTCATCTGTCCATCCGTTCACCATCCATACATCACAAACTTTGTCCACTTAACTCCTACAGTTTTCAGTGGATTTTTACAAAACTCGGTCTGAAGTATCAGTATCAAGTGTAGTTGTGCATGTGGTCAAGAATTTTCGATGCGACCAATTTTGCATGGTTACGGCCCTTAAAAATAGCAAAACTTCCATCACAAAAGGTTTGTCCACTTAACTCCTAATTCTTTTTTTTTTGATTTTTACGAAACTTGGTCTGAAGTATCAATATCAAGTGTAGATGTGCATGTGGTCAGGAATTTTCACTACAATGAATTTTGCTTGGTTATGTCCCTTGGAAATAACAAAATTTCCATCACAAAGGCCTGTCCCCTAAACTTCTACATTTTTCATTGGATTTTTACAAAACTTGGTCTGAAATATCAATATCAAATGTAGATGTGCATGTGGTCAGAAATTTTCGATGCAACAAATTTTGCGTGGATATGGCCCTTGGAAATAGCAAAATTTCCATCACAAAGGCTTGTCCGCTTAACTCCTCCTACATTTTTTATTGGATTTTTACAAAACTTGGTCTGAAGTATCAGTATCAAGTGTAGATGTGTATGTTGTCAGGAATTTTTGATGCGACAAATTTTGCATGGTTACGGCCCTTGGAAATAGCAAAATTTCCATCACAAAGGCTTGTCCACTTAACTCCTCTTACATTTTTTATTGGATTTTTACAAAACTTGGTCTGAAGTATCAGTATCAAGTGTAGATGTGCATCTGGTCAGGAAATTTCGATGCAACAAATTTTGCATGGTTCCGACCCTTAGTAATAGTAAAATTTCTGTCACAAATGCTTGTCTGCTTAACGCATCATGCATTTTTATTTGGATTTTTACGAAACTTGGTGTGTAGTATGAGTATGATGTGAACATGTGCATATGGAAAGGAAGTTTCGATGTGATGAACTTTGCATGGTTACAGCCCTTGGTAATGGCAAAATTTCCATCACAAATGCATGTCCACTTAACTCCTCCAACATAATTCATTTGATGTTTACGAAACTTGGTGTGCAGTATGAGTATGATGTGTATATATGCATATGGAAAGGATGTTTCGATACAAATAATATTGCCAGAGTTATAGCCCTTGTCGACCTCGAATTTATGAAAATTGCAGGATTTTGGAAGATATCTTCAGTTGCGATTAAAGAATTAAATGATATTTGGTGAGTGACATTATTGGGTATGAATACATGTCCAGGTCGCTAATGAGATTATTCCTATCATCACATAAAAATCGGTGGAGGATATGGATGTTGTTAGACTCTCTTGTTATTTGTTTGAATGAACTGTGCTGATGTGTAACAGAGCTGGTAAACTTTAGTTAGATGTAAATGTGGGTACATAAGATTAACGTTTCTTCAAATGGGGTTCCACGAGTCCTCTTGCGGATGAGGAGGAGGGTCTGTTGGTGAGAATGTTTGGTTTGTTTTGCCTGAGAACAAGATTTGGAGGATTTTTGAGTGAGTTTATACAAAAAATAACCCTTTCACCCTGTTGAGTGGGTGGGAGGAAGTGGATGGTTTAACTGAGTGATATTTTTTTTCTTTTTGCTCCAAAATGAATATTTAGTGATTTTATGCAAAAACCCCCAATTCACCCAACAGACCATTCTCACCCCATCCCCACTTCCCTAGCTAAATTGTATTAACTATATTAAAATGTAGATGCTGAATGTGACCCTTAATCCTTCTTTAACACTTAACCTGCTGAGTATTTTCAAGATATTTTTCATCAAATCTGGTCATGGCTGCTGTGAAGTAGCCACAACTAGATTTGATAAAAAACTCCTATAAATTTAACTCAAGAAATTGTTGGTGGAAAAAACCTATTTAATTATACCCCCACAAAACAAAGTTTTAGGGTGGGGTGTATATAGGAGTCAACTTGTTTGTCGGTCAGTCGGTCGTCGTCGGTCTGCTGCGCATGTAAACTTGTGGAGCGAACTACTTCCACAGTTTTAGCCGCATTTTCATGAAACTTCACAAAAATGATTGGTGGTCATATTGGATTTTTTTTTACTTAGAAAAATTAAATGCCCCTATTCAGTCACCCACACTAGGCGGTATGCCACGGTGGGGGTATAGTGGGCAACAGACCATCTCTAGTTTACTGGTAGGAAATTTGATTAAAAATGCCCAAATTATCCTTATTTTTTTTTTGCAAGAGAAATTCTGTTCTGAGAGAATATCTGCCAGTAGCATGCAAGGAGTTGAACAATTTTATCTGGTGAGCAATTAAGGCTCCTTGGGGTCTTTTGTTGTTTTGATCCTCTTGATCATGGTATAGTTATTAACCTTTTACAAAACCATTCTGTTGTTCCAGGCCAAAATAGGCCAGCACTATTCACATTCAAATTTCATAACTTTTTCATTTTTTATCTCAACAACATAACTTATGACCCTTTAAAAAGCTTGTTTTTCTCGTTACTCCCTCCAATAAAGATCTGAGTAAAAACTAATTATAAGCCTACCATGCTTTATTGTTTAGGGAGCAAACTTAATTATTGTAGGTTTGAATAACTCATATTCATAATATATTATATGTTGTATTCTGTTCATATTATTACGCCATGCTATCGTTTGCATTCTAAATCTGTAACTCTGAAAATGCTGAATCTGCTTATACTAGTACACGCTAGAGTGTTATACCCTGACATGCTATAAATCTGACCTCTGGTGGTATTCCATTATAGACATGTAAATATTTTTTACTTCACCCCCCCCCCCCCCCCCCCCCCCCCCCTATTGTTCATTCAACACCTGTGTTACTTTGGTAAGTTGCAAAGAAATTAAAATTTTATACCAAATTTTATTTCTTACCAAAGTAATGCAACATGTTGCCCTCCTTGTAATAAAATATTATACTATATTATATTTATATGTGCCTCCTCCCCGCTCTCAAATATACATGCATATGTTATCTTGAAATTTTAAAACTTGATTGTGCATGTCTGACAGGTATGGGACACTGAGTCACTGTGCCAATCGGTACCTTGGCACACCAGGTTATGGGTACTGTGCTTTTTGGCACCTGGTCAAACCAGCTTGGTCTGTTTTCTGTCTTTTTGACTTTTCATGCTCTTTAAGGGTTTTTCTCTTAAAGATCCTTCAAAATCTGCTCATTTCTATAGGAATTATTATATGAGATTAAGACACATGTGTTACTTTAGTAAGTATATTAAGAAATAAAATTTGATAATAAATTTTAATTTTTGGGCATCTTATTTTTGGTTAAAATTGTTTGAAATTGCTTGAGTTGTTAATAAAACTCAAATATGTGCATTTATTTGGGTCATTTTCTGCTGTGCTATTAGTTGCTTAGTCCTGTATTTTCTTCACCTAATTTTTTTTTTCATAATTAGTTTCACCTTCACATTTCAGTGTGTTACAGATGTATTGTTTTACCCATAATGCAACTTAGTCATCACTGAGGGTGATATGCATGAAGGGTTCACTTATGCCTTTTTAGGTAACCCTCACCTTAGTTTTCTTGATGTAACTAGTATCCCTTCCCCCCATTTTGGGGGCTGTTGGTAGGACCAGTGTATTTTCATATACACTGATTCATTATATACATATTGTGTTTTATATTATTGTAGTTTTACCACTATGTTCAGCCTTTTAACAGGGAATTTTTTCAGCCACTTCCAGTTTGTTGATGTTTCAGCTAGCAAACCATCTAAACTGGAAATTGTTTTTCCATAAGTGTAAGTGTTATACAGTTGTTGTTACATCATTTCAGGAATAATATTATTTAGTTTCAGTTTCCTTTCATGTTATTCTAGGAAACTTTCATATTTATTTGAGTAGGTCGTGTTAACTCATGTTTCACATCACATTACTGTCAGATTTAACTGATATCTTTGCTGTTTTTTTTCTTTTCAGCTATGTGTGCATCATAAGCTTTCTCATATGGTTCTGTGTGATAAATGCCAGCTATCCAAACTGTTGATGATAACCACACAGACTGTATTACCTGCAACTGATGCCATCCAGATTACCAATGTGCCGTCTGCCACATTGGCCCAAGTGTATGTGGGCCTCAGTGAGGACTATTCTTAAGTCGGATGCTAAAAAGATGGCTTAGGCTGCACTGATAATTTTGGCCTCACCCCTCCTCCGGTTCTTTTTCCGACTCTTAACATTAACCATTCTGTTATTTCAGGTCAAGATCCAGCTGTTTCACAACCTTCCTGGTTCTCAGGTAAACAGGTATAATGTGTACAAACGATTAGGTTTCAATTTTTTTCACACAGGGCTCAGAGCTGAAGGGTTAATCCCAGAAAAAGGGTTCAGAGCCAGTGGCTTGCCGCTCGAGGAGTCCGAAGAGATGAATAAAAAAGTTAATCCTTCAGTATTCTCTAGGGACAATAAACACAAGGGTTAATCCCCTTCAAAAGGCTCAAGGGACAATAAAAATAGACACTACATCTCTTGAGAGAGTAGTTGGTATTAACATACCTCTATTACCTGCTGATATGTCAGGGGTAGTCAGTACTCCAAACTTACACAACATACACATAAGCAGTCATGTCGCTATTAGACCTATCAGTACACATGATTTTGTTGCTTCTGCTCCATAATCTGAATATTACACAACTGATCCATTTCTCTTCTCTGTATGGTTCAGATTGCCAAGTCTCACTTAATACAGCATCTTGTCTGGCTGTTCATTATCTGTATTCTGTTGGCAACATTGTCTACATTGATGACTGTAGCCCACCTTCAGAGTGTCAGTTTACTGATTTTGAGGGTGCTTTCAGATCTTTTTCCACGTACAATAGATCTGATCATCCATTACAGGATTCTCAGTCTTTGGATCAGCGCTGTGCTCCATCCAATTTCTGGTCTACTTAGTTTTGGTACCCCATAATGCATACAGCACCTTCTCATGGCTCTGATGTGGCCCATAGACAATTGGCACAGGCTATCACACTAGAACCTGTCTTGGGAAACCACCTTTTTTGCCAGGCAAAATTACTGTACTATCTTGACAGTCTTTTCTCCTGTAGAAATGTTGTAGGAATGTCGAATGTTCACATTTTCCTGTCCCTAAACAGAGCAAAGAAAGCTATTCTTCTGACTCTTACGCTTGAGCTCCGCAGGTCAATCTTACAGTCAAGACTCTTATGCTTGAGCTCCACAGGTCAATCTTACAATCAAGACCAGGGCTACATTACCACTGGCGATGAACAATCCGCAGGTGCTGATTTCTATGATGAAGAATCTAGTGCACATCATAATTCTGATTTCTCACAATTTCTTGACTTCATTTAGACTTATGTGCCCTTGGTAAAGCCTGAGTCTTTACCCTCTTCATCTCGCCTTTTTTCTACTGTAGAGAGGAGATCTACTGCCACTAACTTACAGTCCTTCACTCCCATTAAACCTTTGCAGTCTTCCTTAGTGGATGAGGCTTTTGCAACCAGTAACAATCAGTTGCCGTCAAAAGCTCTGATATCCATTTCTTTTGATAGATCAAAATATAAAAGTCTAAGAGACTCTAGCAAGTTCCTATCGTCTTCTCACTTCACACTCAATGAAGATGATTCAGTACTTATCCATGTCTAGGACTATTAACATTTCATCCACTTCTTGGGAGATGTTAATTGGTCTATCAAGAGAGCTTGTCCAGATACTGTCTTTGTCAGATCAGCTGCTAGAGTCTTTGATTTAGAAGAGCTAGACGACACAGACCACACAGCCTCTCCTTTCAGATCCCTTTCATGGTGTATTCTGAATGTTAATGTTCAAGCCATTAGCGTGGCTAATTAGGACTCTACAGAAGAGATGCTATTCTTCATTCTAATACTTCTCTTCCAAATACCACATGCAATCTGTTGAATTAAGCTTCCATCTTGGGTCAGTATATGGTTGTTGGTCAGATCCATGCTGTACAGGAAGGAGTTCTAAAGTTCTCGCATTATCAGTTATGCGTTAACTTCTTTCTGTAGACCCAGAGAAGATGATGTAGCCTCCATAACAATGTGTATTAGGGCTTTGCCACCCGAAGATCAATTCAGGAATAGACCACTTTTGTGTCTATTTAGAAATATTCGGATGTACATTGATAGAAATAGATTCATTAGGAAAAGTAAGAAGAGATTTTTCCTTTCTCTCATACCAGAAATAAAGGATATCTCTCCACTCTCTCTTTCTCAGTGGATTCAGTCTGCCATCCACATGGCTTATGAATGTCTGACTCCAGTGGATATGATTTCTAAAAATATAACAGCTTGTGAATCTAGGGCCAGGGTAATGTTCAACTCAGTACCTACTAATGATTTCATGAATGCAGCTTACTGGAGGAATCATACCACCTTTTATCTCAGAGACCTACAGGAACAGTCCGGAGAACTCTTTTCATTGGGCCCTGTAGTGCCTGCACAATATGTAATTGTGCCCTATTTGCAAATAAATACCTCAGCCTATCTGTTTTTACTCGAGGGATTATTCTCACCTGTATTGTCATCAACATGTTTTGTTTGTTTTTCAGTTTGGAAAACTAAGTTTTCTTACAACCATTCCAGGTGTGTTTTTTTAAGTGTGTGGCATTCAACATCAAAGGGATGGTGGTGGCACTCAAGTTGCAATTATGTTGCATGGTGTAAAGTAACCCTGGTGTCAGTTTGAATTTCCAGTAGACCTTGTTAACTAAGCTTCATTATTCGATTTATTAATATCTATCATAGCTGGTAATCAAATGTTTGTTTTGCTCCTTGAAATCATGGTGTAGTTATCAAGAAGCTTGTCTTTCAGGTTACTCTCCAGTCTGTTATCCTTCTAAAATGATCTGAGTAACAGAAATTAGAAAATTGCTATGCTTTGTTGCTGATGGAGTAAACTTATTAATTGTTGGTTTGAATAATGCATATTCATAACGTATTATATATTGTGTTATGTTGATATTATTTTGTTCATGTTATCATTTACATCATTTTCATCGAAGTCTATTCTTTGTACAGTGCTGACTCTACTTATCCAATTATACACTAGACTGTTAATTGCGGACATGCTATAACTCTGGCCTCTATTAATATTACTATTATAAATACACATACATATTTTACTACACCCACCAACTATTGTTCAACTGACACTTGTTTAACTTTGGTAAGCTGAAAAGAAATTAAAATTTTATACCAAATTTTATTTTTTACTATACTTACCGAAGTAACACAAAATGTTGCTCACTCGGCACTCAAATATTCTATGTGCCTCCTCCCTGTGCACAAATGTGCATGCATATGATATCTAATGAATTTGGGAAATTGTCTACACATGTTGTGAACAGGGCAATGGATCACTGTTCAAAGCAGTATTACAGAATACCAGGTTATGTGTGCCATGCACTTTTGGCCCCAGGTCAGTCTGCTTCAATCTAAAATTTATCTAAATTGTTGAAACATTTTTGTATCAAATGACTAATGTTGTTAAGGCTTATTCCTATGTGGAACTTAGCCTGGGGTGTTGCTAAAAGTACAAGAAGCTCCATTCCAGTCTTTAAACTCTGTGGAGTTGAGGCATCTGACTTATAAATTACACACTCTTTGGGATTGAGGATTCTCACTACCGTATTATTGGAAATACTATTATTCTTACTATGCAAGTTGGATTCTTAGCAAAGAAGCAGGCGTGAGATAAACTATTGGCACCTATTAATACCATTGTCTTGGGCTTGTTCAGTGGTCCATTGTCTGACATTAGGAAGATGGTTTACTGGACTAAGCCATCAACACTCACCACCTTTTACCTAGTAAATTTGATGCAGGGGATCTAAGATCTTTAGTCCCTTATCAGTGGCTCAAAATGTTTGTGTGGAGTTAGTATGTTGGGGAGTTGACAGGTGCTCGCCATTGCACGGTGGTTCTCTCTGGGGTACTCAGTGTAACTGTTGAGGTCATGATTAGCCATTATGCAGAAATATGTGACCTTAAACACCAATAAATAAATAAATAAATAAATAAATAAATAAATAAATAAATAAATAAATATGTGTACATGTATATCATTTTAGGAGTCAGGATTGCATTCCATACAACACATGATGTATAATCATAATATAGATCGTCTTAATCACATTACCTCATGAAGCATTTACATATTGATTCCCTTAACCTAAATTAGCATCTTTAGAAATACTTGGCATTTAAAAGTGGTATTTGGATGTACTCCAGGTTAGGATTCTTAGATCCTATATGGTCTCTATATCTGTCAATAATTGATTAATTATGTGTTGACAGGTATCGACTACTATTTATTTATTTAGTTTTCTAATCCCCTTTAGAGTTTCTTTATTCCTGGAGTTACTTATTCAAGCCTGTTTCAAACTCTACTCTAAGTCCTGTTGTGCACCCCCTCCCCCCCCCCCCCCCACACACACACACCTCCCCCATCCTGTTATTTATTCAAGCTAGTCTGGGCCAGTGGAAATGGTGAATAAATATTGGAAATTTTAGGTAATTTCTATATTTATCATAACCTACCACTGCCCAGATGGGAAATGACCTCCCATGAGTGGTTCACTCACACCAAGACCGCATACAACTATTAATACTTAGGCACTGCAAAAGAATGGTTATTGGCAGGTTTGGAGGGCCTGGACCTTTACACATGTGAAGAGAGTTATCTATGGGGTTCCATACATAACTCTAGTTTTGGGGGTTTGGGCTTAATTTTGGGGGATTCAAAATTAAGTGTTGATCTGGATTCTGTTGAACTGAGTCTAAGCTATTCTAGATCAGTGGTATTTATGATAAATAGAAATTACTTAAAATTTCCAATTTTTGTGAAGAGTGCTGGCCATAACCATCCCACACTATTCTCAAAAGTTACCATTCATGTTTGTTTTGTTTTCAGTTTATTTTTTTCAAATCTTGCTTATAACCATTCATTGAATGGACTTCTGAAGCTTGTTCCAATGATAGAGTCATAAGCTATGTTTATGAGTAAAATGAGTTATTCAAGATCTTTGTGTTTTTTTTGCATTTTTATCTAGTCATATTAGGTGTTAATGATCAGAAAACATAATGGACAATAAATTAATGAAAAGGATTAGTGATCCCCTATATTTCCGGAATTACATTATCGCTAATCTTCCCTACAAATTCCAAAGAGATTGACCCACTTGTATTTGGTAGTAATATTTGGACAATACCATATATAGGCATGTGAGTTGAAAGGGTTATATTGGCATATTCCTACATTTTTAGGTTATTATTATGCTGCTGAAAGTGCAGATGAGTCAATTCTTGCCATGTGTACAAATGACAGAAATAGTAATTCTGGTGACTGGTGACACACAAGGATTCATCAAAGTATGGTCCTATAAGTAGCTATTGTACAAAAGTACAGCAACATGTGAGTGAATTATGCATCATTTTCTATTATTATATGACAGAAAAAATCTGTTAATTTAATTGGCTAAACACTTGGCAGAAGTGTTGATATACACCAGTATTGCTGATCTATTTTTATCGAAATCAAGTTGATATTGCACCGCTTTGTCATTGTTGTCTATGAATAGTGCAGGTAAGTTGATATAAGGATTCCAGATTCCTGTTTGTGATATAAATAGAAATGGTATTTCCAACTTGCTCCTTCATTTAATTTCCCTGTTCCAATGTTTAGGAACTGTTCAAATATATCAATTAACCACAACATTAACACAACATTAACATTAACATTAACAAATAAGTTAATGCTTCTTATATACTTCGTCAAATTGCCGTCATGCTCGGAAGATTACTTCCTTCTAAGCGGCTTTCATTTTTGACTAATTGTTATTCCGTTACGTTAAGTGCCGTACCAATGTGTATCGTGTCATGGGAACGTAAACTTTAGCGTCACACAGATCCTAATTGTTGAATGCGAATTATAAAATTGATTGAGATACGCGTACGTCTTACAGATCGATTTATTATTTGGCAAGTGGCCGTCTAGCTCCTAATCACGAACCCGTCTATAAAATCGCCGATACATATCTTCCTTGGGTGGCAACAAGTAAAGATATGTTCCGCATTACACGTTGTTCACTGTTTTTAATTGTAAATTATGGACAGATCTTCCTTAGGTGGTAACAAGTGGAGATATATTCCGCGTTTTATGCGCAAATTTTGTTTTCAGCCTTAGAATTAGGAGCATTCAATCATTTATCTCAGCCTCGCCCTGGTAACAGAGGCAGAAGCGAGTTCGCATGCAATATTCACACATTCAACCATTCCTTGACCCGAATTGTTCAAACGCGTTGTTCTCCATATTCAAGTGTATTGCTTGTACAATCCCCGTATCATATCTCCCTTGGGTGGCAAAGGTATGTTCCCCGTTTCATGTTATTCCCCGTATCCGAGTCTATTACACGCAAAATAACCGTATCATATCTTCCTTGGGTGGCAACAAGTAAAGATATGTTCCACGCTTCACTTTGCTTTTTGTATTCAAGTGTAATTATGCAAAAAATACCGTATAATATCTTCCTTGGGTGGCAACAAGTAAAGATATGTTCCGCGTTATTACGCAAAAAGCAAATATGAATTAGACACTATTTCTAAAACCTCGCCCTGGTAACAGAGGCAGAGGCAAGTAAGTTCGTATACTGTATTCACACATCCAACCACTTCTTAGCCCGAATCATTCAATCATTTAAAAGCGCGCCTCCATATCTCCGCCCCAGTACCCAACCCGCGTCAATCAGACATCAATACCGCTGATGAAAAATAGAATCTTTTTATACCGTCCTTGCGTAGTAATAACCCCATCCCCCCCCCGCCCGATCTTTCTAGGGTGTGTAAATGGTCCCCACCCACTATTGCAGCATATATATGCCCCCCCCCCCCACCACTGATCTAAGTGCAGCCCCTCCTATAATGTCTACACTGACAATCGTAGGTTAGGATTCCATACAGCCCCCCCCCCCCCCCCCCCCCCCCCCATATACACATGACGTTTTTCGAATGCCAACTTCATGCGTTTTGAGCGGTGTAAAATGGGCATCCGCTCCCAGCGTTATTTTCCCGATGTCGGGGAGGTGCCGCGAGTAGGTGACCACAAACGGGACTCTTAAAATGCCCATTTTACACCGCTCAAAACGCATAGAAGTTGGCATTCGAAAAACCTCCCCTGATTTCGTACAAAAGACTGAAAAATTTGGGAGATATCATAGTCCATAGCAAGCATAATAAAATGTTCAACAATCAAGGGATGGGATCTGATAGATGCGAGAGAAATTGTTTCAATCTGTGGGTTTATGCTCCAAACAAAACAATTCGCAGACAAGAACGGAACGATCTACCACATAGGCAAAAAAATCACCTGCATGTCCAGGAATGTGATATATGGGATTCTCTGCGACAAGTGCAATGAAGTTGTGTACGTGGGAGAGACGGGGACAAAATTGTATGAGAGAATGCAAAACCATCTGAGTAGAATAAAACTTGAGGTTATGGATGAACCAATACCACATCATTTTCTGACCAAAAACCATAGTATAAAGAATTTTTAAGATTATTGGGATTGAACAAATTAATCAACAAAATACAGCTTACAGGAGGGGTCGCGAAGCATTTTGGATTAACAAACTTCAAACACTAGAACCCAATGGGCTCAATAGACAAGAAAATTCCAAATATTCTCATTTATAAACTTGCTGAGTGGGGGGGGATATAAATTAGTGTATAGAACAATTACACTTAAAAACGCATTCATGTTGGAACATAGCGGGTATATGTTGTGAGATTATGACCATTGGGTATATGTCAATGCGTACGTCATGTGTATATGGGGGGGGGGGGGGGGGGGGGGGGCGGGGGGGGCTGTATGGAATCCTAGCCTACGATTGTCAGTGTAGACATTATAGGAGGGGCTGCACTTAGATCAGTGGTGGGGGGGGGGGGCATATATATGCTGCAATAGTGGGTGAGGACCATTTACACACCCTGGAAAAATCGGGCGTGGGGGGGGAGGTTATTACTACGCAAGGACGGTATAAAAAGATTCTATTTTTCATCAGCGGTATTGATGTCTGATTGATGCGGGTTGGGCACTGGGGCGGAGATATGGAGGCGCGCTTTTAAATGATTGAATGATTCGGGCTAAGGAGTGGTTGGATGTGTGAATACAGTATACGAACTTACTTGCCTCTGCCTCTGTTACCAGGACGAGGTTTTAGAAATAGTGTCTAATTCATATTTGCTTTTTGCGTAATAACGCGGAACATATCTTTACTTGTTGCCACCCAAGGAAGATATTATACGGTATTTTTTGCATAATTTACACTTGAATACAAAAAGCAAAGTGAAGCGCGGAACATATCTTTACTTGTTGCCACCCAAGGAAGATATGATACGGTTATTTTGCGCATAATAGACTCGGATACGGGGAATAACATGAAACAGGGAACATACCTTTGCCACCCAAGGGAGATATGATACGGGGATTGTACAAGCAATACACTTGAACATGGAGAACAACGCGTTTGAACAATTCGGGTCAAGGAATGGTTGAATGTGTGAATATTGCATGCGAACTCGCTTCTGCCTCTGTTACCAGGGTGAGGCTGAGATAAATGATTGAATGCTCCTAATTCTAAGGCTGAAAACAAAATTTGCGCATAAAACGCGGAATATATCTCCACTTGTTACCACCTAAGGAAGATCTGTCCATAATTTACAATTAAAAACAGTGAACAACGTGTAATGCGGAACATATCTTTACTTGTTGCCACCCAAGGAAGATATGTATCGGCGATTTTATAGACGGGTTCGTGATTAGGAGCTAGGCGGCCACTTGCCAAATAATACATCGATCTGTAAGACGTACGCGTATCTCAATCA